>ML685772.1:13339901-13387721 GCA_007922175.1 Pelusios castaneus | reverse complement strand
TTTTTTTTTTTTTTTTTTTTTTTTTTTTTTAACATGCATGTTAATAGCAGTTACGTTAGAGAAGCCAAGATCTAATAAGTGCATCTTGCAAACAGAGGAGAAGGTGGTGAAACAAGTGATGACCCTTAGTTTCTCAGACAATTCATTCCACAGTTGCAGACCAAACCCCAAGAAAGTTCCATCACCTGCACAGATGAGTTCTACCCTTACTGTAAAGAGTTGAAGGCACTTCCAGGCACCAAACCCAGCCAGGCCTGCTGAGTAATCATGATTAGTAGACAGGGTGCTGTTGCCCCAGGCATGGTCTGAGAATCACAAGATTCCACCTCAGGATAGGTGAATTCAAGAGGCCTAACACCAGGGGCGTTGCTGGATAGCAAAAAGATCCAGGACTGTGGCCCCCAGCCCACCCCTGTCCCCAAACCCCCACTCCAGCCCTCCTAACTCCCCAGCTTCCCCCATCTTCACTCCACCCTCCTTCAGTCCCCAAACCCCCTCCACACCTCTCCAGGCCCCTCTGTCCCTAACCCCCACTCATCCCCCAACCTCCTCCATCCCTCTCCAGCCCCCCACCTAGTCCCCCTCCAGCCAGCCATAATCCCCTCCACCCCTCCCCAGCCCCCACCAGTCTCCTTGTCCCCATGTCCCCTCCACGCCTCTCCAGGCCTCTAACTCCATCCATCCATCCCTCCCCAGTTCCCCACCCCGTCCCCCTCCAGCCGCCCTCCCCTCCCCCCCCACCCAGCCCCCAGCCACTCTCCCTGTCCCCTCCACCCCTTTCCCGGCCTCTAACCCAGCCAGTCTCCTTGTCCCCTCCACCCCGCTCCAGGCCTCCCTCCAGCCCCTTCCCAGCCCCCTTACCTGGCCGGAGGCTCGGAGCTGCAGGGACGGCCAGCAGAGCCGCTTCTGGGCCAGGCTGCTCCCACCCTGAGCACGCTCTGTCTGAGCATGCTCAGGGTGTCTCCCCAGCCTGGCCGCAGCAGGAGTCTGCAGCTTCGCTGGGGCCCCTGGGTGGAACGCAGCGTTCCGCCTGGGTGCACATGTGCCTGCTGGGGAAAATAGATTCGGGGCTCAGGATTTTCTACCCGGGGCTGGCGCCCTGCCAGCCCGACGACAACTACGCCTCTGCCTAACACCATCGTGGGTGCACTCAGAACGACCAGACTGGAGTCTGTGCAGCAGACTAGCCCTGCAACTCAAAATCTGCCATAGTGGATTCAGTGGTACTTACAGACAACCTTTTCGAGGGCTATGAGCTGCTGTATGAAATTTTTTTTAAACATCACTTGACCTTACTGTTTACCAAGTTCCAGTTTCTGTGGCACTGTGGCACATTTGGAATGCCTGGTATAAGATGAGTACACGAAAAACCCTGGCCTCCAGAAAAACATTTGCTCTAGTCTAATTATTGTCTCCATGATGCAGAAAAGGATTCCCTGAAGCTAGCTAAATGGAATATGGGTATTCTCACTATAATCAGACGTGCTCTCTTGCTTCCAGACCAGCTGAGTTATCTATATTATACCTGTTTTTCTCTCCTGGTACAGTTAGATGACTCTAGAGATTCTCTAAATTAGGTAGTAAAAGGATTTTGGTAAGCATGGTGGTTTCCATTTTTCTCAGCAAAAGACTCTGAATTGCACCAACTTTACATTTCGTTACCAGAGTTTAGGTAGATACAGATTTCTCATCATGTGTTTTAATCCTGCTGAAAGAAATAACAGTTAGTTTCCTCTATTACAGAGGATATAACATATGTTTCTGACCAAGTGAGAGTGAAGTCAGATGAACACCATAGGTTGATTCATGTATGTAATTCACAGAAGATATTAAGATGTATTTTAGGATCTTCCCCCCCTTCCAATAATCATACCATCCTCTTTCCTCCCAGATGAAGGAAAGCAAGAAACAGTACTTTATAGGAGATTGCATCTTCTGGATATTAGAGTGCTTTATTTCAACAGAGTGTTTGTCTGCACTTTGCATTTATACAATGAATTATCTCTCCATTCCCCTCTCTCCCATCAGATATTTTCAGTTCAAGCACTGTCACCTGATTTTGGGAGAAGGGGTCATTATATCAGCTGAGTAAAGTGCTGCCCCACACATAAAGGTTCAATTTGTCAAGTTAAGCACTTCTGGTTAACCAGAGTAGGATAAAGAAATGGTTGCAAAATGTTGTTTTATTGTTAGGTACCAAATAGTCTCATTCTTACTCCCAACACTTGGAAACACTCTACTGAGTGATGGTCCTGAAACATGACTGGCCCAGTGAAGAGAGAAAAACCCCAAGATGATAAACTAAGGATTCTTTGGGGGGGAGGATCTCAGGGAATAGAATAAACTGAAAAAACACTTATTGCCATGACAGTCTCTTGCGAAGGCTGAAAAAACACTAAGAAAGCTGCATAAACAAAAAAGGAAAGTTGCAGGAAATGGGCCTAGACTATAATATAGTTTCTAATTGCCAGGCCTACGCTAGAGCAGCACTTTTCTGGCGCAGGAATACCAGTATACTATATCAGCAAACACTCCTAGAATTTTTGCCAGTATAACTTATTTCAGCTCTCAGTGAGTGAGATAACTGCGCTTTTAGCAATATAGTTTGAGTCATAACTATGTCCACATAGGGCTTTTGCCAATACAGCTATGTCTGTCAGGAGTCGTACCTCTTCACACCACTGTTCAGCACAGCTATGCTGGCCAACTGTCATACAAAGTGTAGACTTGGCTTAAGAGTGCAAGATGAATTCTGTGTTGGTGGAGAATAAGTATTCTGACCCAAATGCAAACAAGGACTGATTTGGCTCCACAAAATGTGAACGTGGTGGAAAGGTAGGAGGGAAGAGAGGGAAAACATTTTCTTACGAATAAGGCAGAGAGCCAAAATAGAAGGCACATTAAATAGACGAGACAGATTCCCTTCTGGCATAACATCATTGACTTTAGTGGAATTATAGCAGCTGAGAATTTGGTACACACATCAATATCTTAGAAGAAGAAAAATGTGAATGGCTAGTAAGGATTCCAATTATAAGGTCATGGAATTAGGGCTGTCCCAACGGAGGGGCAGGGCCCAGGGCCAATTGGCCTTGTGGGGCCTTCAAGGCCAGGCTCTGTGCTCGTGCTCCGCCCCTGGCGGCAGGGCGGGCCAGCCCAGAGGCTGGGATCCATGCTCCACCCCCCCGCCTTCTCACCAAAGGCAGCGGGAAGCAGTGCGGCAGTGGGCGGGGGGGGAGGGGGCACGGAGCCCAGGACGGTTGCCTGCTCATCCCCACCTAAGGACAGCCCTGCATGGAAGCAAAATCAGTTGACATATACAAATAATCGTTTTGCACTACAGGATGTGCAATTCAAGTGTCATTTCAGCAATTCTATTGTGCAGGGAATGAATGCCCTATCAGAGGTATGTTCCAAAGGGGTAGCCCTGTTAGTCTAGGTTAGCAAAAACAAACAAGGAGTCCTGTGGCACTTTTAAAGACTAACAAATTTATTTATCACATGTGCTTTCGTGGGAGAAAATCCTCGCCTTCAAAGCGTCTGACGAAGTGGGATTTCTCCCACAAAAGCTCATGAGATAAATACATTTGTAAGTCTTTAAAAGAGCCACAGGACTCCTTGTTTGTTTTGCTATCAGAGATATGACTAACAGAGACAGCTGGTACATGCCCTGTAATTTAAAACACTACTAAAACTGAGCTAGTGAAAAACTACAATAATTGCCCTGTAGATGTATCTCAAGAAGCCAATTTCAAATTAAAGACCTGCAGTTGGCCCAGGTCAGCTGACTCGAGTTTTGCAGAGCTTGGGCTGGGAGGATGTAAAATTGCTGTGTAGATGGTCAGGTTCAGCCTGAAGCCTGAGCTCTGGGACCCCACAAGGGGGGCGGCTCCTTGGGTCTGCAGCCCTAGCCAGAATGTCTACAAAGCAATTTTTAGCCCTGCAAACCCAAGTCAGCTGACCCAGGCCAGTCATGGTGGTTCCACGGTCTTTTATTGCAGTGCAGACATACCCTTGGTTACTCAGCTATAAAGGCAAGACCTGTGTAACTAAATGCGAAGATGTAAATTAAATCATGTTTAAGTACTGTACAACCACAACATTTCAACATATAGTTTTAAATATGTTATAATCAGCTCTGATGCTGAATCACTGTTGAAAGCAAAGAAAAATGTGCACACGGCTGGCCCAAGTGACAGGCAATAGATGAATGAAAAGCTCCTTTGTATGTTTTATTGCTGCCTGTCGCTGGAATTGCAGATAATAAAATACGCCAATCTCTTCAAATGCTAACTGGAAATGTCAAAGTCAAAAGATATCAGTCATAGGCACAAAATCTGCACCTGCCACATTCTCAAAATAACAAACATCAAAAGACATCAGTCTATCATAGGTATAAACTTCAGAAAAACGAATTTAAAAAGATAGTTTCTTTCAATATAGCTTGAGTTCTCTAAAAATAGTAATTAGAAAAATCAAAGCTAGAAAATTCCTAAAGAAAGCTTTCTGAGAAGACAATATCCTAGATGTTCAAATGTAAAGTTCCTAAAGTTAGGCCCCTAAATTCATTTTTAAGAATCAAAAGAAGTGATGTGGTTTTGGGAGGTGCTGACCAACTTCCTCTGGAAGATGAGGATGCTTATTACCTTCAGATATTAGAGCACTTATCTAGATGCATAAATATGGATTTGGGTTCACAACTTTGTGCATCCATATTTGAAATTTTTGGCCAGCATAAAAACAGAAATACAGAAAATAACATTAACAGCTGTTCTACCCTCATTCCCCTACCTCCAAGTTTCATGGGTCTCTCTCATCTGCCTCATTAACTTGATGGAAAACATCCCATCTACACAAACTGCATTTGAACCTTTATGTTTTCCTCTTTCTCTCGCTTTTTGTAAAAAAAGACAAGTTTTTCTAACTTTCATCCGCATGAAATGTTGCCATGAATTAATAAAATAATATTTTTCTTTGTAATTGCAAAGGCCTTATTATTGAGAGAGACTATGATTTCCTTCTGAGTAAGCAGTAGTGTAAACTTCACTCAGCAGTTGCGCTTTCAGAAAATCAACTTTAAATATACACACACACAAAGCTGTTAACTGCTTTGCGGTGACACAACTTGCCTTGTGTTATCCCCTGGGTAGACAGGAGCTGCCATTCTATCCCCCTCTCTCCTTCCTCTATAGCCAGGATAGGCAGCTGCCCCAACTCACCTCCTGCCCCAGAAGTCCCTTGTCACTCCACTCTACTCATTTGCACTCATATTTCTCTCTCTCATCCCTCAGTCTCCAATCAATCACATTCTCCTCTAACACCTCATTTCCTGGACACCTGAGTATGCTCCATCCCAAACATGGTACTGCTATTTTAAAACTAAACTTTGACATCTTGATAATTACATTTGAAAAACTGAGTTAATTTAATAACAGGTGGGGTTCATAGTATTGAGTATAATTGAGATTGCCTAACATTTTCCATTATAAGATTCTGTTTTTTAATTGCTTGTAATTTTTGCCAAGCTTTATCCATTTGGGCTTAAATTTTCCATGCTGGCTATCTGACTCAGACAACCATTTTTTGAAAGCTTCTGTTAAAATAGTAGAGCCACTTTTAAGAAAAGAGATGGAGATAAATATATTCCTTTTCCAAGGTTAAACATTTCTCACAACTGTGTTCTCAAGACCAAGCGTTGTAAAAGAAAATTTGGTGCGGGGAAGAGGAGGGGAGGTTTAATTGCCTTGGTGTTAGGGATGTGCCTTTTGCATGAAAACCCACCTAAATTTAGCCACAGTTTAAGCCTCTGAAAAATCACAGTTTGTGTATGTTCAGTAGAGGTTTGTTAGACGCTGGTAGCATTGTTCTCCAAAGATTCAGTCTGTGCTAAGCAGGATCCATTCCTGCAGAACATTTCCTACATGCTGACTGGACTGAGCATATAGTGTTCCCACAGAGCAGCTGTGGTATGCTTCATTCCAGAGCTGCAGGTGCTGAGCAGGACTTTTCCAGTAACCGCTTCATTTGGACACCAGAAGCTGCTTAGATGCCAGACAACAGAACTGAGAGTAGAGAACCTATCTCTTATGAGCTCCTAGGACACACCATAGCCCTCGCCCCCACCATCCTCCAGTACCTACACAGTGTGGAAGAGGAGGAGGAGGAGGAGGAGAAAGCAGCCTGACTTATTTGAACACTAAGGGGCAGAGAGAGGGAAGAAGAGGATAAGGGTAGAGTAGGGGATGTTGACTGTGGGAGGGTTTGAACAGAGGAGAAAGAAGACACACTTGGGGACATGAGAGAGTGATGCTAGAGGGAAAGAGCAGAAGAGGGCTGGCTGGAAGATGATAACAGGATAACTGATAGCAATAGTAGACTAATTCAAATGATAGATATCTATACCGTGAATCTAAAAAGTTTCTGTCATGCTGATGACCTGTGCGGGGGTCAACATGGTTCCATTTGATGTAATTTCTATTTTTTTCAGTTTGCTTTTTAATTTTTTTAGGAGATTACATCCATAAAATATTTTTTAAAATATTATGATATATCAAATTCAAGCACTCAAAAGTAAGGAAATACCAGAGTTAAAGTAGCCCAAGCAATCTTAATTCAGCCCTCCCTTGTCATATGCCTCAGGAGACAATCTTTCTTTAATTTTTTGATCAGACACTTTTTTTCCACAGGATCCCTGACTCATTCAGTGCACAGGATGGATGCTACTCAGGTTGTATAGTTCAGGCGACTGCTGTCTGTAGGACCCTGCCTCAGTTGTTGCAGAAGTTGAAAGATGCCCAATAAACAAGGCAGGAGATTGCACTGAGAGAAAGGATGGTCGCATGGCTAAGGCAAATGAATGTCACCCTGGAGAACTGGATCTGGTCCCTGAATTTACCAAAAGGTTCTATTTCATTCTCGGCAGTCATTTAACCCAATCTTTTCATAACTGGTCCCTGTGTGTGCTCCTCATTTTCTATGTGACCAACATGAGACAGTTAGAGTTTGCCTGGCAGAAGTGCTGAGCACTCACAACTGTTAACTGAGGTCAATGAGAGCTGGGCTTGGAACTTAGAGCTATGAAAGTGCTAAATCCTCTGTAAAATCAAGCCAGCCCCACATGCCTCAAACTGGACACCCAAAATTAGTGGGTACTTGAAAATTTTAGCCAGGAAATCCTTATCTGTAAAATAGCAATAATGCTATCACTTTAATTCATAGAACTTTAAAGATTAATTAATTAATGTTTATGAAACAATCAAATATGGTCAATATTGGCATTTCCTACCTTCTGTTTGACATTGCACTCTAAGGCTCTTTTTAAAATGTAATTTCTATTAAAAAGAAAGGCATAATCTCCTTTCCTTTATATCCTAGTCTCAAAGATCCCGTATCAGCATTACCTCTTCCAAAACTGAACAGAAGTGTCAGCGCTAGTGCTTTGCAAGTTTAAAGTTAGAGGTCTGACAAAACAGCACTACAGCATGCATCTCTGTCGCTTTACATGTGGATTCAGCATTTTCCAACCTCTTCTTTTAGGGCAAGCTAAAAGGGAGAAAAAAAGCTGTTCCATGAGATTTTGTATTGAATCCCACACAAATAAAACAACTCTCTACATTACATGATATATCATAATCAAGTAATTTGTACCTCTGCTTTAACAGAAAAATAATGGTTTAAAAATGCTGACTTGCAAAATCATAAACCACTTCAAAGGTGGTTTTTTAGTTACTGTTCTTCAGGGTGTGCTGATATAAGTTTAGACAGCACGCTACTGGAGGAAGTTATAATACTTTCCTACGGTTGCTACTCCTAGTGTAACATGAGAATACTTTTAACAAAAAGGTCTGAGAAAAGGCAGATTGGTTTGACTTTAGAGAGTTGCTAATCTCTAAATATTTTTTAGCACATTGAGACTACAGTGTGTCTTCTCCAACTATATTAATACAAACTCCCCAAAAATATGTATTTTGTAAAAACCTAGTTTAATAAGAGACTGATGTTACAGTGGATTGGCAACCAGTTGTAGTGTCTTTCATTTCTAGCTCACTTAATTTAAGCTACGTTCAGCAGTGACAAACAATCAAAGAGTTGTTTGGTGTTTAACAGGAGGTGAGGTGATCTCAATTAAAGATGATTTGAAAATGGTTTTCTCCTTGCACAGAAAATGTTGATGACAGCAAATATATATTTTTATTAAAAAAATTTATCAGAAACTTTTCTGTTTTTCATCTGAAAATAGAAAAACCCCAAAATGAAAATTTATTTTTGAGAAAACAAGGCCACTTTTCACACACAAAATAGGAAAGTCAAAAACCATTTTTTCTGTCAAACACAAAACCCCAACCTGACAGAAAATTTTTGATCTGCCCTAAGTTCAATCTATTTCTCCGTTACATACATCACAAAGACCACCACCAAATGGTACACTGATTGATAATCCAAGAAGAAAGACCAAAAGAAGTTTTCCATTGATATATGGTCTTCCATGCCAGGGACAATGTGGAGAAACCTACAGTGCTGCCTCCTGTACTGTAGAAGCATTATATAACTACTGGAGGAGAAGAGTGTCCATTTCTATACAAAGACAAGTCCTTCATGATCATCACAGCCGTTCACACTTAAATAAAAATGAAAGCCAGATAAAGATAGCTACTTCAAAAACAAAATAATACTCACAAATAAGCACACACCAAAAATTGTTTTAAAAGTATGAAATGCCTCTATATTTTTTCTTGAAAATAAACTAATAAAGAAATTAAACAGTAATTTTATAAGGACAAGCAAAACACCTCAAGGTGTGACTTCAACCACTGATACACCAGTAGTTGGAGGCTCTGTTTACAATCTTTCCAATCACTGTAAGACCCAACTAGTATGAGTATCCATATACTAAGTGATGGTCACTCATTCTGGAATAAGACTGCTTGCATGCACGAAAAAAAATGTAGATATTGAACATCTTATGAGAGATGTATGTAAAAAAAATTTGTAAGGGAAATAATGACAAATCTGAAAAACTTCAGGGTTTTTTGTTTGTTTTAAGCATCTCAAACCCTTTTTGGGAGGGAAAAGCACTGGGTAAAGGTAATAACTGAATCAATATCCAAACAGTCTTTTCTATATTCTGTATAAGGTTATCTTACACGGCAGTCATAATGGAATCACTGTGAGGACAGTCCTAGCCAACGTTTTTTCTACTGATTTTTCTGGAGTTTTTTGTGCAGTCCAAGATCTGATCCCAAATTTGTTTCTTTCATTTAAAGGTATTTCCACTTCATTAACACAATTCTTTACTTGCTAGCTTCTTTGTTAGTGCCAAAGATAAAATTCAGACTTAAAAAATTCAAATGACTTGCATCCAAATCAGATTTGTATTGTCCCTTCTCAAGACACCTATTTACATGAAATCTCTTATAGTTTCTCTGCTTCTAGAAAATGCAGATGCCACTGCACATCAGGCCCGTGTTTGCCTCTTTGCACAGACAGTCCAAAACAGTTTTCTTGATCTGTTTCAACTTGAAATGTTGTCAATATATAGATTGTCTTGCTTTCTAATTCAGTGAAAAATCTAGTTTTCCATTAGTCTGTACCTTTCTAATTTTCGATACAGCTTTACTAAATGTAATTATTAAAGGCAGATTCCAGAAAGCAATTACTGAACTACTGGTTTGTATCTCTGAAGTCTTAATAAACAAAAAGAAGTTGTAGAGACAGAAACAGTGCAATTTTCTTTTTAAACTTGAAACAGGTGACTCATATTCTACATATGGGAATGATGTGACCATCCCAAAACATGCTGGTCTCCCCATTATTCCCACTCCATGGTGTAATGTATCAGGCCTTGAAAAATGTGCTGCACATGTAGGTGCCAGCCCAAAACCCAAGATGCCTTGCTGTGCAGCACTTTAGATGGCCTCCCCCAGCCCCCGCCACCAAATAAACGCGGCCACCACTTTGGCAGCAGTATGGGGCAAAGAAGTGTTCCACGGCCCCTCCCCCCCAAGCCACACACCATTGAAGGCGCTGGTGGCTTTTTTTATTTGGTCATAAGCGGGCATTCTGCCCCTTAAGCACCAAGATGCAGCAAGATGCCATGGCGACCTGGCACCCAGAGTTTGTCAAGCCCTGGTATATAGGTTTATTTTAATGTATCAGCTATATAAAAAGAACACACATCATGGAGTGGTGTGGAATAGTGGGGTAACCAGAAATTATTTGAATTTAACCAGGAAGTATGTACTCAAGTGGCTGCACAAACCACCCCAAACACCTGTTAATGTACACTACACCTCAATGTAGTCTTTATATGCATCACGTTACAATAAACTAATTTAAATACAAACTTAAAAATGTATTAAAATATATAACATTTTAATAGGATTGGGATTTTGTAGGGGGGGGAAGTGGAACATTTTGTTTGGAGATGTCTGGTAGAGTATTTTGGGGAGTTGGAGTTTTTTATGAGAACATGATGGACTGAGAGATATCTGCTCTCCACTTGACATTGATTCATAGAGAAATACAGTGCCTCAGACCAATGTAACTGGGGAGGAAAATTCCACAGGAAATATTTCTCCGGCCAACTAATTTAAACTAAAAAGTAGCCAAACAACCGTCAAGCATGAGCCACTACAACACAATATCCTTCTCAACCACTGTGCCCCTCAGACTTGATCTGGAGTGCCCCTTGGCAGGACAACTATGTCTAGATTATGGAATTTTTGTATTTAGTCTTAGAAAGAAACCTGCGAGTGAAATACTGAAATTGATGGCAAAACTTACATTTCATGCCAGGATTTCAATCTACACGTTTGATCTTATCAGGATTTAAATAATTTTTTATATGCAGTGTTGTAGCCATGTTGGTCCCAGGATTTAGAGACAACGTGGGTGAGATATCACCTTTTACTGAACCCAACTCTGTTGGTGACACAGACAAGGTTTCAAGCTTAGCTTACTTGCACGGTGTCTCAAATAATTTTTGTTAGTTTACTTTTTGGGAGAAGAACACTATCTTATTTGCAAATGAACAGTGTTGCTTCCTATCACATATTGTGTCAGTGACCCACTAACTGGAAATCAATTTTCTGGTTTTAAAACAAGTCTCTACTTTTAAGTTTTCCACTGAAGTTCCTCTTTTATCTATCTGAAAACATACTGTGCCCAAACAGTAAATGAATTTGAAAGTATAGGTGTCACCACGTTAGATTACAGTTTTAAGTCACCAATCTAATTTCTGTAACATGCATAACTACTTAATAATATTAAAGGTAGATAAGTGCTGACCAGGTGCTTGCTACTGTACAAGACAAAGATGAAGGCAATAGCTACCTGAAGAATTTATCACCTAGAAGGCAGATACAAATAAGACCAGATGCACCGGGCACTGAAAAAGTGATTATTTTGGCATATTTTGGTTTGGTTAGTTTTGGTGTACTTTTGTCCCTCTTCTCTTAAAAGTTGCAATGATGTAGCCATGAGGAGTACTGAGTAGAGGCTGAGTACAAGATGCACTGACAGCCTAATCCAAATCCCAATGAAGTCAATAGGAGTCTTTGAATTAGAGCCAGAGATTGGCAGGTCATTCCATGAATACCGGGCAGCACAAAGAATGGCCTGAAAAGCACGAACCAAAAACATTGAACAATGGCCACATGATAAATGCACAAAGCTCTGTTCTTCCGTACACTTTAAAGGGTTACTCATCTTTTTTCCAAAAAAATCACATTTTAAGATAATATACTTACTGTGGCTGTTCTGATGGATTATATATTTTTGTATTAAGGTAGCATTTAGTAGCCTAACCTAACAATGGTGCCCACTGCAATAAGCACTGTACAAGCACAAAGTAAGGGAGAGTACTAGCTCCACAAAGAGTTTACATATTAAGTAGGCAAAAACAAATGATGGGAGAGGAAAAAGGGGAGGTGACTTGTCAGTGGCAGGGCTGAGAACAGCCCAGGTCTCCTGATTCCTAACCCAGTGCTCTCTTGTCTAGACATAACCGGATTATTAAATGATTTTAAAATTCTAAATTTTGGTTGACCACTTATGTTTCCATTTTTCCATTTTAGGCAATTGTACAGTGAAAGTAGACCTGTTTAGTCAGTTTCACTTTTTGTTTTGAGTCACCTCTTGTTTTCTTTTCAATCGCTGGTGCTACTAAAATGTTTCAAAAGATAGATTGTAAACACAGCAAAGGAATGATTAAATAAACCCTTCTAACAAAAACAAACAAAATCCTGACACTACTAGAACTGGTTGCATGAAATGTATCTAGATTAAACCACCTGCTCCAAAACAAACTGCAACAACTTAATCTGGGACACGTACTGTACTCATTAATGTTCCTGTAAGGACAAGAAAAGTCTCTCTGTTCCACAGTGGAACGCCTGCCATCGACCAACTATAAATCCAATCTTGAAATCTGCTGAGTGCCCTCAGTTCCCACCAACACCCGTGACAGCTGAAAGCACTCAGCACTTAGCAATATCAAGTCCAACCAAATAAGAACAATTTTAACCAAATGAAAATTACATTTTCATCTAGCATTCACAGTTGCTGAAAAGCAAGTAATTTCTCCCAACTACTGTTTTCCCCCCACATGCTCTTTGATAATCACTAGCTTTAAACAATTTTATAAGGTTTAAAAAATAGCACTCATTCAATTTGGTTCCATGATTAATTATTAAACAAAAGTTCAGCAGTCCTTTGAAAGAGTATACTACAATGGCCTGTTAGCTCATAATATTGATCCATATGGGTATACTGCACATGAAAAATGTTTAAATATTCAGGCGATGTGTGTGTAAATTAATAGCAAATAGGATCTCTGGTTTAATATTTTAAAAGGAAATAAAAACAGGTATAATATTGAAGGTCATCTTACAAACAAACTTGCTTGGGATGAATGGATAGTAATTTTAGAGAGCTTTATTGGGATTTTTTGTTGTGTACTTGGCTGTCTCCACATAAATAGTAAACTGCTTTTATAAGCTAGGTTTTCATGAGTTTATCACTGTCCTAGAAGAACACTTTTTTGACTAACCCTCAATATATTCAGCTGGAGTTTCCCTTAAATGCTTAAGCACAAGTCTTGAATTAAATCAGTTCAGCTATTTTTAATTTAGAAAAAAAATTCCTGGTTTTATACATTTCTGTTCATCTCCAATATTCAGACTAACTGCACTGATGATTTCTGTATCTTCCCCCTCAACAATAATTTGAAAAAAAAAATAGTTTAACACACAAAGGTCACCGTTCTTCCAAAATACAAGTATTTTCTCTGCCTTTTTTCAATGTCTATTCTGCATTGTGTATGGGCTATGATAATTCTACTGCAGGTTTACAGAAGATGAAAAAAAGGCTTGCCCGTAGCACTATCAGATCGTTTATACACAGCAGACATCAGCTGTCATTTCTGTCCATTCCATTGGTTTCCCCCCTTCTCCCTTCCCTGCTTAATCTGGGTGAGCTGTCAAGTTTCTAGTTTCTGACGTGTATTTACATCACTCAATGACATCTGACAGTAGTGAAAGGCCACAGAAAACTGCTTATTGATCAGAGCAAAACTAGTTGACGGAACAGATGAGGTTGTATCACAGAAATGCAGCCACACTCAGGTGATGACATTTTGCTCCCCTGTATACCAGTGCTTAATGGAATACAACTTCATTATATCATGCCACTAGCGCTTAAAGCATTGCACAGATTTCCTGACTGTCTGGCTACGTGGTGAGGAGGACAATCTATCTGTACTGTTATCAACGTATTACTAACCCGATTGACTCATGAATACTTCCAAACTACCAGCCAACGTGTCCTGATGAATATACCAAGAGACACTGAAGTCTCAATCTTGCCAAAATCTAATTGAGGTGACCTTTTAAAAAAAATTGAATTACTACTTAATGACCCAAAGCTACTCAGGATTTAGTTCCTTTTGAACTTTGAACTAAAACCAGAAGTTTTAAATGGCCTTTTTTATGCTAGAGGCTGGTAGTGATAATTGATCACTAGTACTTCAGAGGTTATTATATTATTCCATAACAGTTCTTCAGACGGTGTTGATTTCAATGCAAAACTGTTATTTGGTGCAATTTGTGATTACTTTAGGATAAAGACAATTATGTAAATATAGACAAGTTTTCACCACACACAGAAACCTAGAAGTACATAATTATGTATATGCAAACAATTACTATGTATTTGTACAAGAGCATTTAGGTACTGCAGAGAAGTAGTTGCTCATAAGCAAACTAAAGAGCTGATCATGGCATTAGCACAAAGGGAATTGTATTTGACTGTAAGCATCCTGGTTTCTGGAAACAAGAACCAGCATAATTCAGGATCTTGAAACTTTCTACTGAATATCAAGAACAGTGCTGACTGCATTAGAGGTGCCAAAGTTTCATCTAAGGTCTTACTAGATCTCATATTAAGCAGGAATGAGCCTAGGCATCATTTGAAAAAAACAAAAAACTATAGAGGAAAAAGAAAGTTGCTACTGTTAGTACCAGGGTAACTTCTGCCTACTGATACCTACCTATTACCCACCTCTCCCCCAAGTTAAGTTGAGAGTTTAGACTACCCCACTTGTAACCAAGAACAGGTCTCAGATTCGGACCATTAAGATGTCTGACCCTCCAGAAATTCAGAGGATTCTTTACATGTAAGTGAGGCAGAAAAGTCAGCTTTCGGAGATGGCTTCTACTAAACCATGGTCTAAACCTCCACGAAGAGACGAGATGTTCTAAAGAACTTACTGCATCTGAGTTCTACACAACCAGAAGGCTGGAACCCGTCAAGAACACTAAGGAGAGGCAATTAAAGAGTCTTAAAACAACTAGAACATATCACTCTCTGTTGCTGGGAAGAACTCAAGCCTTCTTTATATAATAATACAGAATAAGCAGGAAGAACACCAAGAATATGGATGAGACAGTCTCATTCTTCTCAGTTCAGATGTCTGGCATCACAGTAAGCTACTAACAGCCAAAAAGAGCAATTGTAGGAGGAATCCTGCTTAGTGCCTGGAGTGCTCCAAGCAATCTTAGGAGAATTTAGGAGCCTGCTTCCAAAAAATCTGGACTAATATGCAAACTGTGAATTTCAGAATCTTGTAACTTCAGAGACCAAATTTGGAGAATTTAGGAGCCTGCTTCCAAAAAATCTGGACTAATCATATGCAAACTGTGAATTTCAGAATCTTGTAACTTCAGAGACCAAATTTGGGTCTGTTTTCATGGAGACAACACATCCAACACAACTCCCATTCTAGAGATCAACTGCATGCTCCAAAGCACAAAGATGCTACAGCTTCTCAACAAAATGGTTGTCACAATTTTTAACACTAGCCAGAACAATGTTTTTCCCTAGCCTTTTTCTTAGAAACAGCTGGCCTTTGTGTTTAAAAAAACAAACAAACAAACAAAAACAGCCTAAGACAGTCACTTAGCATGAAAAATTTCAGCCCAAATATCTAAAATTTTGCAAAAGTTATAACAAACAGAAAACAGGGTCCTATAATGGAAAATATTAAGCAACCCTAACTATAGGCATCATTGGCAGCTCTGCCTATAACTGGAAATAACTATGCTATTTCAGTTACTGTGCTTTGATAATTATTGTTGAAGGCAGACTTTTTAATGGCAATCACAGCAGACATTTGTAAGTTGCTGTGTCCAGATTCATTTTAAATATGTCCAGATCTATGTCTTAAAGCAGGAAAGCATACAGACATTTCACACTAACAACCTTTCATCAGTTAGTTCTTTATTCATGAAAATTAAAATGTATCAGAAAAAAATCTGCATTAGACAAGAAGTTACAAATTATGTTTTGCTCTTTCCAAGTCTGAAACTTGCCTTCGTGCTTATACAAAAAACCAGGAAATTCCTCTTAATTGTCTAATGTGCATAAGTAACTGAGCACAGAGCTTTAGCACTGATATAGATGACGGTGATGGCAACTGATAACTATGATTATGAGAAACAGATTTATTCTGGTTTGTTAAAAAAAACAACTTAACAATGGAACTAGAAACGTTTATTCTATCTGGAGTGCTGCAGACAGTCAATTCAAAGTGAGGTCTCTTCTGTTTCTGTATAAAGCTGATTCATCCGCACCCACATTGGAACTGAAGAATGCTTCACTATTTAGCATATAGTGTCCTAATTGCTGATAAGTTCCAAAGGGATAGCCATGTTAGTCATGCGATAAATAAAAGTGCCACAGGGCTCCTTGTTTGTTTTGCTAATTGCTGACAGACATACTTCAGATTCAGTTACCAAAAATTTCCAAGTTGTCCAAAATCTTGGGTGAATACACTAACTACTAGGCTAAAGTTATGAGAAAGGGCTTCCCCTTCCACCAGTTGCTGTGTGTGAATCTAGGCATACTCTGGGCATACCTACCAGAGTGGGCCCCCAGGAGGGGTTAGGTGGAGGAATGCCTATTTTCACCTGGTTAATGAAACCCTATTAGGCACAGGCATTTGGATAGCTAGAGTAACGCAGAAGTGCTCGCGTTCAGAGGCAGTAACATAGGCACTCAGGAAGCATTTACTGTAAACAGATGCCAAGTAAGTTTAGATGCCGACAGGGTTCAGCAGCTGCTGAGAAGAGGTTTTGTCAATAACACTGGCTCCTAAATTTGGGACTTAGGTGCTAAAAGGTGAGGTGCTTAAGTCCCTTTGTGAATCTAGCCCAGTTTTCCTATTGTATTCATTTTGTGTTCTGCTTCAACTTATCTAAAGTATTTATCAAGCAGTGACTGCAGAATGACAATCAAAGTGCCTTGTTTGCACTTATGACATTATCTCAATATTTTTCAATTTCGTTGCAAAAAATCAACCACCACAGATATTTTTTAAAGGAGAGAGGAGACTTTTGTACTTAATCAGTGATCCACAGGAAGCCCACTTCACCGCATATGACTTCAAAAGAACAGAACTGACTCTTTATGACAGGGATCTAAACTGAGTAAATGCCTGAACCATTGCTCAAAGCACGCCTGCAGCACATCATGACTTCTTTCCAGAAAGACACATTAACTGAAGCAATGACTTTTCTGTTTTCCTAGTTAAACTCTATGGAGTTTAAGTCACAGTCAAAAGAAAAACTAGTATTTCAATTCATTATGCATGAGAGGCTTCTTGCTTGGATACTGGAAAGGAATAGGTTTTAGTACCATGGGCTGGTATCTTATGAAAGGTTTACTAAAACACAACACGAAGTATTCTGCATTAGTGTACACTTTCGTTTGACAGGAATTTTGAATGACTTTACAAACTACATATAAATTCACTCTCATATCCCACAACCACTGATATGATTTACTTCTATAGTTATGGAGTCTGAGTCCAATACTCATTAAAGAGGCATTTGTAGTAACAAATTCAATTAATTTTTTGCCTTGTGAAGTATTTGAGAACTCAGGGTACTCTACTCAAAAGTCTCAAGCAAACATCTGTATATTCTGTATGGTTGAGCCATTGAAGTAATATGTGCATTAAATACTTTTAACAAAGACATAAAGAGGTCCCCAGCCCAACAGAACTATTTCTTTTTGCTATGTAGAACATGTAAGCTATCTGAAAATAAAACCCATCAAAATATTATTTAAAATCTGGTAATGTTTGAGACGCCTATTCAGGTGGCTTACATTATTGAGTATCAAGTTTTCATTGCTTAACTGCTACTCTGTTGCAAGCAGAACAGGCAGGAGCATGATTTGAGCGTCTCCAAACACAGCTTCCAAATTAGAGCCCCATAACTCAATTCTAGTACTTTCCTTCCATTTTATGCCCCTTCGCCCATCTTCACAATGATCTCATGCTGCCACCTGGCAAAACCACCTACTCCACTCATCTGGGAGACCCAGAACATTCACTCACTACCCTGATTCATTCATACACCAACCCTACCACCTGAAGAAGCTTAGTATTTTACAGCACCTCTAAGATGTAGTAGCTGTCCAGGAAGGACAGCTCCTCTGTAGTGGACAACCCAGTTCAGCTGTTATCACTCTTAAGAGGGTCCTTTAAAATTAAAAGCTGTGAAAAACATAAAATACTATACCAAAAGAGAGAGAGAGAGAGAGAGAGAGTATGACCGGGAAATAATTCATGTATATATTATTCTCACAGCAAATAAGTTATCAATTTGCATTAAGTTGATTGGTTAATAACATAGTAAAAGCATCCTGACTGATTAATAATTAAACTACAAAGTGTTTTAATATCATGTGCTGCAAACAGCCTTGCCGACACCTTAAAGAGCCACTTGCAGCTCATGAGTCACAGTCTAAGTATCATTGCTTTACCCACTGAGCTGTTGGATAGCTTAATACGGGACTACCTCAGTCCCTCCTGCTAAAGCTGTTCCAAAATGGATAAGTAATGAGTGATTGGAGCAGGGGGACGCATTAGTTAGAGCAAACTGGAAAGAGGAGGGCAACAAAAATTATTAGGGGGCTGGAGCACATGATTTATGAGGACAGGCTGAGGGAATGAGGCTTGATTACTCTGCAGAAAAGAAGACTGAGGGAGGATCCAAAAGCAGCCTTTAACTACCTGAAAAGGAGTTTCAGGGAGAATGAAACTAAGCTGTTCTCACTGGTAGTAGATGGCAGAACTTGGAGCAATGGTCTCCAACTGCAGTAGGGGTATTTAGGTTGGATATTAGGTAAAACTTTTTCACTGGGAGGGTTGTGAAGCACTGGAATGGGTTGCTAGGGAAGTGGTGGAATCTCCATGCATCTGACAAAGTGTGTTGGAGCTCACGAAAGTTTATGCCCGAAGAAATTGGTTAGTCTTTAAGGTGCCACAAGACTCTCATTGTTTTTGCTGTACACAGACTAATACAACCACGCCTCTGAAACTTTCCATCCATAGAGGTTTTTAAAGGTGCAGCTTGGCTCAGATGGTTTAACTGGGATTAGTTCTGCTCTGAGCAGGTGGAAGGACTAGATGATCTCCTGAGGTCCTTTCCAACCCTAATTTTCTATGATTCACCTGGAAAGTGGGAGAGTCCAGGGCCAGTACCCTACCCACACTTCAAGAGGAGAATGAGGGAGCCCTACATTAGAATATCCCACAGCTCAGCAATTAGAGCACTCACAGGTGGGAGGTCCCTGTTCAAATCCTTTTCCCACCTTCAGGCAGAGGGGGGAATTGAACCTCAGGTGAGAACACTAACTACTGGGCTAAAAACTACAAACTACACAGCACCCTTCCTTTTCCTAATGCTGTTTTGTGTGAAGCAAGGCAGGAGCCTAACTCACATCCACATTTGGCAACTTAGGGTGGTGGGTTTTTGTCATGAACTGCGAGATGGGCACCTCCCTGCCACCTGGACTTAGGCGCCCATCTCTGAGAGTGTGATGGAATTTTAGCGCACACCTCTCTCATCAGCAGCTTCCATTACTAAGACCTGATCTACTCGGAGAGCTCCGGTGGAGTAACGCCATTTACATCAACCCTCTAGAGCATGTGTCTACACTCACGCAGCTGTAAAGTTGAACTAACCAATGCTGTAAGTCAGCGTCATAACACCACCACCCCCAGAAGGCATAGCATTTTTAATAATGTGATTTAACATCAGTGTAGACAGAGAGTGGTTTAATGCAAAGTTATTGGCCTCTGGGATTCATCCCAGAATTCCCTATTCTTGCGATTCTGGCATTCCTGCGCTGCCTTAGTAGCAAATAGTTCTTCCTCTACCTGCAGCCTCGGGAAGGTCTGAATTTCATTTCTTGCTTGGGCAACGTGGAAAGCTTTTCACCTGAGCAGGTAATGGTGTCTGAGCCCAGCAAATGTGCCCCAGTATGGAGTCACCCAGAGACCTTAGATCTGATCAGCCTATAGGGTGAGGAGTCAGTGCTTGCTCAGCTCCAGAGCAGCAAAAGGAATCGTGACATTTACAAAAATAATTTGCGTGGTATGATCGAGAAGGGCCACAACAGGGACATGCAGCAGTGCCTCATTAAAACCAAAGAACTTCGGCAGGCATAGCAGCGGACTAGGGAGGTGAACAGTTGTTCAGGGTCCATGCCAAAAACATACAGGTCTTATGAGGAGCTGGATGCAATTCTTGGTCATAACCCAACCAGCATACCTCCATGTAACATCGATACTTGTGAGGAATCCAGGGCAAATGAGGACGACTCTGTGTCCAAGGAGTAGTTGTAGCACAAGGAAAGTGGGGTTTGGGAGACCAGAGTATCACTTCTCCTGAACAGCCAGGATCTTTGTGTCACCCCAGAGCAGCCTGCCCCACCTCAGTATAGCATCAGTGACCACGATACAGAAGAAGGCACATCAGGTGAGTGTTTGATCTGTGCTATGCTCATTTCACAGTAGCATTCCATTAGTAGCCACCAGGGGTGGGGGGAAGCCATCTGGCCTCAGAGTTTGGGGGACAGAGAAGTGGCCCTGGGCAGCCACAGGATGGGCAACAGAGCCCACCATGTAGGGAGAGAGAACGGGCCAGCAGCACAGAAGCAACGTGGGGAGAGGAACCGGGCCAGCGGTATGGAGAAAGCAGGGGAGGCATAGGCACAGGGTGTTGGGGAAGCCATCCGGCTACAGAGTCTGGGGAGTGTAGGAGAGGTGCAAGGGGGCCGCCAGATGGGGAAACTGGGAAGGAGTGGAGGCAGGGTTGTGAAGGGGTGGGTGAAGGAGACCGCCATCACAGATATATCCTGCGGAACATATTGTACCCTCCCCTTGGCCCATCACGACTACTCGAACAGTTTCGATGTGAAAGTGAATGCTTTGCTTATCATGTTGGGAGATGTCCAAAGAAAAATCTCACGTAGGTATTCACGAATCCTTGTATGAAGGTTGCTGGGGAGGCCTACCTTCTTTCCCTTGGCATGGAACAAAACCTTGCCCTGCCACTCGGGGCAAGGCATGATTGAGGCACAAAGCAGGATGGCATATAGGCCAGGCATGCCCCCTGCAGATCGCAGCAGCATGGACAGCGTGACCTTCAGGAGACTGATGTCACACATGGCGGCCTAAGAAGGATGGTGCACAAATGGTCACCAAACAAAGCATCCACCTCTCATGACTTCAACTCTCTTCCCTCCCCTGCAGTGGGCTCTGCATGGTGCATTACTTCTCCACCATGCTCCATCTCCTGTTTGAACTGTTTTGGGGAGGGTCTCCCTGGAATGACCGGGTCCCCCAAGCTTACCATTGTGTGAAAGGCAGTCTGAGCTGTGAGACCCGGCTGTGTGTTCTGTTCAAAGTGGATGTGCTTCCAAAGTACAGTTTGGCAAAATCAGGGGAGTTCAGGGAGGAATGTATGATTCTTTGCATGACATTTGCTCACCTAACCATGGGAACTGTGTTTTTTGCTCATTACAGTGGATTTATTGACCTTGGGACAGTCCACTCCTCCAAAGCGCCTTAGCCTATTAGGAAGAGGAAGCGTAAATCTCGCGATGACATGTTCATAGAGCTCATGCACTCCTCTGCGGTGGCAGACATGGAGCTCAGAGCATGGCAGCTCTCCCTGTCTGAGAAATTAAAGTTCGATGTGGAGGACAGAACAGCCATGGTGCAGCAACACATGCTGCGGGTCATGCAGGATCAGTCCAACACACTGAGGCACCTGGTTGAGCTCCATGAAGAACAGCATTCACACATAGTCACCCTCCAAGCCCTGGAGTCTGCACCTTAAGTTGTGGTAGCCAGTCCCATCCACCACCAATCTAGGAGGAACAGGGTCAGGGTGAACTATGTTGTAGCCTCAATACCGTTGCATTCAGGCAGAGCTTTGCGATGACCCCTTTAAGAGATGCACCACCCAGGTCCTGCCCTACCCACAGTGCAACACTTCTACATTCAACCAAACAGCTAGCAATGAGGGCACAAGAACCCACAGTAAGGAGTGTGGCATGAACACACTCCTCTGCATTTATTAATTTGGCGTCTCAAGGTCAACTTTAAATCTCACCGCAGCGTAGACATGGCCTTAGGTGGTTCTGCCTCTAGTGTTCTGGCTTTCGTGAATTGCATTCTTAGGTGCCATTCGCTGCATGGGAAGCCTCAGCATATAACTCAGACTTCATGAATCATGGTGTGGTTCCTGTGATTTTCTGTGTTCCTAAAAGCATCCCTCTGTGATGCTCACCACTGGAATGCCTAAGTTCCTTTATGCATCCCACCTCAAATGACCTGCCAGAGCCACGAATTGAACTGAAGTCTCCCCACTCTGACCCCCATGCTTTAACCATAAGACTATCCTTTCTTTCTTGCCATGCAAAAGGGTCTGATTGAAAGCCATTGACATCCTACTGACTTTAAAAACTTTTGGATCAGACCAAAATTGTATATGTGAACTCCACCATGCACTATTACAGGACAGAAGAGTGCATAATACAGAAACTGTAGAAGTAAGAGTGGAAGAGTTGAGCGTTGAAGGGACAGAAACAGAAACAGGAATAGCCCATATAGATCCTAGAGCAATAAACAACAGTGAACAATTCTGTGAATTCTTAATGCACCCCTCACTAGGAGATCGGGTGCTAGAAATATTACATAAAGTAATATGTGGTCTGATGGACTATTCTTCATATCTCTCTGAGAATTAGCCATTAGTATATGGGTGGGTGTGGGTGGAGGTATGTGCGTGTGCACCTGTGTGTATCCCTATGAGAAGTTGTTTCACACAGAAACTACTTCTACTCTTTTATCTTCATAATTTTTTTCTGAGACATTCTTCAAATGTTACCAGTGTAGAAAACCTCTACAAAGAGATTTCACTCTGATGTGATCCAGTCATCTTGATTTCCACCTCATAATCTGCAAAAGATGGTATAGACTTTCCATGTTTTCCATTTCCTATCCCCTTGATTTTGAAGGACAGGATACTGCTCTGGTATAATACAGGATAATTGTACACCGTGTTCCCCTTTTCACTGGCCGTCCATTTTGGTCACGAATTAAACCCATATTATATTGAAAGCAAAAATATGCATTTGACTCTGCCTGAGTCTAGACGTGTATGTCCAAGATTTTACAAAATTGTCAGAGACCTTGAATGCCAGAGATACCTTAAAAGAACTTGATTTTCAGCAAATGCCTAATGAATTCATTCTCTAAAAATCAGGAACCTTTAGCTGATTCAAGCTGGGCACCAAAACACTCAGACACCCAAACTCTCTAGTCATCTTGTAGCCATATCTATTGTTGTATTAGTTATTTGTAGACACCCCAAATTCAAAAAAAACCAAAAAATCCCAGAAAAATACAAATAAACTATAGAAGAAAAGCAGTTTATTAGATAGCTACCTTCTCCTGATAAAAAAGTTCTTATTTTCTGATAAAAATTTTCCCTCTTTTATTTTGTTTTAAAATTTAATTGAATATGTAATTTTAAAAATAATTTAAATTACAAAGGTGACTTAAATTCAATGCACACAGTGACCCCTACTGGTCTGTTACCCAGACATACGAGTAAAAGGCACAACAGTACAGTCATTCTGTATACCACACAGCTAATTTCTATGGACAGTTTCAAAATAAAAGTTTTATTCATTCATGTAACCTTTTCAGTTATAAATAATGCTCTAATTGTTGCATGTGATTAGAGCCACAATTCAGCTAAAGAAAATTTTTATATCCAATCTTTGGAAGATTAAAATAAATATTGAACATATCTGACCGTTAGTTCTTGTACATGATTTACCAGTAGTTACAGCTAAGATATCGGGCACGCTATCATATAGATCTTAAACTAATAACTGAACTTTCTTTAAAAAACCGCTTAATGGAAATAAATATGTTAATTTAATAAAAGCTATTTATTAAATTTAATTAATAAACAGTTATTACTAAAATCTACCCCAATGAATCAGATTAATTTTTCTATTGTTCATGCTATGCAAGTAAATTAGGGTTAAGAGCATGTATAAATTATAAATTTAACTGCCTTTAGTGTACAATTTGTAACTGAGCCAGATGAATAATAAAATGTTTTGTCACACACTTACTTCACCACCCATTATGCTTCCTTAGTAGTTTAAAAGTGAAGTATTAATTAAAAATTGCTAAATATAAACTCAGTCATTTCTAAAGTTTGAAGCTGTCAAGTGTTTGACACCTGCTTTTAATACAATCATCCATTATTAGAATCACCCATCAAATGAGTAATAGAGCTACATTAAAATAAACTATTCCAAGAAATCATACGACAGGAAAAAGAGGATGGTTGATTATTTAAAAAGCTAAATATTAGTTATCATTACAAAACCATTCCCCTTTCCATGGTTAATCCAAAGAAAACAAGCTTTTCTACATATGCAAGTCTTCTGATGGTACTTTTACCAACAGTCTCTCTTTAAAAGCATGTTTGTGTATAGTTTACAGTGCAAGTATGAAAAGAAAATGGAGGGAAACTAGCCACGAAATAAATTAGATGGTGAAATCCTGCTCCACTGAAGACAACAGGATCTTTGCCGTTGACTTCAATGGATCCAAGTATCTAATAAGAGAAAGTAATGTTAAATCTCAGCCTTAAAAGCCACAGACAATTTTCCTCTTGGACCTTGGGTGGAGAAAGGAGTATAATAAAGATTGAATCGTTATTTGCATCCAGGAAAAATCGGAGTTAGACTTTCATCCTAAATAATTTCCTCCCATTCTGTAAGTTTTCCACCTTCAAAGCGTCTGATGAAGTGGGATTTTCTCCCACGAAAGCTCATGCAATAAATAAATCTGTTAGTCTTTAAAAGTGCCACAGGACTCTGTTGTTTTTCTGCAATAGACTAACACGGTTACCCCTTTGGAATTAGACAAGTTAGATGTCTTCAAAACACCAGGGCCTGTTGATATGCACCCTAGAATACTCAAAGAGCTGACTCAGGAGATATCTGAGCCATTGGCTATTATCTTTGAAAACTCATGGAAGACTGGAGAGATCCCAGAGGACAGGAAAAGAACAAACACAGTGTCCATCTATAAAAAGGGAAATAAAGACAACCCAGGGAATTATAGACCAGTCAGCTTAACCTCTGTACCAGTAAAAATAATGGAGCAAATAATTAAGGAATCAATTAGCAAACATCTAGAAGAGAATAAAGTGTTAAGTGATAGTCAGTATGGACTTGTCAAGAATAAATCATGTCAAACCAACCTGATAGCCTTGTTACAGGGTAACGAGCCTTGTGATAGAGGGGAAGGGGTAGATGTGGTATATCTAGAGTTTAGTAGAGTTTTTGATACAGTCTCATATCACCTTCTCATTAACAACTAGGGAAGTACAATCTAGATGGATTGACTATAAGATGGGTGCAAACTTGGTTGGATAACCACACCCAGAGACAAATTATCAACGGTTCACAGTTATGCTGGAAGGACATAACAAATGGGGTACTACAGGGATAGATTCTGGATCTGGTCCTGTTCAATATTTTCATCAATGATTTAGATGATGGCATAGTGAGTCCCCTTATAAAGTTTGAGGATGATACCAAGCTGGGAGGGGTTGCAAGTGCTTTGGAGAATAGGATCACAATTCAAAATGAGCTGGACAAACTGGTGAAATGGTCTGAGGTAAACAAAATGAAATTCAATAAAGAAAATTGCAAAGTGCTCTACTTAGGAAAGAACAATCAATTGCACATATACAAAATGGGCAATGACTGCATAGGAAGGAGTACTACGGAAAGGGAACTGGGTGTCATAGTGGTCCACAAGCTAAATATGACTCAATAATGTACCACTTTTGCAAAAGAAGCAAACACCATTCTGGGATGTATTAACAGGAGTATTGTAAGTAAGACATGAGAAGTAATTCTTCTGCTCTACTCCACCATGATTAGGCCTCAACTAGAGTTTCGTGTCTAGTTCTGGGCACCTTATTTCAGGAAAGATGTGGAAAAATTGGAGAAAACTCAGAGAAGAGCAACAAGAATGATTAAATAAAGATCTGGAACACTTGACTTATCAGGGAAGATTGAAAGAGCTGGGTTTGTTTAGTCTGAAAAAGAGGAGACTTGGAGAGGAGATGATAAGTTTTCAAGTACCTAAAAGGTTGTTATGAGGAGGAGGGAGAAAAATTATTCCCTTTAACCACCAATAATAGGACAAGAAGCAATGGGCTTACATTACAGCAAGGGAAGTTTAGGTTGGACATTAGGAAAAAATTCCTAACTGTCAGAGTGATTAACTATTAGAATAAATTGTCTAGGGAGGTTGTGGAATCTCCATCAGCGGAAGTTTTTAAGAGCAGGTTAAGTGCAGGGGACTGGACTCTCATGGTCCCTTCCAGTTTCTATGATTCTATGAAATACTGAATGTGAGGGACACAGAATCTGGACCTCTGACCTTTACCAAAAAGCAAAAATCTATGAAGCAAACTGCATGTACAGTTGAAGATTATTTTTTAAAAGGTGCAGTCAACCGATTTTAAGCCAGTATACCAACTCCCTGGTGCCTTCAACAGAAGCTGAACATTTATAAAGATTTTATTTTAGGTATCCATATTTAAATATTTACAAAGTTACATCAAAGAGGAAAACAGAAAAATGGTGACACGTTATAAAACATTTAAGAAGCTTGTTGCAGTTTATCTAACATCATTTGTCAGGAAGCTCGCTATTGACTGGAGTCAAATATTCAGCGTAACACAATATCAACTCAAATATAAATTTATATACATCCAAAAAGCTTACAATAAAAGAAAGTTAAATTTGCGAAGTCAGGGACTCAAAAGATAGGAAATGTCAGAACTAAGGTTGCCTTGCAAACTTAATTCAGCCGCTTGTGTTTATGTATTGTAATACAGTCTTTAACTACATGATCACATACTAGATTTTCCACAGAACTGGTGCCTCATTCAGCAAATAGATACTTATTAAATACTTCTTTTTACCCTCCTTATTAAATAAGGTGTGAGGCAGCACACTGAACACACACTATCCAAACCTTATACTGAATAAAAATTAACTTCCTCCAAGTATTTCTATGGTGCTTTCATCACAGTATCCAAGTACTTCACCAACACCAATTAATTTATCTTCACAACACCCCTGAGACAGATTAGGTGGCATACCACCACTATTGTACAGTGGGGGAAGTAAGACAGATACATTAAAGCCAAAATTGCCTAAACGCATCTACTAATTTTCAGTGGTCAGCTTGGGATACCTAGGGTCTGATTTTTCAATCTACTGGGCATTTTATGGGACTTTTAAAGCACATCTTCCATTGACTTAAGAGTGCTCAGCACTTCTGCAAACCTGTCCCCAGATTTCTCCTGGCATCCATAAAATGAAGAACACAAATATTAGCCAACCGTGAATATTTTGGTTTATGTGACTTACCCAACACAGAAATTTTGACCGAGGAAGGGAGAGAAACCAATTCTCTTGGGTGATAGCCAACTTCTTTAATCAGAAGACCATCTCTTTTTGTAATGCCTGTTCTCATTTATAGCACACCTTATCCTTTCTGCAAAAATGAGAAAGGGGTGTCACAGACACTAGCCTTTTTCATTACAAAGTAATGATTTGGTCTCAGATCACCATTCACCCTGTGCACTAAATGAGGCCAGAGTCCAGTGGAAAAAATAATGTGATCATGTAATTAAAGATTATCATAATGGGTATCCAAGGAGGCCAAATTAAGGTCACAAAGGCATCTTTAATTTTGAAACTTTCTATCTTTGTAATATTTGACTTTGCCAGGGCTATCCTTAGTGGGGGGGCAAGCGAGACAAGCCTGCACTGCTCCCTCCGCGCTGCCTGCTCCCCCTGCCTTGCTGCCTTCAGCGGCAAGCTGAAGGCGAGGGGCGGGAGTGCCGAACCCAACTTCTAGGCCGGTCCGACCCACCCTCAGGGCAGAGCAGCTGTCCCAGTGCGTGGCAGGAGAGCGGAGCCCAGCCACTGGGCCAGCCGGCCCGCCCCCTCCAGCATGGAGGTGGGTTCAGGGGCCCCCATAAGTCAATTGGCCCTGGCTTCTCCTCCTTCCCCCCACCCCGAGGGACTAGCCAGGATTTTGCAATCTTAATTTTTAACAGTTTTTTTGGGTGTAATTGCCTAATTGAAACAAAAACCTGAAAAACAACATAAACCAAAATTCCATGATATATAATCATATTACCCCCAAACTTGGGTCATCAACCGGGTTTGGGCTTGCTGATCCACATCACAGTGCTCTACCACTTGGACTAACAGAGCAACTGGCAGCACTAGTAGACTATGTGAATCTATCCTTAGAGTGAGAGTGAGTTCCCCAGCTATTTGCTCACACCAGAAGAATGTACCTAACTCAGGGCTCCTACATTCAATTCTGTGTTTTGGAAGGAAATGAGCTCTAGTGGTTATAGACCTTTCTGTGCCTATATCCATAGCCTCTCTCTGTCCTATCCCATCCGCTATCCTTCTGGCTCCTGCAACCTTTCCTTTCTGCTGCCTCCCATTCTAAGCTCCTGCAACCATTCTTCATTCACAAGGCTCATCCATATGCATTTAAGTGAAGTTCTTCCTCCCGGAAAGCATGGAAAGTACAGATTAGGGTTTCCCTGCTCTCAGTTCTGGTGCCACTGTAGTCCCCTGCAGGCTCTAGAAGCAATTACTGTAAAAGTTCTGATCAGCCTCTGAATCCCCTGGATGGAACATACCGCATTGCTCTGCAGATGGCACATGTACAGTACCGTTAGCACACAGGAGCATGCTCAGTGCAGAGGCAATCTTCAAAGAATTTGGCTGCCAAATGCTAACAAGTCTCTACTAAGCATGTGCATACTGAGATTTTTTCAAAGGGCTATGATTTGGCAAAATTTGAGCAAATTTTCACAGCTCACCACAGTTCAAATCCAAACCAAGAAGGCGCTCTCAGTGAAAGGGTTGGAAGAACTTCCTGTGAATACAAATATCTTCAATATCAGATTCATGTAAAAACTGCATCCAAATTAGGAATTTGTGCCAATCTTAAAAGTAACAAGTGTGTGCTAAAGAAATGCAAAAAAACACTCAAAAGTATCTTAAAAAGACAAGTGTTGGATACAAAGGGGACAAGCAGCAGAAACCCTGTAGAGAGGGATCTTTATGCCTGTGCACCCCAAGAACTTCATGACAAGTTTCTGCAGCTCATCATAGGGAGAAGGGAGATTGATCACTTCACTTCTCCACTTGTGTCGTGAGACAATGTGTTCATATGCAGTTTGTATCTACTGAAACAATATCCTGCATTTTTGAAAGGGGAAGTGACAGCATTGCAGAACTGAGACATGTCAACAACACCTCCTTGCCTCTGGACTTTTGCTTGGACTTTGCTTTGTTTTACAGGAGTTGGATGGAAATGAATGGGAAGCTGACCATATATCCAGCAATTAAGAGTGCCCTACAATCAATGCATGGTTAAGTCATTATCATAGTCCAGTATCTTCTTTCCCAATGACACATGACTCTTCTTTCAACTTAGCTTCAGCAGGTGAAAACATTAGATTACTCAAATGCAAACATACAATGCGTTTATACTCTACTGTAATCTCCCCACCCCTCCAGCATTAGGGACTTTGATGGACTGCCAGACTTAGCCATTTTCCCTTTGGCCACTGTACCAAATGAGATACTATTTGAAAAGGTTATTGTTATGCTTTGAGCATAAGGTGGCACTTTTTTGGTCAACAGGAATACCTCTAGTCTCCTCTGCTTCCCCCACCCCACTGTTTTTCCTTGGCTCAGGCCAGCAAAGTTCATTCCCTGACTTTAGGGCCAAATCGGGCAAGGCACTGAGCATCTAAACACTCGCTGAAGTAATAGGAATTAAAGATGCTCAGCACTTCATGGGTTTTGACCCTTAATTATTAACAAATAGATTTCATGGAAGGAAATAGTTTTTGACTTGCTGCATTGACATTTAGAGGTTTCAATTCTTTATTTAAAACAAAAAATTCAAATGAAAGCTCCAATTCCATATAATTCAATGAAAGCACAGATCACTTTTTTTTTTTAAATGAAAAGCATAAAGACATACATCATACCAAAGGGAAAAATAAGGAAACTTTTGCTTTATATTTTAACTCTTCGGATTTTCTAAACAAGTACAGATGCTCCTTCCAAACATTAGAGGGAGGCAGGTTACTAAATCTTATGGTGATGTCACATTTCCATGTATAGAGAGAAGATAGGGCTTTGAGCCTAAGGACATGCAAGTCTGGGAGAACTTGCAATCTGAGAACCAGATTCCTCTATTCAAGGGACTTTTAGAGCAATTTCTTACCCACACGCAAGCACAGCAACAGGAATTTCCTGTTGGAATTGAGGAATTGCCCTCTGCTGACTATATTACACCCACACAGTGGTCACCTGAGATGTCACCTCACCTACCTGCTATCTCTCATATTCTGGTACCAATATGGCTAAGAAAACACTGTATATAGCCACTAAGCAAGCTACTAATCTATCACAGAGAGCATGCGGTATACAACTGTTTCAGGGGGCTTGCACTGTTGGAAGAGAACACGGCAGGTGTTGCTGCCAGAGTTGTGAGCACAAAGGGAGATTTATGGTGGTTGTCTCTGCACTGGTTCCCATTGAGGGAGCTTTCCTCTCCTTTCCCTAAGTTGATGGCAGATTTTGTGGCTTGATACAGGGACAAAGAGGGGAGCAGACTGGTGGAGTTATTTCAAAACTGCTCTGCCTCCACCTCCAAGGTGTTCCTGAAAGGGAGCCAGGCCAATGGCAAGTGCTAAAACTATTTTGCTGAACCCCTGTTACTCTCACCCACTGTGCAGCAAACCTGGAGGCAGCTAAATCCTTTGCTGCAGAAGCAAGTGAAGAGCTGCTTAATACAGCTGGTGGAGTTAAAGCACCAGGAAAATCTTTGACACTAAGGAAATGTGCTCCAAGTACTTCCATGACAGACTTGCTGCCTTGTTATATCTGTCCAGAAGACTGCAATCAATGCATGAGAACACTCTGGTTTCTGGATGAAGGTTCTAGCTCTTGGTCTGTTCCTTATTCTCCCTTATTAAGTATTCAGCTTCCAAAAGCTGGCTTCCCTGTCTTCTCACAGTCAATCAGCCTGCCTCCTTATCCTCAGCTTTTCTCTTGTCCTGCAGCGAGCCTCAAATAAACCTGAGGGCTGGAAGTCTAACAAATGTGTTTAGTTATTTATTTATTTAGCCACAGGACTCCTTGTTTGTTTTGCTGAACTAGACTGACACGGCTACCCCTTTAGGATTTACAAGGGAATTTTTCAAGCTCTCTCTCCCACCTAGTTGACAATACAATGTGGTACTCTGCTTTGGTATAAGGGAATGTGGCATAATTGGTTTTATTTATGTATCTATTAACACACTCTCAATACACATCATATTGTAACAACCCACATATGAATTTAGGAAAAGTATAAAATCCCTCAAAAATACATGGGTATACAACAAGTAAACGAAAGAAATGGAATTTTCCCTGCATATTCTACTTCCAATTTCAAGACAAACACTTCCTTCATCTTTTGCATTTAGGTTGCTGAACACCGATGAAAACTGCAAACCAAAATATTTCTTAGGGGCTTTACACTACAGCACAGTATTCTAAATATATTCAGAGTAAATCCTAACGATAGGAAAATCCAATCTCATTTTAGCATGCACTTAGATAAGGCAAGCTGCTATACCAGCGTAGAGGGTGAAGCAGGTAAGCAATTAAAGACTCAGGCAGACTTGCTGCAGGAGATCTCAGAGTTACTCACCTGTCAGCCATTTCCTGGGGAAAAGTCAGAAGACACAGTCTGTCTCTGAGCACTCCTTGCGTGAATTCCAGACAGTACAATGAATATTAATAAAAACATTTTTAAACCACCAGATAAAAAAGTATTTGCATGTACACCACACTAATGTACAGCAAGAAAACAGGAAAAATGTTCTTTCCACAAAACTCGTTGAAACGTGTTTTCCTGGCCAGAGTCGTCCTTGTTAATCAACACTTGCATGTCCAAAATAACAGGAGTCAATGATCTGACAGTTTTTAGCAACAGATTACTGACACAGTTTTGAATGTTTCTTGGATGAAATCACTAACATTAGCACCTCTACGGTAATCGATTGGTGTCAGCAGAATTCTAGAGATCTATGCTGCAGGCTCTAACATCACAGAAGTAATCAATTAAGGCAGTCAGTTGAAAAAATGATGCAAAGAGCAGAGTTGTCAATGGCAAAATAATCTCATCTCAGTGGTGTCAAAATATGAGCAGAAAATATGCTATTTGCTTATTTTGTTAACTGGCTGAATTATTCTAAATAAATAAAAAGATCCACTTTTTGGAACAATTTCCGTAATTATTATATTCAGAATCTATGAAGTGATTAATTTCATATAATCTCTGCACTACGCTCAGTTAATAAGACGCCAGTTTTATGTGATGCAGATATGGAGTATTGTAATAGAAAACTTTCCAGGCTTCTCTCTGCAGTTCTAATACGAAGAGTCCAATTGCTAGTAAACATATGGCTCAGCCAAGAAAATCAGAATCTTTAAATGGTTAATATTGACGTTAGCAAAGATTTTTGCCTTACATTATGTACCAACATATACAGTTCCTTTCTTTGGACATTTTTATTTGCTACATCTTCAACTTCAGCAGTTCTGCTTGGATGGCAAGAGACAAGACCACCGATTCATTTTTACATTTTGCAACTGAAGATGACAAACCATTAACAGTAAAAGGATTCTTATTAACACATCTGAGCAAGACTTCAGCAACAAAGTGCCTGAAATTGCTGTGAAGAGTTACCAAAGCCGTTCATGCTAGTTTTTAAACAAAATAGTTACCTCATTTCTCCATACTTTTTGTTTGGCTGTAACCACGCGAGAGCCTCAACCATGTTACATGCCACACAAAGATACCTGACACCATCTATAGTGCATTCTTTGCCTTCCACAAGCAAACCATCAGAATCTATTAAAATTACTTTACGCTGATAGCACCAGGGACATGACAAATCACAGGCCAAGAGTCAGATACCAAAGAATGTGTCTCAGGGCTATAGGTCTGGGCCCATTTGCAAGCAAATGATATTGTGTGGAGCTGGCATGCTTAGTGCATGACAAACTGATGCAATTTCAGTACTGTCGGAGAAGCTGGGTGAGATTTCTCTGATGCTGGCTATGGTTAGTTTACAGAATTGTGCAGAGTTCCCAGATTTGAATCACTTGGGGCCTGAAAGGGCTTCACTTGACAAGCCACAAATAATTACACTACACTCTTTCCACTGTACTCTATTATTCTGCACCTCTTATCTCTAGGCTTTGAGCACTCATGAACAAGCAAGGTCACTTCTATTTTGACCACAACGCAACAAAACATTGTTCTTTTGTGATATGATAAATAAAACACTGCCCTGCAGACTAAACATTTTTATCAGGTCCATTTTCCACTTTTATAAGCAAAAACAACTTTGGGATCTTGTGTTAGAAGACTTGAGGTTGGAAATAACCATGCAGGAAAGTTCATGAGCTCTTCACTTAACCGTGTGATACAGCTATCTATTTATTGTAAAAACTCATTTGAGAAATGGGCCATTAAGGTCTGAGCCCCTAAAAGATAACAGTTACATCTGCGATTACTTTTAGCAGGCTTTTTCCCCCCTTCAAACAAACAAGTTTTGACAATTTAGTGTGCAAGTATCAGAAAATAGTTCTGAATCTGCTGCATGTTTCAGGTTTTCAGGTACTTTCAGGCGGAAGGTATTCTTCACAACCAAAGTCCCTGTGCATTTTATGAAGCATTATCAAATCAACTAACTACCCTAACCCTGAAGCAGCTCAGGAGAGTGTTTTGTTCTGGTACATGTGTTATACTGAAAAAAGATGAAATTAAATGTGTCATTTATTTGGATGGAACAAGAAAGAGCACAGGGATAAAGGTAGCTCTTGCAGCTTTAACCATGTGACTAACTTACAGAAGATGAACGTGTGGCTTTGAGCTATACTTTATTAGTTCACATCAAACTCAAAAGTTTCTAGTCAAAATTCTTTGCCCTCTATCAAGAGGGCTTCAAGCTGTCTTAATTTGGTTCTAAATACAGTGGCTTTGTCTACACTTAACTAATTCGAACTAACTTTGGTAATTCGAACTAACTAACTTGAACTAATTTTAGTTAGTTTGAAATAACTTAATTTGAACTAGCATGGCCCCACTGGAACTTTAGTTCGAACTAATCAAGTGCCATGCATGGCACTTGCTTAGTTCGAATTAGTCAGTTGCATTAAGTTCTATGTGCCGGTTAGTTCGAACTAAGCAGTTAGTGCGAACTAACATGGCCACATTGACTTAATTTGAACTAACTAAGTTCAAATTAAGCGTTAGTTCGAAAGGTATAATCGAGTTTATTAGTTCGAATTAAGGAAGCCCTTAATTCAAACTAATGAAAGCCTAGTGTGGCCAAGGCTTAAGATAGTTCGAATTAAGCTTTCTTAATTCGAACTAACTTGCCAGTGTAGACACAGCCAGTTAGTTCCAGTCTACCTGAAGAGAGAACCACAATTCCTTTAAGAGCTAGTGATAAAACCTAGCTCAAAGAAGCAAATTTTTACCAATTTATTATGAACTGTGGACAATATGTTAATAAAGAGACTTCACAGGGTCATTTCTTTCTACCAGTTAAAACTATATTTAGAATGTTATTAATGTTGAAATTAAGAATTTTAATATTATATTCAGAATATTATTTCCAGAATATGTAGGCAACAGACAGTGCAAAAATCATCTATTTTAAAATCCAAATTAACAAGGATCAAAAAAATCATTCATATTTATCTTCCATAAATGAACATCATAATAACCTGGTACCACGTGAGGAAAAAAAACAGTTAAAAGACTTCCTTAACTGAGATGATGAGTTTCACTACAGTACAGTATATTCCCCACGTGGAAATGGCCAGCCTGCTTTTACACAAATGTGCGCATATGTACGCTCACATAAACATCTCTCCAGTCCTTTGGAAGCTTGAAATGTAATATTTCTGTAATAAACTTTCCCACCACACATTGATTTCATCCTGTATTGCTGTTTACCACTTTGAAGAGGGGAGAGGCAGAACACATACAAAGAACTATGTGGACTCTGTAAATACAGTAAGAAACTGTGAAAGTATTGTGGTCATAAAAGTTTTCTTAAAAATATTGTAATTCAGTATTCTGAAATAATAAATGAAACAACTTTCACCACCAAACAATTGCCTTGTTACGTCACAGGAGTGTAGACAAAAGATAAATGTTAAAATGCACTTTTAGGAATCATCCATTTCATCCATATTTAGAGGCAATAGAAAAGCTATGTCATCGAAACAGGTAGCAACACAAAGAAAGGTTTCTTTACTAACTGGAGGCTATCATATGAACACAATATTGCTGCAAGAAATCTTCTGTCTACCACTTCATGGAACAGACAATGAAGCAATAAGTGTTCTTAATAATGAAGCCAGCTTAATGTTACCATAAAAATAAGTGTTTCCCCCCAAAATCTAAGTTCATAAACCAGAGTTTACATAGGAATAATATATTTTTAAAATGTACTGATGCACAATTAAATGAAGAAGGAGAAGAAGAAGGCTTAATTTAAAATAAATCAGGAATGCATATTGCTCATCTTTTGGAATTTTTAAAAAATTCTGCAGCTATACCTATTTTCTTCCAACACTGTTGTATAGTTGAATGCTAAATGAAAACCTTGTAAAGTTTACTTTCCTGCTCATCTGTTTGCACGTAATTTGTCAAAGCTGACTAATATGACATCAGCTAATAAGTAGAAAAAGTAAATAGTCTTTTTAGTTTATTGATGAATGATGTTTGGAAGGAAAACTTGGATTTGCAGGAAGATTACTGAAAGTCTGAGCCACAGACATCACTGATATTTGAATATAAATATTGAATACCTACATAGAAGATCTGACATACACAAAGATTTGAGACCTCTAGAATTATTGAAGAACAGATCAAGGAAGAAGGTGAGGATACTGGAATCCACAGGAATACAGCAGAAGCTATAAGAAACTTGGGAAAGGAAGTAAATGTTAGAATATTGGGTCTGGGTGCTTTAACACTCAAGCAAGAACACAAATTTAGAAGAAAAATATTACGGGTGTTAGGGAAACATATCATGTCCCTTTTCCGTTTGATTCCACGCTGGCTTGGCCCATGACATTCAAATTTATTTTACTTTGGTTTGGATCAGATTAGTTTGTTTACAACTTATAAACAATGCCAATATTTTTGAAAACTGAACAACATTACAATAAATCTATTAACCTAAAATTTAAATTAAATTATGGTATCCAATCTTCCTCCCACCTAAAAAGCAGCAAGAGTCAGACTGCAGTGATCACCATAGCTTGCCTTCTGGAGTGGCCAGGCATGCTTCTTCTACCAGTTCCCAGAGAGACTTTGATTTCAGAAAAAAAAAAAATATTTTTTTTTGCAAAGAAATAGTTGAGAGATGTGTGAAAGACCAGGGATAAAGCCAGTCACCTGAAATGCATCTTATCACTTTTCATAAAAGCAGATTCTCTGTAATCAATACCCACTGCCACCCAATTGATTGTTTCACCACATAATCAAGATTTTTAATTTGTGCTTAGGTATGAGATGATGGGAAAGCTTTAGATTTCATTATCCTCCAAACTCAATATACTGCAGTGTATGAACACTTTCTGAACTGGTTTAAAAACTGAATCCATTTAAACAGTGACTCAATTACAAAGCGAGACAAAACAACAGAAAAAATAGACTAATGAAATTCATTAATTTTTAACCTACAATTTTCATGCTACTTTGATGGAAGAAAAATATCTTTTACATTGAAGTTCCACACCATCTTCATCTTGTACAACAGTCATCCGACCAAAGCATGTTAGGTCAACCTAATGATATAGCACTACTTAGATGAAATTTATGAACATTTATTGATCTTTAGGAGCATTAACTAGTCTTCATAACATCCCTGGTGAGGGAGATAAGTAACAACACCAGCAACAGATGATCATATTTTAAGAGTGATCTTTAGAACTCCTTTGCCAAGAAAATAGAGACGAAACACATGACTGATGTGATTCTCTTCTAGAGACCCCAGTCTTAAGCGGAACCTGTAGGCAATGCCGTCATACAAAAAATTATAATATTAAAAAACATGTACTGTCTATGACAGAGTTCTGGTGTCACTCCTCATTCAGTAACTACGCCAAAGGAGACTAGTGATAACTGTGGTATTGGAAATATTTTCCATTTATAAGTCTAGACCAGTTATAAATATGATGGGGAAGCTCATTCCTCCAGCAAAGCAGGGAGATGTGAAGGAATGACGTCTACTTACGCCAGAGAGAAGAGCTGGAACTCCCCTTTGATTTTAGCAGAGGAGGAAGAACTGTGTTATGCTCTTCTCTCCTTTTCTTTTTGTTTTAACTGCTGGAAGTCTTCAATCAAGCATCAAATCTCCCTACCAAAAAGAGTTTGTATAAGGCAATATGCCTCTTTACTCCATTTTGAATATATCAACAAGTCAGGACACTTTTTAGTGAATCTTATTTAAATCACAAAGCCGGGCAACTACATATTTTATCTCAAAACAGGGAAATTTGCAATTAAAGATCCTTCAGATAATCCAAGATTATTTAAAAAAATACTACCTCTATGCAAATTCAGATCTCAGCATTGTATGTACCTTTAAACATTATTTCAAAACCCAAATGCCCAACACATAAATGAATACATAAAAAGCCTAAGACATAATGTGACTTAAATAAGGAAATACCACAAGAGAACCCTGGAAGTACCATTAAAATGCTGAACAATGGTAAGCCAAAATCCAAAACCCAATTGGGTTCAGTTCTGACTACACAAAAAGTCCAAAGCTCAGCTAGCATTATCTGTTCTCAGGACTAATAAGCCTAGCTGGGAAGCAAGACAGCCTTTTTTATATTTGTCAGGTTTAAAAAATGGATCATTGCATCTTTCTTTGAGTTGTATTTGTAAGGGTATGTCTACTCTTAAAACACTACAACAACACAGCTGTACCACGGTAGCATTTCAGTGAAGCCTACCTAGTGTCTGCGGCAGTGTTTCTTAGGGTAAATTTATACCAATGGCGGCAAAATTGCCACCATCAGTGCGATCTTCTGGGCCGAGCGGTCTATGTAGATGCGCTCAATCAATCTGGGAATCACCATAGCAACTCCAGCCCTGGAACTGGAGTATCAGTAAGCCAACCTGAAAGAATTTCCAGTTGGCTTACCCTACTATGTAGCAAGCTCTTAGTAAGTTGTCGGGAGATACTCAAGGTATTTTACGTACCTTGCATATGTCCCGTTGACTGCTCCCGAAAAGTGCGGCAACCGTAGACTAGGGCTCAATCTTTAGTGAACACCTAAAGTTATTTAATTACTTTATGCAGAATACCTGGTGAAAACTTTCTCAAGAGTCAGTACTACCAGCTGTAATGTTCATAATATCTGCGCACTACACATTCCTGAACAAACAATTCAGGAAACTGAATTAAATACAATTTTACAAATACAACATGCATTTATTTCAAAAAAATTAGATACATAGGGTGTGCCTACACTGGCAACTTAGGTCTACTTAAGGACGCTTAAGTCGACCTACACAAAGCCGCGTCCACAACGGGCTTTTATTAAGTCAACTTAAGCACTTCCTTAAGTCGACTTAACACCACCACCTCTGAAGGTCAACTTAAGCCTTAAGTCGACTTCTTAAGTTGACTTAGAGCCAGTGTGGACAGCTATGTCTACTGTTAAGTCGACTTAAAGTGCAGCCACTCTGTTAAGTCAACTTAACAAGGTCTACTTTAAATCTACTTAAAGTCGACTTAACAGAGTCGACTTAACTTTACAAGTGTAGACATAGCCAAAATGATTATGCACACAACTTAAAACTGAAAATATTACTCAAGTTTTAATGGGAATTTCGGGCCTGCATGTTCGAACAAAGTTAATCTATTCTTGGAGTAAGGTTCGTCAAAGAAATTCTTACCATGGATATTATAGCCAAGCGATTTCGATGCTGCTGGTAACAGTAGTGGGACTTTTAAAATACCCCAGCTGCAGCAAAGGAGCAAGGTGGAGGTGGACACCGACACATGTCTGGAAACTTTGCTGTAGCTGGGGAATTTTAAATCTCCCAGGAATATGTCGGCTCACTGTGTTGCTCCTTCCCCCTCAGAGCCCTCTCAGAAATTCTCTCTCCCTCCCCCCCCCCCAGAAGGGAAGGGATTGAGGTCGGTTGTGGAATACCTTCACCATGTCCACAGAACACCAGTTGAGAAACTGTGATCTATGGGACTGATGCTCCCATCGGTGTAAGTAATCAACCTTCCCAGGTGGGGGTAGCTAGGTCGACGGAGAATTCTTCCATTGACCTAACATTATCTAAACTGAAAGTTAGGTCTACTTAAGTATGCTGCTCAGGGGTGCGCAGCTTTCATACCCCTGAGGATGCAGTTAGGACAACTTAATTTTCTAGTATGGCCCAAGCCTAAAACTGGTATTTTCTCAGTTCCTTTTGAGAAGTAAAGTCCTTACTTGCATCTGTGCTGGAGAAGCCAGTCATTTTACTTTTGTAATTTTCTTGATGCTGTGTGGACATATGTGCTGGCATGACTGTCTGTGTGTGAACACACACTGCCAAAATAGTTTTGGTGATGCAACTATGCCAACAATATTTTTACCAATTCAAACTACAAATACACAAGTTAAGTTACAATGTGACTTTCTGTATCTTTGCCCACCCACCAATGTGATTTATGCCATAATGTGCCGGAAATGCCCCCTTGGGTTATGTGTTGGACAAACAGGCCAGTCTCTACGCAAAAGACTAAATGGACACAAATCTGACATCAGAAATCACAACATTCAAAAACCAATAGGGGAACACTTCAATTTTCCTGCTCATTCCATTGACGACCTGTTAACAGCTATTCTCAAACAAATGAACAACAAATCACAGCTTCAAATAGAAACTGCAGAATTGGAATGTATATGTAAATTCAACTCCGTTGCCTCAGGGTTAAACAGGGACTATGGATTTTATTCTCATTACAAGAGGTGATTTGACTTCACCTTCCTTTATATGCTGTTCCCCAGTGTTTGAATCCCAACACCTATTCTGATTTGCTATTACAGCCTGACCTGATCCTGTATCATACATTTCCCTGCATTTAATTTCCTCCCATTCTGTAAATTCCCCATCTTCAAAGCATCTGACGAAGTGGGATTTTCTCCCACGAAAGCTCATGCGATAAATAAATTTGTTAGTCTTTTAAAGTGCCATAGGACTCCTTATTTGTATCTTTACTGTCATACATGTTGAATAGCTCTATTATTTAATACGCTGAGCACATCATTTCTTCTCCAAAAGGCCTACTGGCTATTTCTGAAGAATATTTTTAAAAGTTGTACAATTAACAATTGTGATCCATTGTCAGAATATCTGGAATTCAGGGCCTTCCAAACAATGACTTGATACAGTTAGTCATATTCTGCTGTTTGTGTATACTAGTTCTGAAATCTCCAAGAACTCACAGTAGAAATCAATTCATAGTGGTTTATTAAACAAATTCAAATAGCTCACCGTCCCAGCTTTATCACCATGATTTCAAGACACTATATCAGCACTTTTTATCTTTCACAAGTGATTACAGATATCCCAATGAGTTAATGTCTATTATTTGAGCACTCATCCCAGGTGCGGGGGCTCTTGCTCTTTAATTATTCATATGTTTGAAAATAATATCTTTTATACATGTTTTGTATTTTTTGTTTCTCTTTTTTCATATTCAATTATAGAGAACTTCGGTAAATTTTCCATGCTGTTCTGTAAGATCCCTTGTCCAAATTAAAATGTTATATATTCTATCCTTAACAGATTACCTGACCATAATGATACCTTTTGGCCTTAAAGTCTATGAACAAACATCAGGGAAAAATGACAGACAAGGCAGAGGAAACAGTTTAACAAACTGTTTACTTTTTGTATTTGGCAAAGGGGAAGGAGAGAGAAATTATTTATATATATACACACACACATTTTCCGTAATGTCTTTCAGATTAGTCACCTTTGGTGTAAATTGTGTCTCTAAGTCAGTCACACATGGCTCAACTGATTCATATTGTCCTTAATTAGAAATGAAACAATTGTGTCTCATAAGTAGTATTTTTCTGGAGTTTCATTATCTTTGACATTTATGTGCTAAATCCTATTTGTCTTCTTTCTCTTCCCACAAAAAAATATAAAGTAACCGCAGTGCTGCTGTGAAGAAACCACATGAAAAAATTGTGCTCTGACATTAGATGCTTTCTTTGCAGCTTTAACTATGACAAAAAATGCCAAATTGTTAAGATGGACTCCATATTTCTGTTTCGTCTCCTTGAAACTCCAATGGAACTGGAGTAAGTAACTGCTGTCACTGATTCATTATAACTTGTGACACTTCGTAATATTTAGGGTGACCTCACAAGATAGGCTAGTAGGGGAGAAGTTCCAGCACTTATTAATTTCATGAGCACTCCAGTCAGACAGTACCTTGTTCACACTGCCCAGAGGCTGAAGAATTAAAATGCTACTTTTACATAGATTAATTAGTATAATCACTCCCACAAAATTACCTATGCTTATAAAACAATTGGAGCCTTCCAGATATGACAAAAATAGAGCGGACATAATCATCCTATCAAGTATTTGTTGGCTTGGCTTCTCTGTATTCTAAAATTGTAGGTGGTGTATTACGGTCTCTGCCTTCATTTCCCTTTCTCAATCTCCTTATTTCCTTGCATTTTCATCATAATTTCTGGAAGTTCCACCCCTGTCCCTCGTCTTCTTCAGTACAGAATAAGGAATGTTCAGGCCCTCATTTTTTTGACTCTCATTCAGTCTTTTAAACTAAGGAGTAAAGAGCACAGATACACAAGCTATTACAGCATCCTGTACATTGTAGTAGCGCCACACATCCAAAAATGTTACAGTAAAGCTCAGCCATAATTAACTCATAAATGACCTCATCGGCAAGATAAGGGCTACTGACGTCTTTTAAAGCCATCACAGATTTTGAAGGTATTGTATGTTTCTATATATCTTGTTTACATAGAATCTGTTACTTAAAAGGAATTTGGGAAGTAGTGTTAAAAGAAAGTTAATTAAAAACACTAAGTTATGTGTCAGTCAAGCATGACCCCTCTGCTCTACAATGTATTTAAATGGATGTCTCCTTGACCTGCAACATACCAATGTAAAAATTTGTGGTCAATATAAAACAAATATGCACTAATTTATTCAGCAGGTTTCCCAGCATCTGAATCAACATTAGAAATCTAACCAGTATTTGCTATTCTGTTATTGACAAAGGAAGCATATTTAAATGATAACAAGTACTCGTGGGTGTCATTTTGAAGTTAAATTGTTCCCTAAGGATATCCTCAGTAAACATCTACATTTAAAGGTCAGTCACCACCAAATTATGAACAACTGTTGCATTTATTAGCACAGGCTCAATAGTTTGGAAGCTACAGTCATCAATTTAAACTGACAATGAGGTCTAATTGACGACTAGTATTAAATGAGAAACACCGACATGTTCCATACTTTTTTCCCCACCATCTGGGATATATTTTTAATTCACTGAAATATAGTGAAAAGACACTCTCAAAATTGGGACACATCCCAGTCATTGCTTAACTAATTTTTTGGAGAAAATGTTTTAAAAAGGTACATCAGAGAGAACAAGCAATGTGTTTGAAGAGCTAAATTTTAGTTTACCATATAAGGAGTCCTGTGTGGCAAGATTAACAAGTTTGATTTTAGACAACAGAGTCCTGTGGCACTTTTAAAGACTTTACCTACGCTATATTGATGACATCTTCATCATCTGGACCCATGGTAAAGATGCCCTTGAAGATTTCCATAGAGATTTCAACAATTTCCACAACACAATCAAACTTAGCCTGGAACACTCCACACAAGAGATCCACTTTCTGGACACTACAGTGCAAATTAGCAATGGGCACATAAAGACCTCCCTATACCGCAAACCTACTGATCGGTATAGTTACTTACATCCCTCGGGCTTTCATCCTTGACACACCACACGATCCATTGTGTACAGTCAAGCCCTAAGATATAACCGCATTTGCTCTGACCCTTTAGACAGAGACAGACACCTTCAGGATCTCTACCAGGCATTCTTAAAACTACAGTACCCACCCGCAGAAGTGAAGAAACAAATTGACAGAGCCAGACGGGTACCCAGAAGTCAACTACTGCAGGAGAAGCCCATGAAAAACAACAACAGAACGCCACTGGTCACCACCTACAACCCCCAAGCCAGACCTCTTCAACACATCATCAAAGATCTACAGCCTATTTTACAGGATGACCCCTCACTCTCTCAAGCCTTAGGAGACAGACCTCTCCTTGCTTTCAGACAGCCCCCGAACCTTAAAAGGATACTTACCAGCAACTACAGATCACAGAACAGAAACACTAAAGCAGGAACACAGCCCTGCAGCAGACCACGCTGCCAACTTTGCCCTCATATCTACACTGATGACACCATCACGGGGCCTAATCAAGCCACCTACTCCATCAAGGGCTCGTTCACCTGCTCATCCACCAATGTGATTTATGCCATCATGTGCCGGAAATGCCCCTCTGCCTTATATATTGGACAAACAGGACAGTCTCTGCGCCAAAGAATCAATGGACACAAATCTGACATCAGAAATTGCAACACTGCAAAACCTGTAGGGGAACACTTCAGTCTCCCTGCTCACTCCCTTGACGACTTGTTAATAGCTGTGTTGAAACAGATGAATAACATATCACAGCTTCAAAGAGAGTCTGCAGAACTCGAACTTATATGCAAATTTGACTCAGTTGTCTTGGGGTTAAACAGGGACTATGGATTTTTCTCGCATTACAACAAATGATTTGACCTCCCCCTCCTCTATGTGCTGTTCCCCAATGTTTGAATCCTAACACCTATTTTGATTTGCTGTTACAGCCTGACCTGATGCTATGTCATACACTCCCCTGCATTTAATTTCCTTCCACTCTGTAACTTTCCCATCTTCAAAGCGTCTGACGAAGTGGGATTTTCTCCCACGAAAGCTCATGCGATAAATAAATCTGTTAGTGTTTAAAAGTGCCACAGGACTCTGTTGTCTTTCTACAATAGACTAACACGGCTACCCCTTTGAAGTTTGATTTTAGTTTGTGAAGTTGGGACGGGGGAAAATGGGTTCTCCCTGTGTTCTTGTTGGCAGAAATGCAGGGATTCTAAAATTGTAGGTGGTGTATTATGGTCTCTGCCTTCATTTCCCTTTCTCAATCTCCTTATTTCCCTGCATTTTCATCATAATTTCTGGAAGTTCCACCCTGTCCCTCGTCTTCTTCGATTTCCTCTTTGAGGCTGGGAAACAGTGAAAAGGAGAGGAAGTTCCTGATTTCTATGGTGATTTAGTTCTGTCCCCACCCTCCAATGTTACTTTATGCCTTCATCGCCAACTGGCACCACATAAATTATTGCTCATGTCATCCTTCCATTACTGTCAAGTTAAGAGAATAGTAGTAAAGGAAGGATAGGGAAACACTGAAAAGCAAATGCTGGCTAGAGAACCAGTGAACAGGCTTGAAGGGAGGAAACAGAGGTCACCTGCTGCTAAGGCCAAGTGCACTTCCCATCTCTCTCCTTCCCAACCTACGAAAATAAACTGTGGACAGATTAGGAAGAGAGGCATTGGGGTTATTCTATGCAAAGACCAAGAGACAACCTTCTCGCTCAGGGAAGCGGAACTAGGAGGGAGGGAAAGAGAGCACACAGAAAACTGCACTATCTTGTGAGCTATGTAGTGCTGCCAGGGAGGGTCTTAAGCTCTTCTCTTCCTCTCACTTTACCATAGTGATCAGCCAATATCAATGTTCATTTGTATTTTGTCTGATGCCATCACATACCACACGTCCCCATCACCACACTTCTCAAAAATCCTTTTCTCAATCTAGGTTCTACAGCAGCTAGAAAGCTGCCCTTTCTTACCTACCATCACCTGTCTCCCAAAGAACCTCCTCAAAAATGTTCAGTCTGCCCCCATGCCACACTAACTCTGTGGTATTGACAGTGATTTTCCCTTTATCCGATCCACACTAAAGGTGACTTTATTGATCACATCTCCCTCAACTGCCTGACACAGTTCCCTGGAGCCATGAGCTTCCTGATCTCTTCGTCTGGCTCCTAGCAGTCCAAATGTTATTGTTTAGAGGGAAGAGGGAAAAGTGACTGGCAACAAGAAGTCCAACAGCAAGAGATTTATTTCACCATTATATTTTGTATCTTAGATTTTTAATTAAAAATATTAACATGGGAATGTACTTAAGACTGACAACACAACAAAAATAAAACAAAAGTAGAACTTCCAAATCTTCTTCCACTTTCACACTAATGTACACAGTACATCCCGATCAGTTGCAGCAACAGTCAATAGCATAACCAGGGAAATATTAACTTTGATATAGGCTTCTATCTCTTCTGATATAGACTCTGAGACTCTAAGGACAAAAGGGACCAGTATGATCATCTAGTCTGACCTCCTGCACAATGCAGGCCACAAAACTTCACCCACCCACTACCGCAATAAGCCTCTAACCAATGACTGAGTTAGTAAAGTCCTTAAATCATGATTTAAAGACTAAGATACAGAGAATCCAGCAGCAAGTGAGCCATTCCCAATGCTACAGAGGAAGGCAAAAAAACCCCAGAGCCCTAGCCAATGTCTCCTGGGGGGAAATTCCTTCCCGACCCCAAATACGGCAATCAGTTAAACCCTGAGCATGTGGGCAAGACTCACCAGCCAGTCACCCAAGAAAGAATTCTCTGTAATAACTCAGAGCCCACCATCTACCCTCCCTTCTTAGGCCACTGGCATCTCCACCACAAGTAGCCACCACAATTACCAAACTAGGCTGTCCCATCATACCATACCCTCCATAAATTTATCAAGCTCTGTTTTGAAGGCAGCTGTTTTTTGCCCGCACAGCTCCCCTTGAACACCTCCTTTCTGAATTTAACCTTAGTTGTGACATCAAAATTTCTACCCCACTTCAGCAAAACAAACAAGGGAGCCTGTGGCACTTTTAAATTAAAGGCTAATAAGTTTATTTCTCATATGAGCTTTCAAGGGCATAATCCCACTTCGTCAGATGAAGTAGGATTACACCAATGAATGCTCATGCAAGAAATAAATTTGTTCGTCTTTAAAAGAGACACAGGACCCCTTGTTTGTTCTATCTCACTTCATTATTTTAGCCCATTTCTCATGTTCAGCCTGCTTCAGCCTCATCAACTCCTGATTGCCATAACTTTTTTCAATTCAGCACATTCAGGTACCCTATAGTTGGTAAAAAGCCATTTCATCCCAGATTCCAGCATCTTCATCCCCCCTCCTTGTCCTAGATTACATACTGGACCCTATTATAACCTATAGATTAAATGTTCCAAAGGGTGGTAGTTGTGTTAATCTAGTTCAGCAAAACAAACAAGGAGTCCCGTGGCACTTCTAAATACTAACAAAATTATTTATCACATGAGCTCTCGTGGGAGAAAATCCCACTTCGTCAGATACTTTGAAGATGGATAAATTCCCATCTTAACAGAACGGAAGAAGACATGACCTGGCTATTGACACTCAGCAATTCAATGAACTGTGGCTTCTTGGATCAAAGATCTTATTCGTGTCGCTAGACTTCTATAGTAACTCTATCACCTGTCATTGCTTTGAGACAAATATAGAAAGTAAAATGGTTTCCTATGGAACATCCATCCTCCTCAGGATCCATTTTTCTGCCTACTAAAGAAATGTGCTTTCTCTTGAAGCTTGTAGCCATGATACCCATCTCCAAGAAATCCACCATTGGCTACTAAGATATAAGGTCTGCAGACAATTTTGCCATTCCCCATTGTCACAATGACCCTTACTTAGCCACTGACGCCTGTTCTTGAAGCTTCCAGTTATACATGGCTATATACCAGGCACATATGATCATATGAGCAGGAGAATCTCTCATACTGGGAAGCTTCAGAGAGATTCATCCATTCTGGACCATAGTTGGGTAAATCATAGATAAAAGTATTGGGTCCATGGCAGAAATACATATGGCAAACCGACACATACCCCATAGTTCTTTGACCATGTGCACCACCAATAAGATTAGACTTAAGTTTGTTTTCTCTTACGGATTTCCTTATCAGCAATCAAAATTATTTTCGTGCCCAAGCATCTGACTGCATCAAAGCCTAAGCATCTAATTGCACCGAAGTGTGATGGATTCAGATAGGGTTGACAATTGCAATAGAGCAAGAACTCCTTGAGCACTTTGTGACAGATAGCCAAAAGGAGAGGAAATGTGAAGGGAAACCGGACAACTTATTACAAACAGAAATGTAGATACCGCTACTACTTTGTTCTTATATATTTCTTTCCAAGAATTCCCAGTGTTTTACAAATATTAAGCCTCAGAACACCTCAGTGGGGCAAAGAATTATTGTTATCCTTGATGAGGAAGGAGACATACCGTATTTTTCGGACCATAAGACGCACTTTTTTCCCCCCAAAAGTGGGGGGAAAATGAGGGTGCGTCTTATAGTCCGAATGCTGTCCAGCAAGCAGTGTTCCCTCTAAGGCTGCTGAGAGCTGGGGGGCCGAAGCTCTGGAGGAGCTTCTGCCGCCACCCGAACCCCTGGAGTGTGCTGGGGGGCCAGCTCCGATTCGAGCCGGCCCCCCCGAGCACAGCCCCCGGGCTCGGCT
>ML685772.1:13176801-13339501 GCA_007922175.1 Pelusios castaneus | reverse complement strand
TTCTCTTCTATTTAGTTTACCGGTACTATTTGGTTCAGAATATTTTTTTCTTGTTTTCCTGCTCTAAAAACTGGGTGCGTCTTATGGTCAGGTGCGTCTTATGGTCCGAAAAATACAGTAGATGTTAGACACCAGGTCATAAAGGAACTCTATGTCAAACGTACAGAAACTGAACTTTGTGCAAGTTACAAATTTTGGTTTTTGCTAAAAATGCTCTCAAAAACTGGGGCCAGATAAAGGTAACCTGGATCCCTAAGCACATTATGTAGCCCACCACCATGTTCTGATTAAACTCCCCCCTTGCTCCAAGGAGTAGTAGTACTGGCCCATGCCCTTTGGAGCATCAGGGATAACAGTTGGCTTTCCCTCTTTCCCATGAAGAATTGAGGTGATGTAAGCTATACTTGCTACAGGAAGCAGAGCGTATCTGCTTGGGTGGGTGCACAACTGCCTGCTGCACTCCTCTCCTTTTGCCCCCCTATAGTAGAATGGTTTTTGCAGCGTCTCTCAGAACAGTAGACCCTGAAGTTACCATTTCACTGAGATCAATAAGGCAGTTCACTTTTCTCAGAGCTACTGCTCCCTGGGACTGGGATCCATTACCCGAAGTGTAACAAACAACAAACAACTTTGTTGTCAGAAGGAATTTTAACCCAGGGCCTTAAAACATCAAATTATAATTTTCTGAGTTTAAAATATTTGTTGTTGTAGAGTTTTGTTTTCTTTTGTCATTGTAACAGTCTGGTACTTTTTGCTAAACTGACTGATCTCTCTTGGGATTGCCGTAACACTCCTAAAAATTTCTTACCTAATCCATAAGAATTTTTAGTATTTCAAGCTGCTTACTATAAAAAAGCCTCCCTGTAAAAAGAAAACTGAAATATTGCATCGTATTTTGTTCTACAAAAAGCATAACTTTTGCAACAGAACTGGAACCCTTGAGCTAACTAGTGACTGTAAAACAACAGTTAACAGTTTTTGCAATACCTGAAACCTAAACATTAGACACTAAGAACCTAGACATGAAACTAACTATAGAACAAAAGTTTAAATTTAAGAAAGTTCATTGCCAAAAATTAACAGTCTTAACATTAATCCAAAAAGGAGGGAGTCTTCCTCCCAATATGAGACTCTTAGTAGGGCTGCAAGAGTCATGACAGCATACATTTAAAGGCCAAAATAATTAATACTTCTCCCCACATCCATCTGTTTTCAGGTAAATGAAAAGCCATCAAAGGAATAGGAAGTAGGAAGCATAGCTGCTAAATTCTGTGCACGCCATGAGGGGCATTTACACAAATTATTTAATAAGCTTGTTTGCAGACTTGTAAATATGTAAATAATTTTGCATACAACAATGAGCTCTGGCTTTAGCTCTCATGTAACCTTGAAAAATAAAGCCTTCTATTTACCTCCAGGCAGCATCGGGCAAACTTCCCATATGGACACTGCCTTGACAATAAATCTGATTTGTAGGGAGGGGTTGGTGGGCAGAACCTCCTCTAGAAGTAACAGAGGTAGTTCAGTCTCCATAGCCTATAAAGTTCATGGTTTCTTTAATAAATTTACCACTTAGTGCAGTGTGGTAGTATCTGTTTATATGGGAGGTGGATCAAAGATAATACAGGTAATAAAGGGGCCACCAAGCATCCATTAGATGGGAAATCTTTTTATCCCCATTCAGTTGGGCTGGATTCCTACTGGTGAACGACAGGCAAAATGCTATGAAGTTCATTACCAATGTCTTCGGACACCAAAGCTTTAATAAGTGCTTATTTTATACTTTCAAGATTAAGGTCTGTTTTCTGGAAAGATAAATGTTATTATATTAAGTTCTGATCTTTTTGGAGTTTACAGAAATAGTGTCTCCCAGTCTCTGCATATACAAGCAACATCTCTACGCTCAGTCTTCTTCAAACAATCCCTATGACAGGTATCCCATGCTGCTGCTGAAGGGACAGATCCCATTAACCAAAACACAATATACCAAAAATACATCATTAGGGCTGCAGATTCATCATGGCATTTTTCTTTTATCAAACCCCATGGATCAGTCACAGCTTACTAACTTACTGTGACAGCACTGTGATTTTTCATAGAAAATGCCTTCCAGTTCACCTCACTCAGAGGGCATTGGTCTCCCTCAGCAGCACCCTCTGCCCCACACAAGTCTGAAGCTCAGTCTGCTGAGCAAGGGGTGGGCAGCGAGCCCATCCCACACTCATTTCTGCCAGCAGAGGCTCCCACATCTGACGATGAATGATGGAACCCATGTATTTGATGTTTGTTCTTACTACTGCTGGTTCCAGCACCACTATTGTGGTCACCTAGATAGAATGATGGGTTCCAGGACTCACTGGTTCTATTCCTGGCTCTAAAAGCAGAATACATTCTAGGGGTTAGAGCCAGACAACACAGCTAAGTGAAACACCACTCCCATCTGGGTCACTGCAGAGACTGAACGTGGGCTCTAAAAGCAAGACCTTCTATCATGTAATGTGGTACCATAACAATTTTCAAGCAAATATAGATTCAAACCTCTGTATATGGTCTAGCCCGTAGAGAGAGGCAGAAATTCATATTGTATTGGGATGGGTTAGATAAGCGTATAATTTGGCCCTCTTCGTCTGAAAGCCAGAGTTGAAAATAGATCAGACTTATTTTCCTCCCAGCTCTACTTCCAGCAACCTTGTGCAATCTTTCAGTTATCTTAGCTATGAAATGAGCATTGATACTTGCCACCCCTAAAGTAGGGGTATGAGATCTTCATTAATAATAGTTATGAGGTGCACAGAAATACTAAGAACAGTAAGGAAAATTGGTAGGATATGCACACAAAGTGTCTCGGTTTGTAGTGCAGCATGCTTACCCCTAAACTACAGAGTACTGCTTGGAAGAAGCTAGCTCTGTTTGACCAATTGGGTGGGAATGTGAGAAAAACCTACAGCATGTGTGACCACCAGACAAAATACATGAAATTTGACAGACCCAAAGAAGATAGTTATATAGATTCCCTGACAAGGGTGAAAAACATCATGGGTAATCTTGTAACAGACTAGAAGTCTAAACATGGCCAAATGAGGTAGTGTCACTGGGAAATAAATCAGAGTCCAAGAGCTGCAGCTAATCAGCATAATAATCACAATGATGATGCCAGCAGCCTCATCAGCCACTTGTTAAATTTTCCAACATGCACTTTTGTGCTCTCTCATCTTGGCCCTTTAGAAGGAGCGCCCCATAACCATCCACAAAGCCACCAAATTATTCTACTTTCGAATTCGTTATTAAATGTTTCTTCTCTGTGATGCTTACAAAGACCTTGACAGTGGACATGCCTGACTGTTTCCTTGTACTCCCTCTGTCTAGACATCCATCTGTTGTCATTGTCCTATACTTAGATCATAAGCTATTTAGGACAGAGTTCATCTTTTTGTTCTGTGTTTGTACAGCACCTAGTACATCAGGGTCTGCTCCACAGCTAGTGCTCCTCTAGGCGCTCGTGTAACACAAATAAAAACAATAGTTATAACAAAATCCAGCCGACTGCAGCTGCTTGCATCGTTAGCGGGGTGGTGCATGGGGACAGTGTCCAGCCTGCCATGCTCCATCCCCGCTTATGTGGCACGCCACTGACCTGAGTAGTCACCCCACACATGGAAGTCAAATGGCACCAGTGTGCAGCGGTGCCCTGACCCACCCTCGGGGCCGGACCTGTGTATCTATGAAGAAGACCAACATATGAAAGTGACAGCTGCGACTGCCTGGTCAGGGGCCTCCCCGGGGGTGCTAGCCATGCGCTGGCTCTGCTCCTACGCCCGTCGGCCACCAGCAGCCAGGGTCCAAGCGCGGGTGCGGGCTGGCAGCGCGCGGGCGCCCAGGCAGGGCGGGGAGGCAGCGACCCCCCCCGCTTAGGGAGAGCCAAGGGCCGACGATGCAGCAGGGCACCAGCCGCACGCAGCCCGCCCCGCCGCGCTGCAGAGCCCGCGGCCCCTCACCGTGTACCCTCGCTCCAGGTCACTCTCCTCGTAGCGGAAGGACGGGATGTAAAGCTCCATGGCGCGCGCGGGTCGAGCCACCGGAGAGGGGAGGGGGGAGCCGCGTGCCGCAGGGCTCTACCTCTAGGGTAGCAGCAGCTCCCCGGGCACTCGCGCGAGCCAGCCAGCTGCGAACGGGCCACGTGACGCGCGGGATCCCACGTGACTCCTCGACGCTGCGGGTAAGATCCCAGTCCCGCCCCTCGCGCGGGCGGCAGCACTAGGGTCCGTCAATGCCGGCACGAGGCCGGGGGTGCGAGCCAATGAGAAAACGCCGCCTTCCCTCGGGGCTCGGTCTCTCCCCCTGCAGCCGGGCGATTGGCCCCACCAAGCCCCCCGCTCAGCCCCAGTGACTCGGGAGTGGGCGGCAGGGATCACATTACCGGCCGGGCAGCTGCCTCCTCCACCCCCGGCTGAGCCCCTGTCCTCTCGTTGTGAGCCAGTGCCCGAGCTCGGCCTTTGCTTACTCGCCACCCCAGGCGCCAGCTAATGCAGCTGTGGGCGCGCGTTTCTCCCGGCGCGTGTCCCGGCCCTGCGCCGAGTGCAGCAGGGTGCTTTCTTCCTCTGTGCTGGGCAGCGTTTCCTGCTGGTTGCGTTCTTCCTTCGTCGGAGAGCTGCTAGGATCCTCACTACTGCAGTAAGCCAGCCGCGGAAGGACACAGCCTCACAGTGGAATTTGCCAAAGTGGATTTGCTGTAAACCAGTGTGATTTGCACTACTGGTGTTTGCTCTCAAATTCAAGCCTCGTTGGCATAGGGAGTCAACATAGGCCAGTGTTTCTCACTCTTTAGTGGACCCAGAAACAGCGTATTTTTGTGTGAAACACCAGATGAAAATGTTCCAGAAAAAAGCTAGCAGTGGTCGTGGGAAACTTACAATGCCCCAGCTGCAGCAAAGTTTCCAGGAGTGGGCACTGTTTTGCTGCCACAGGCCTGGAAGCTTTGCTGCAACTGGGGCATTTAAAATTGCTTCTTCCTCTGTCCCCATTCAGCCCCCTCCCAACTAGGAGGGATTAAGGTGGGTTACAGAACACCAGCACTATGTCTTTAGCAGACCGGTGCTCCATGAAACCCCAGCTGAAAAACACTACTGTAGAAGAATGAACAGATGAATTTCTAAACAAAGTATATTGCTTTTAGGTCTATGTTTTTATAATGAGGAAGAAAAACCTAAACAAGAACAGGCTGTAATATAGTATCAGAAGTATATCCAAACATGTCATTTAATATATCATTCTCACCTATACATTTCATGCTGAGCAAGTGGAGATAGAACCTGAGAAACAGGAAAAAGAAATACAAAGTCACAAGAAGAATGAACTAAGGAATGCTCAAGTTTCCCAGGAGGTAGTTTCTATTTATTAAGGAGCTACCTGCTAACAAGTAATAGGTTATCATCTCAGAACAATACTCCTGGATCCTGTTGAATCTTTCACTGCTCCTACAGTAGAACCCCAGAGTTCTGAACTTACGGAATGGAAGTCGTTAGTACCTAACTCTGAACAAAACCTTAGGGTTATTCTTTCAAAAGTTTCATTTAATATAGCTTTGAAGCTTTACTACGTGCATGAAAAAGGCTGCTTTTAACCATCTTAATTTAAATGCAACAGTTCCTTACAGTTTACATTGATTGTTTAAAAAAAAAAAAAAAGGTAACAGTACTGTGCTGCATTTGAGTTTGGTTGGGTTTTGTTTCTGCTGCTGTCTGATTAGGTACTTCTGGTTCTAAATGAGACGTGGTTGACCAGTCAGTTTGTAACTGGTGTTCATACCACTGAAATTCTACTAAACTATTTCCTAGCATCATTTTCAACTTACCCTTGACTCTACATCAAGGTTACCCAGGCATGAAACTGACAAGCAAATCAGTAGACTACAAGGGTTTTAACACTATTTAAAAAAATCAAGCCCAGATAACAGTTGCAACATTTTGTTTGAAGCTATTTACAATACTCATTCTGCTCGGAGTGAAAAAAAGGTAATTTTTGGCTGGAAAGGCTCTTAATAACTCTCCTTGTATGATTAAAAATTAAGTGTTAGTTTATTCGTTTCTAGACAGTTACAGGAACTGTGAAACTGCATACTGTACATGGAACCAACATTAATCAACAATAAGGAATTTCTCTTCCACCGTCATCTTCCTTGGGGAAGAGGGAATCTAATCCACTATTCAAACCACCTCTTCAGAAAATAGATCCCTTGGAACATGCAATAAAGATAATCATTTTTTAACGCTGTTGGACTCACTAAGGAAGAAGGGAGCAAAGTCTATACATAACACCATCTCACCTGTCCAAAAAAACTAGAGAGAATCTGCTAGGACATATTAGATCTCAGCTGCAGGTGTAGAGAGGGAGTCAGGAAAAAATCTGGTCAGAAACTTCCCTCTTGACTTCAATGATGCCAGGATTCGTAGTCACTAAAACCCTCACAGCCCAAACTATTTAGTGCATTTCATTTGTAACTGAAACCAAAGGTGTCTGCTTTAACCATATCCATTAAATTGTTTTGTACAGATGAGGAAAAATGCATATCTGAAACATTTTGAATAATCAGTTTTCTTGTCTGATGAATATTCCATTAAAATGTCAATTTTGCTCTACTGAACAAAATATAAAGAAAAGAGCAGATGTTTATTCACTTGAGAGATTAATTTCATACAAACAATTTTTAGCCCAAAACCAAATATCTGAATTGATGACAAAGTAAGTGTTGGAAGCAAGATCTAAGTGGAATATTAGATGCATGATACATCTCCCTCCTATTGACTTTATATCTAACAATTTATACAACACTTCTCTCTCTGTTATGCAAACCTTACTAGCCCCAAACACCAACCATCCACCTTGGAGCAATAGTAGACAAGAAGCAGCCCTCTCCTCACAGGAATCAGAGGCAGATGACAATCCATATTACCTTTCCTCCTCACAATTATGACAACAGACTTGAGCACCTACCTACTTTGGTTTCTCAGTTTCTGAGAAAAGGGTCAGTTTGGTAATTTTCCTAGCCTTTCTCACTAATCTTTGGAGTTTTCCAGTAATAATTGCATTTATAAAGCATGTTAACCTTATGCCCCTGTAGGGCTCTGCTTTCTATATAATGAAATAAAAAAAAATTGAAATACAATAACAGTTACCAAAAAAAACCCTATTAACTTTCAAGCAAATCAAAGTCAATGATGTAAGTATCTATACCACATCTATCACCATATCTCAACACCCTAAAGATTATCATGGAAATCTCTCTTAGCAAGATGAGCCAGTGAGATTGTGTGTGTGCGCTCTCCTTCCATCTCGTTATTCATCCCCTCTATTCTTTGTTGTGGAAAAGCTAACCTAAACTGCATTTTGCACTTTCTTTGGTAAGAAAAGATCTATGACCCAGAAGGTCCAAGACAAAATCAGAATAAAAATATTTAAATATTACCCATTAAACATCTACACAATAAAACAATGCACACTAAATACTGACCTGAAATCAGGGCTACCAAATTCAATAGCCATTCCCCCAGGGGTGGATTAAGGGATCTTGGGGCCCTGCCCCCCACCCTTACCCCCAGTGCATTGAAAGAAGGTTCTGTGAAGATCTTCACAAACCTAAAAGCGTAGAAACAAATAATTTGGGCAATGAATTAATTTTTGTGGCATTGTCCTTTATGTCTGACATGATCTTTATTTACTTTTGAAATGGCCACATGTAACAGATGGGAGGGGCAGGGAAAGGAAGCACTATGCCAATATTGGGTATAATATTTCTTTCCCCTTTCCAGTACCTCGGCTTATCTTTATGCTATGGCACAGGCTAGAGTTGAGTCTTTTCAGGAATCTGATATATATCTACATATATACAGTTAAACCTCTGATAGAAGGAGTGTGACACAAAATCTCTAAAGGAAAATATTTACTAAATGTGCATACATAACAGTTTGCTTATAACCCTTGAAAACAATTGTGAATATTGTCAACTTGTTTACAGACAATACTTTTGATGTGGAGGCGTCCTCCCAAGTTTTAGTAATTGTTACTACCACAAGTTCAAATGCAAAAGTGTAATTATACACTCATACATGCATACAAGCCCTGCTAAGACTTTTCTCAGTTTCTGTGGAATGGTATCCAACCCACCTGACTGCAGGGCATTCTAACTTCTGAAACTTGGGAAACAAACGATAATGTCTGTCTCCTACAAAACTTCCTTCATTTCTTTGCAACAACAGTTTGCAATTTGCACAGCCTGCAGCAAACCCTATTCTTCCTATGGGATGAGAGAGCCTGCAGTTCAATCCAACAAAATTGAAAGTCCTTGGAATACTATACTTACAGCAGACTCTTGGGGTCCTTGAGCTGCTCTAGTGCTAAATCCACATATTTGGCAGGCTTGCACTCTTATTATAAAGGCCTTCTCTGTCCCTACCTCTTGCATTTCCATTGGTTCCACTTTCTGGTTATGCACTGCCAAGCAGCTTGCCTACAATGCAAGTCACTTAAGTAGTTTCAAACAAGTGATGGACACACCTAGTGCCAGCCACACCCAATTTCTGCATGATGTTGGCCTATATCGGGCTACAGTCAGTCTGCAAACGTACAGAGTATCCCAAGCAGAATGAAAACAAGGAAACTATGTACCCTCTGCTGTTCCTTCCCTTATTGACACCACTAAATGTTGCAATGCAAACACGTGGGTTAGACATATAATAGCTGAATTGTGGAGAAGCCTATATTAAAGTATTTAAGTCTCTCTGGTGATTTTTAAAAGCAAAATTGTTAAAAGTATGAAAGATTTGATGGGCCAATAAAGGACACCAAAGCCTTTGAATCAGAAACAAGGTAACAACCCTCCAACACTCATCTGTTGAGAATGGGAGCCTGGCAGGTCCTTTTAAGAATGTGTTTCTATTCTTAATTAAAAATGGCATCAGGTAATTCAATAGTCAATGTTTTGAATTGGCCTCAGGATCAAAGCTGCTGATTTTAGCACAAGAATTTATTCCCTTCTACACCACCACACCTCTAACAGCTAACGCTATGAACTAGACCTAGAATCTAATATCAAGTATGAGCTTGCTAACACAGAGTTTAACAAAAATTTTGCAAACTGAAGTTAGTCAACAATGCTGTTAATGTATAAATCATATTAGATTCCAGTTCAGTCTTCCATACCCATATTGGCTATGCTAATAGGAGTAGTTAGTAGCTAGATCCTATTTTAGACAGAAAAGCAAACCAGACTTTGAATACTGGTTGGTTGGGTGAAAGGTGTTAGGGTGCCATTTTTAGAGTCAATTTTCAGAGCAGAACAGTACTTTAAACTGTAGTTTTATTGATTTTTTTAAAAAGTGATAAAGAGATTTACTTACTGGTAACAGTTCTTTGAGAGTTGCATTTGGGCATTTGCTAATGGAATTCAGCACCTCTAGATTTGTTCCATAGAAAAGCTGTGTCTGCTGGTGGGTGGGGTCTGCAATACTTCTTTTGCACTAGGAATCAGATCTGTCTGTATGAGGAAGCTCACCTGCCAGGGCTTCTCAGTTCCTTTTCTCTAGGCCACAATACAAAAAAAACCTCCCAAAAAACTCCAAGGCTGAGGTGACTGCAGGTAGATAGTGGGAGACAACTCCTCAAGAACAGTTAACAGTATGTAACCTTTCTGTCATCTTCTTCATCTATGAACCAATTTCATGTGGGTTTTTTGTTTTGTTTGTATGACTCCAGTCTGGATCACGGCTCCATCTCTGGGACTCCCCTCATTTGCTGCTAAACCCAAGCCATATTTCACTGCTGTTTGTTGTAAAGTCAATCTCCAGCTGATCAATAACAGCAGAGTACCCAAGCACAGAAATGTTATCAGCCTTTGGCCTTTTCTAAGATGGCTCCTGTAAAAAAAACACAATGTAAATGTGCAGCAAAGGATCTTCATCATCCCAGCCACCAGCTCCCAAACATCAGTTTTTATGGGATGCTCAAGAGCTACACACTTCTTCCCCTGTGGTTTGGGCTTCATCTCTTGTTCTTCTTTATTGTTTGTGGAAGATTACTACAGATCATTGGGTATTGGATACTAGCCCCTCACTTTCCCTGTCCTGTGGGGACCCTCTCACAAAAAATTCCTATTGGAGGAATTTCCCTTCTTCTGAAGGGTGCTATGAAAGAAAGTCCTATGCAGCACCAAAGAAGGGGAGTTTACTCCAGATATTTCCTAATACTCAAAGAAAGGAGATGGTATGAGACACATCCTGGACCTCAGAAGCCTCAAGAGATATATAAAAACATCAGAATGTTGACATCAGGGGGCATTCTCATCCCTGTCCATAGGAGATTGATAGGCAGCTCCTATCTTAAAGGCTGCCTGCTTCCATGTAGCAATAAAACCTGCCCACTCAAAGTACCTCCAGTTGTGCAGCATCATATGACTTCTACTTTCATGTCATCCTTTATGGTCTGTCTCCAGCAATGATAATATTCACAGAATGCCTCTTGGCATTTGCAACTTAATGCTAAAGGGGCTGAATCCCATTACTTGGAATGCACAGAAGCTCTCAGAAGAACAAAATTCACCAGGGCTCATTATTTAAAAGTGCTGAGCTCCTTCAACTTCAACTCCTGGAGTTAAGGGCCCTCAGGCTCATGCAAGGTAAGGTCCCACTAACCTTAACTCTTGGGAAGGAGGAAATAGTAAATCTTATGCTATTTGCAGTAGAAGAAAGTTGATTCAATTCTTCCTGCCATGACCCAGAATTTTTTATTTTGGGACATGAGGAATTGTTTGCTAAGAACATTAAACTGCAAATTATACAGATTTCATCATGAGCTGGAAGCAAGATGGCAAGCTCTCTTTTTAACCATTTTAAAATAACTGGCAATATGCTTATATTTATGACTATGATGTGGTATGATTTATGATGTGGTATGTTTTTTCAACTAGTTTTTCTGAAAACAGTGTGAAAAGCCAAGAATTGCAATCTCTACTTCATCTCTTGAAATATACTGCCATGAACTAGGAAAACGTATGTCTTTTTTCAGCCTGAAGCAAAGCCACAGAAAGACACTGGCCTGATCTTGTGTCTGGCTAACTGAAATCCCTTGCTGATAAATCTGTTTCAGACATCATAGCAGTTGTATAAAAGATATCAAGCCAAGTAGAGACATCCCTTGGTCATAGGTTCATAATAATGAGTGATTAACAGTATTTAATACTTAGCTATTCTCAACAGTTTAAATAAACTGTTGGCTTAAAATGAAGGACCTTAACTAGAATATGTTGTCATTGGTACAGAGATAGTTGCACCTCTGTCCCCATTCTGGTGTCTCTGGGTGCACTCTCACAAGGCCCTGGCTACAGCATTTTGATCAACTGTTTTGACCCAGCAGGTCAGGCTGATGTCGAAACACAGTACAGTACATTTAGTGCACAGGAGCCGAGACCATACGGATGGATTACTGCTGCCTACAAAACCATCCCAAAAGTTCTTCTGTGTTTCAGTAACAGTACGATACTGGGTCTATGAAATTGAAATGTGCTTTGCCTCATGCAATTTTCAATATTTTACTTCTGGTTATGAGAAAATTATATGTCAGCAGAGTTACTTATATACTGTATGAAATCTATCCTGACAATTTGTCTTAAATGACTTCTTTAAAAAACAAATTGGCAGGTATCCAAACAAGCATTAAAGTGCTATGTATTCAGAGAGCATTTAAAAACCAGCTGTCTTTGGCTATTTGCACATGTGCCTCATTTGCAACATTTTAATGCAGTATTTCAAGTATTACAAACAAACAAAATAAAATGGGTTTGACTTAACTAAAAATTTAAATCTCAGTTTATTCTACATTTTCCTCTGGATAAGATCACAGAATTAGGTGCCAAACTTTTAAGGCTGGGAAACAAATTACAGCAAAAAACCATAACAAGCAGCAGCTGGTGAATGGCCACGTCAAATCTTCACAAAGTTGCCTGAAAATTTGGAAGGTTATTAAAAAGATCAAATAATGGTTTACAAACTTCACCCTTTGATGTCAGAGGACATTCTCCTCCTGACCTTCTGCAAGATTCCTTAGACTATAGTCATGTCTTGTAATTTAAACCAAATTAAGAACATCTTTTGGGAGTTCTGGGCCCTGGGAAGTAAGGAATTTAGCTAAACTAAAGCTGGGCTAATAAAGTTAACTTTATGGACCTCATTCAAACACAGGACTAACATGGTGTTCCAGCTGATGTATCTGGAAACTGTATTTTACTGGTTCACTCATATCTTTCAATGAGTCATGGCCACAAAGGAATGTGTATTGGTCCAATCCTGATTTTCTTTAAGAATTTTTTTAAACAACTATCTGTTTCCTTGTACTTAGGGATGACAATACAAGTGTGAGTTCAGTATACAAATGAGGCCCTAATTTGGACCCACCTGGAGGCATTAGGGCCAAGAATATTGCTTAAGGAAAATAAGCCGTCTGATTGGGATTGGATTATTTGTTAAACTTGGATTGATGAAATCTTTAAAAGAAGGTTTAGGTGGGATAGTGGATGGCCCTTTTGATAAACCAGTGCCACAATGTTATAATTAAAATAATCCAGGTGATATCACAGTCATGAATTCCATCACCTTCTTCTGCTTTTGCAACAAATGACATGATTTTGTGAAAAAATGCACAATCATATCATTGTTGCATCTGTCAGATGCTAATGAAGTACTAATTTCCACTTTTTTTTCTATAGCTCTAAGGGCATTTCTACACTACAAACCTAAAGCAACCTAACCTAGCCATTACTGCAGTGACTGATGTCCGCAGTACCCTCCTGTTGGTGGTGCATGTCCTCACCAGGAGTTCTTCCATTGACTGAAGGAAGGTAGTGTGGGGGACAAGGTTCTCAGTTCCATGCATCAACAAGCTGGAAGCCCCCTGCTCCTGGCTGACCATTGCTTGTTTCCTGCCCACCTGGAATACCTCCCAGGCAGGAGTGGAGTCCTAGCCACCCAGCCTGGTTGCAACTCTCCTCCTGGGTGGAAGCAAGGTCCCAGCTGCCTATGCACCTCACCACCCCCTCCCTGCCAGCCAGGAGTAGGGTTCCAGCTGTGGACTAGAAAGCCAGGATCCCACAGGTGGATCCCAAGAAGACAGCCTAACCTGGGTTCCTGGGTAGCAGCACAGCTTGGAGTAGCAGTCTGACTGAGGAGCCAGGTTTCTTGTCAAACAGTGGTAAGTAATAGTAGTGTCTACACAGACATTATGTGGCCCTCACTACACCTATGCCTCTTGTGGCTGCTGATTTATGATGTCAGGGTACTAGAACACTTACATTGGTGGAAGCAAGGCTGCAATATAGACGCTGACATAATTAGGTTGACACAAGACACCTTATGTCAACTTAACTGGGTAGCATAGACCATTCCTAAATTTCCTTCCCTCCAGCTATCAGCATAAAATCCTCAGCCCACACTTGCTGCACAGTCTTTTGAATTCCTGCCCAAAAGAACAAAATGAGAAGGTCAATCAAGAAGCAGCTAAACATTAAGCATTCTCCTCATTTTACAGAGAAAAAGATGTGAAGTGCTTTGAGTAGGAGACACTGTGATGTAATGAATTAGGCATGAACTGCACTGTAATCCAGTTTCTTGAATTAATCTACTATATTATTTTGAGCAACTGTTTACACAGCCTTTGAGCCCTATTTCATTAGCTGTAAAATTCAGATCTATTTTAGGGGGAAGGTGTTTGAAAGATGCTCTAAAGTATTTAATGCAATTTATGACCAGTCTGGAGTAGCGTTGACAACAGAAGATGAGTCCATACTTCAGCTCAAGTATTCAGTCTTCACATACGACTCACAATATTTAAGTATGTCCTGGAAAAATTATTTATTGCACTGTAGTTGTGAAAGGATGTAGGAAGTTAAGTGAATTCATTGTGAAATCTTCTGAAAGTCTGAGTAAAGTGGAGAACAAGCATCGAAAGCATGAAGTCTGAAGATAAATGATTTTGAAAGTTGAGTGCCTGAAAAGGAGCTACTAATCGAAGTGTCTGCAACCACAACCAAGCATATGTTTCCTGTTTAAAGTTAGTATCTACTTATCCAGTGTCTACTCAACCATACGCGGTAATAAAACTTTAAAATACATGTTATACTATAAAATAGGAGGTAAGAACCTCATTGTACCCTAGAAAGTTACTATAAAACTACCTTCAGAATCGAAATGCTTTGACAGATTCAGCATTTAGAAAAATATATGTATAATTAGTTACACACAAGCTGTATGGCGGGAATAGTCAAAAGTTTGTTATAATGTAGCAAAATACTTGAGGTGAAAACCTAGCACCTCTGAATTCAATGGAAGTTGAACTATTGACTTCAGTAGGGCCAGGATTTCACCTCTGGTCAGAAACATTTATGAGAGAGCTGATATATTAGTTATAACGACTCAGTAGCAGGGGAAAAAGATAAATCAAAACTTTAAACTCAGTATTACGTAAGAAGCAGCAGGAAGTATAATGCAATACAAAGATGTACTACATCTGATATTAACAGAGGAAGTGGTAATATATTTTAAGAGGAGGAAATCTGAGAGCAAGCCACCACGGACAGAATATATATAGTTCAAAGAAGGATTGCAAGAGGTAACCACTGGGTGACAAATAAAAATTGGTAATACAAATTGGGCAAAAGAACATGCAAGAGAGGAGGTGGGAGTTTGAAGCAAACCTCAAAATAGCAAATTACCCAAACTTAAAGACACAGGAAAGATAAGTATCTGGGGCTAAAGGAAGAGCTAGTTAAAAAGCTAAGCAAGATAGTTTTGATACTGAAAGGTAAGACTAAGAGTAACTACCTTCCTTTTCAGTTCCTTCTTGCTTGAATACCAACGGAGATGAAGGAAGGAGGGTTGTGGAATGGACATGAGCAATATATCTTGAAGAACAACAATTACAAAGGTCAGTAACTATTCTTTGTTATTTGAGTGCTAGCTCATATCCATTCCACATTAGGTGGCTCACAAGCAGTCTCTCTGGAGGTGGGCTAGGAGCTCACAGATGTGCCATTTGCAATACCACTCTGTCAAAGCCTGCATCATCTTGGGCCTATTGAGTGATGACATAATGGACTGTGAAGGTCTGGACTGAAGATTAAGTCACAGCTTTACAGATGTCCTATATTGGGACCTGAGCCAGGAAGGCCAACTATGACACTTGGGCTCTTGTTGAGTAGGCAGTCAGCGAAGCCGGAGGTGTATCCCACAGTAGGCTCGGATGGAGGCAGTTGTTCTCGGATGATCTCCTTTGGGATAATACCATCAGACTGTTCATCAATTCAGCAATTGCAATGAACAGCTGTGTGGATCTGTGGAAAGGTTTAGTCCTGTCCATTTAGAAAGCCAGAGTTCGCCTGACGTCAAGCATATGGAGATGGCTTTATTTGCTGGAATTGTGGGGCTTCAGAAAGACGACAGGGAGGAAAATAGCACGGTTGACGTGCAATTGTAATATCTTTGTCAAGAATGCCAGGCGCAGATTGACCTTGTCTTTGTAGAACACTATGTAAGGAGGTTGTCAGGGCCTTGCTTTCTGAGACTCATCTTGCTGAAGTAATTGCCACCAGAAAGTGACCTTCCAAGAAAGGTGTAGAAGAAAGCAAATGCCCGGGACTCAAAAGGAGGCCCAGTGAGCTTTGACAGGACCAGGTTGAGGTCACCTAAGAAATCAGGTCTCTTACTGGTGGAAAGTGCCTCTCCAGGCCTTTGAGGAGTCTGTCTTCTCTCATCCGAGAAGATGTATCTGCCATGGATAGAAGGTCAAAAGGTCAATATGACTGCCAGATTTACCTTAATTTATAAGGCTAGACGTTGTCAGTTCAGGTGGAACAGGTAATCCAAAATGGCTTGAATAGATGATTTAGCAAGGGAGATGTTATGATCAGATGCTCAGCAAATGAAGCATTTCTAGTTGGCCAGGTATGACACACTGGTGGAGGGTTTCCTGCTTCCCAATAGGACCTCCTGGACCTGAGTGGAGCAGGCCCGTTCTTCCATACTTAGCCATGGAAGATCCACACCATTAGGTGTAGGAAGGCTAGGTCTGTGTGCAGTAGACGACCATGACCTTGAAAAATCAGGTCTGGGCAGGATGGGAGTTCCCAAGGAAGGACTACTGATAGATCTAGCAGCACCCCAAACCTGTGCAGGTGTGCCCATGCTGGGGCTACTGGTGTAACTTGCACTTGGCTCCTCTTGACACTTATGAGGGCTTTGTGCATGAGAAGAATTGGTGGGAAGGCGTACAGACTGTCCGACCACGATAGGAGAAAAGCATTGGAAAGGGAGCCATTGTCATGCCTTTGTAGGGAACAGAAGCGATGAGACTTCCTGTTCTGTTATTGAAAAGGTCCACTTGGGGAGTACCCCATTTTGGAAAGATGGATCTGGCAACATCTGGCTGTAAGGACCACTCATGGAGAAAAAAAAACTGCTGAGGGGATCTGCCAACATGTTCTTGACCTCTTGGAAGGTGCTCAGCCTTTAACTGAATTGTGTGACCCACACAGAAGTCCTAGAGATGGAGGGCCTCTTAAAGGGCTGGGGACCAGGCTCCCCCTTGTTCATTGATGTAGTACATTAAAGCCATATTGTCCATCAATATTTGCACTACCTTGCTGGACAGATAGGGAAGGAACATCTTGCAGGCTCATCAGATCACTCTGAGCTCCCTGACATGTGTGTGTAATACCAGCACTTCCTCGGACGAAAGGCCCTGGATCCTGAGGGTCCCAAGGTGAGCCCCCCCCACACGTTAGATCTGAAGCATTTGACAGAGACATCATCAGCTGTGCGGCTGCAATAGAGACCCCCTTTGAAACGTGATGTGGTTTTGATTCCCCTCCCTATCATGGTGGTATTGACAGAGGAATTCTGAGGACCATGTCCAGATGGTGCCTGATTGGTCTTGTAGCGGGCTACAGGTTCCAATATGGCAAGGAACATGGCTTCTGGTAGGAGTGCTGCGGCTTGGATGGAGTCGAGGACTGTTCCAAAGAACTCTATTCTCTGAACTGGTACCACTGTTGATTTGTGTTTGTTTATTATCAGGCCCAGTGTTTGACAGCTGGCTTGGATGACCCTTATGCTGCGTTGTGCTGTACTTCGTGTGGCCCTTGATGAGCCAGTTGTCCAGATAGGGGAAGACTGGTATACCCCACAATCTGAGATAGGCCATGATTAGTGCCATGCATTTTGTGAGTATGCATGGTTCTGTCAACAGGCCAAAGAGAAGCACCGTGAACAGATAATGCTGCTTTCTGACCAGAAACTGCAGGTATCTTCTGTGGCCGGGACAGGCAAGAGATATGGAAGGATGCGTCTTTTAGGCTGAAGGCAGCATAACAGGCGGCAGGATCAAGAGAAGGAACCATGGAGGCCAAAGAGACCAAGCAAAACTTCAACTTTCCGAGATGCTTGTTGAGGTAGGTTCACATAAGTCCAGGATGGGCCACAAGCCCCTTGGCGTTTGGGATAAGAAAGTAGCAGGTGTAAGACCCTCTCCATAACAGGGAGCATCCTCTATGGCACCCATTCATAGGAGGGCTTGCACCTCTTGGGTAAGAAGTTGGCTGTGAGAAAGGTCCTTGAGGAGGGACAGGCTTGGAGGCTGGGGAGATGGGAGTGAAATAAACTGAAGCGTATGCTTGGCTGGCACTGTATTTAGCATCCATTGAGCCAATGTTACAGCAGCCCAGGCCAGGAAAGAAGGGCACAAGGCAGTGCAAAAATAAAGGGAGGCTGGGATCCCGAGTAGGTGCTGGTAGGTCACCCCAGGAGCACTTTCAAAAGGCTCATCTGCCTCTAGAGGGATAATGGCAGTGCTTTTTATAAACCTCTATTTTTCTTTTTGTAGGGTTTGCCTCTGGATTGACCCCGGGTAACGCAGAATGGAGAGAAGGAGAACAGCCCTCAGTGATGGAAGGTCAGGTTAGGGACTACTTAAAGAAGTTGGATGTGCACAAGTCTATGGGGCCAGATGAACTTCATCTGGGGGTGCTGAGGGAGTTGGCCAATATGATTGCAGAGCCGCTGGCCATTATCTTTGAAAACTCGTGGCCAACAGGGGAGGTCCCGGAGGACTGGAAAAAAGGCAAACACAGTACCAATCTTCAAGAAAGGGAAAAAGAAGGATCTGGGGAACTATAGATCAGTCAGCCTCACCTCAATCCCTGGAAAAATCATGGCGCAGGTCCTCAAAGAATCCATCCTGAAGCACTTGGAGGAAAATAGAGTGATCAGGAACAGTCAACATGGATTCACCAAAGGCAAATCTTGCCTGACCAACCTGATTGCCTTCTATGATAAGATGACTGGATTTGTAGATGCGGGAATAGCCGTTGACTTGATATACCTCAACTTTAGCAAGGCTTTTGATATGGTTTCCCACAGCATTCTCATCAGCAAGTTAAGGAAGTATGGGTTGGATGAGTGGACTGTAAGGTGGATAGAAAACTGGCTAGATCACCTGGTTCAGCAGGTAGGAATCAATGGCTTGATGTCTATTTGGCAACCAGTAGCAAGTGGAGTGCCCCAGGGGTCGGTTCTGTTCAACATCTTCATTCATGATCTGGATGATGGGATAGATTGCATGCTCAGCAAGTTTGCAGATGACACCAAGCTGGGGAGAATGGTAGACTCTGGAGGGCAGGGACAGGATTCAGGGAGACCTAGACAAATTGGAACACTGGGCCAAAAGAAATGTGAGGTTCAACAAGGACAAGTGTAAAGTCCTGCACTTAGGACTGAAAAAGCCCATGTACTGCTACAGGCTGTGGACTGATTGGCTAAATAGCAGCACTGTAGAAAAGGACCTGTGGTTATGGTGGACGAGAAGCTGGATATGAGTCAAAAGTATGCTCTTTTTGCCAAAAAGGCCAATGGCATATTGGGCTGCACCAATAGGAGTGTTGCCAGCAGATTGAGGGATGTGATTATTCCCCTCTATTCGGCACTGGTAAAGCTGCATCTGAAATACTGCGTCCAGTTTTGGGCTCCCCACTACAGGAAGGATGTTGACAAATTAGAAAGTCCAGTGGAGGGCAACGAAAAGGATGAGGGGGGGCTGGAGCACGTGACTTACGAGGAGAGACTGAAGGAACTAGGCTTATTTAGTCTGCAGAAGAGAAGACTAAGGGAGGGATTTGATAGCAAACTTCACCTACTTGAAGGGGTGCTCCAAAGAGGAGGGAACTAGGCTGCTCTCAACAGTAATAGAGGACAAAACAAGGAGCAATGGTTTCAAGTTGCAGCTGGGGAGGTCGAGGTTGGATATTAGAAAAAAACTCTCACTAGGAGGGTGGTGAAGCATTGGAAAGGGTTAACTATGGAGGTGGTGGAATATCCATCTCTGGAGATATTTAAGGTCTGGTTGAACAATATCCTGGCTGGGATGATTTAGTGGGAGTGATCCTGCTTTTAGCAGGGGGTTGGACTAGATGACCTCAGGAGGACCCTTCCAACCCTATGATTCTATGAATTGTTGAGGCTTGAAGTGCCTTCTGACAGAAGGCAGGTTATATAGACCCAAAGATAGAGTTGCTCTGTGTCAATAAGAAGGTTAAGATGTCCGCTGACAAACCTAGCTCATAAGCACAGTACTACAAAGCCAACGGCAAAGCTTAACCAGTCATAACTTTATATGGCAAACAAGAAAACAAGCGGGCACAACCTTGTATGGCAAATAAGAAACCCACAACTTAGCTCCACACTAAACCAGACTTAGATAAAACCAGTCAAAAAGCCATGTAGGCAAAGGCTCTGAACCCAACGAAATAAGAGGAAGTAAAAACCAAAAGCAACATATAAAAGCGCCTGGAAAATCAGCAAGGTTGGAGTCGGCGGGAAGAACAACCCACTGGGCCAACGGACTGATCACCCGCGGGCAGCTTCCCTTCCCACACGGCTGGGTCGTATGAGCACTGCTCCTCGCAGAAGCCTAGAGGTTAGCTGCCACGGGCACCTCCCCAGTCAGAGGACAGAGACAGGAATTCCACCACGATTTGTAGGGTTCAATAGCGCTGTTTTCATGTGCCATGTTTGTGAGTATAAAGTGTGTGTTAATTAATCGTTCATCAGTAGTCAGTAATTAATATTGGAAGTAAAAATAGTAGTTTGAAGGGTGTTATCAAAATAAAAGGAAAATTATATGTATTATTAATGTATGTATGTTAGTATATCTTAAGTGACCCTGAAAAAGGAACGATAATAAACAACAACACAGGGCACCCTAACCGCTTAGCGGGCCACGCGATGAGCCCCTTGAGCTCAGACGCGAAAGACTTGGGTGAAAACCACAACCTTCCTGTAAGGGGTCGCTTAAGTACTGAGTTGGTGTATAAGTTGTTCATGAAAAACCTAATAATAATAAACAACCCAGGCTAGTAAACTAAACGCAAATAAAATCTATACTTGCCTCCAGTGTTTCTCTGGGCAATTGGGTTATCGGATGGGCAGGTTGGGGCGACACCAACCTTACACTCGATCACACAAACACAAAACACTCTGGAGTCCTTTAACTCATACAGCCTTGAGCCCCTTCTGATTTGCTCCATCACATGGGCGGTACTGAAGACGGATTAGATGACAATCACAATACTCTTCTCATTGACACAGCTCATGTCATTATTCTGGCCACCGAATCAGCTCCATCAAAGGCTGCTTGGAGAGGCAGGCCCTGGTCACTGATTTCCCCTCCTACAGTATAGCCTCAACTTCTGTCTAGAATCCTGAGATGGGATACAGCAAACTTAGTCACGAAATGCCAGATATTAAAATCTTATCTTCCCAGCAGGGCCTGCTGGTTTGATACATGCTTTTTCACCTCTTTGGGGTTGAACTTGCCTGCCCCTTTCATTGGCCACTGTTACCACAAAAAATCCTGGGAAGGTATAGGTGTAGAGATATTCAACCCCCTTCAGGGGTACATAGTATTTCCTTTCTGTCCACTTAGGGCTGGGTCTACACTGTGGGGGGATTTCAGCAGCAGTCGAAGGAAGATACACAATTACTTAAAATAACTTGCATATCTCCCTTCGACTGCCTAACACCTACTCTCCGCAGGGTCCCCACAGTGCTGAGTCAACAGCAAATGCTTCCCGCTATGCTACTTGCCAGATAGTTGGAGGTCAATTTATTAAGACCTAATGCTGGGTTCAATTGAGCATGTCTTTACAGATGCTCCATCAAACTCGCACAATTGATGCTATGCTGCCAGAGGAGCATTGATAGCGTAGCCTAGCCCTTAGATGTAGGGGGCAGAGGCTAGAGCCTGCCACAAAGCCTTTGCTAGTTTTAATCCTCCTTCATGGACCACAAGAGCCACCTTTGATGGAGCTGCTGCTGCCAGGGTTTCAAAAAACTCATCGTCTCCTTCAGTTCCTCTGCCTGCAGACTCGTATTCAATGCTACTCATTTGAGCAGGTCTTGGTGAGCCCTGAAGTCATCATGCGGGACAGCTATGGAAGGTTCTGCTACAGCCTTACCTGGTGAGGAGGATGACGACACCAGAACAGTTGGGGGAGTGAGTGGTGAGCTCTTCCTCGCTGGCCAGGGTGGTCCCTTCTTGGGTTACAGTGGTGGTCTTGGCCTTGTCTGACTTGACGTCCAAGTCAGATGCTGGATGAGTGACCACTGATGATCTCCCTGAAGCCCTAGAATGACTGTCCTTGTGATCTCAGGGCAGGGGGAAATTCCCACAAGACCCTGTGTCCACACCTCACAGGAGATCCCATTGGGAAGCCCATGACTGAGAAGGTAGATGTCTCTCCCCCTTTTGAGTCCAAGGAGCTGCTCTCCAGGAAAGAGTGGTGCCAATACCATTTGCCCCTTCCCACCATGTTTGAAATGGCAGCATTCCAGTACCAGAGCGCGCTGCTGGGAGCCTGGTGATTGTGTGTCCAGCTCTTATCCTTCAGCATCCTGTACTGGCTCAATGGTGACTGGCATCAGGAGGCTGAAGGTCTGTGCTGGGAATCAGCAGCAGTGAGCTGGAGACCAGTGCTGTGACAGAAAGGACCAGTACCTTGGGTCAGGAAACCAGCATCGTGAGCCCAACCCCCTACAGCATGGCTCTGAGGACTGGTGCCGTGTATCGGTTGACTGTTGGCGGGGTGTTGGTGGCCCAGCACGGCTGGGATCTGATGTCTCAGTGTCAGTAATTGCTGCAGGGGGCCTCAGCACAGGCTTGCCTCTGGATGGGTCCATAATCAATAGTATTGGTACTCTGCCCCAGTGCAGGGTTCTCTTCCTGAGGTATTGGAGGCATGGCAATTGTTAGGCAGTCCTTCACTGCTAGTAATGCCTCCAGAGTAGTTGGTACCATAAAGTGCCAGGGGCCCTTGCTGCTCTCACAAGTCAGCAGCAAGACAGGGATTGGGACTCAATGGGCAATGCCTTTCCATGCACTGATGGGGACAAGCATTCGTCAGGCTACAGGTCTTAGAAAACTAGTGAACTATACACACTAAAGTAACGAAGGAAAACCATTGGGCTGGAAGAGCTTGCTGCAGCAAGAAAACGTTGCAGCACTATTACAGGTGGTAAGAAGGAACTGGGGTGGGGGGGGGGGCATGCGCTAGTGGAGCCCTATATACTGGTACACGTGACCTCAGAGGGCACTAGAGGTGGCTCTATAGATACCACTAGAGGAAAAATCTCTGGCACCCATGCATGTAAACATGAGGGTCAGTTTCCTGCTCTGCAACAGACTTTCCGCATGACGTTGAGCAGTAATCTCTGTGCTTCAGTTACCCATCCGGAAAACTGAAACAACAGTAATTTCCCTACCTCACAGTGGTCAAAATGATATAGATTTGTATATCAGCATCTACGATAGACGTTCAATTCTTGAGTTAATCACTTGACTAAACTAGAAGACCCAAAAGTTAATAAAAACCTTATGTCAGGAGAAGGTGCTAAAAGGGGCAGGAGATGTAGTCAGAGCTTCATGTTTAACACAATTATATGAGAATGCAAATGGCTACATAATTCAGTTTTGTAAATTTGCCACTATTATAAAGTTCTATCTGTGCAGCACAATCCTACACATGCTGCCACTGCCTGTTTTTATTATTACTAAATGTTAATGATGTGATAGTGTCTATATAAGGCAGTAGCCCCATTTTGCTGGGTGTTGTACAAAGACAGAGGGAAGACAATGCAGGCCCTGTAGTGCATACAACCAAAACATTTGGAAAATTTCAGTGTGAATCCTGGGGAAGGTAAGTTAATGGGCAGAGGACAGGAGAATCATTCAGGTATGCAAGATAAGTGCAATCTATTTTAAGGATGATTACTACTAAAAGGACACCACCACCAAACATGGTATGTTGCTATAGAAAAGCCAAATGAGATATAACTATCATTTAAAAAATACTGCCTGAATTATAAATTGGAAAATTAATCCATAATAAATCCTCCAAGTCTTATCTACTGAAACTCCAACTGGTTCGCAATAGAAATCAAATTTAAAGATAATAACAAAATGTCAGATGGGTAGCCAATAGAAGACAGCTCATATAAAGTGACCAGGAGATTTAAAACAGAGACATCTTCAGGGAGAGGAGATTCAATACAGAGATACAGATTGGAGGGGCTGAACAACTACAACTAAGCCATGGCTAGCAGACTAATTATGAATATGGATGATGATAGTGTGAAGAAACCTACTTCTGTAGTACTGATCATTGAATTAGGCAGATGACACTATATAGCAAGATAAATGGCTCCTGCAATATCTCTGACTAAACCTTCAAGTTCAGTATGTGTGTGAAAGAGAAAGCCCGAAGAAAACACAAGAACAATAAATTGTATAAATCTTGAGATTATTAGGCATGCAGAAACTGAAGTTGCTAAACAGTCTCTAAAGGATGTTGAGAGAAGATGGGGAAAATGTTTAGTAAAAAAGGGCATTTATTACAGAACTGTATAGAGTAGTTTGAGAAGCCTGTGGGACAAAGAGTGATGGCTTGAGGGAGTTTACTCTAGATGTTAAAGTTACAGAAGACTTCATGAGCAATTGAGCAGTGGAACACTCCACCAACAGAGATGGTTGGGGCATATTCCTTCAGATATATTTAAACCGAGATGATGTCATCACTTTTGGATTGTAAGCTCCTCAGAGAAAAGACTATCTTATGTACTTACACTGTATGAGATACTGTTAGCCCTTAATTATATTATGTAGGCCAAACACCACAAATGGGTTCTCTAGGCCTATCTGAGATGAATTAAAGTTTAGTATTTTTCTTGACTTGGCTGAATTTAAAATATTAAAAAAGACAAACATAAGGCCACAAATGGTACCCCCATCCCTTCTTTGATTGGATGATCTCAATTGTTGTCTATTTATTTCCTCTTCAATTCCCCATAACGCTGATGGCTCTACTCAGAGAAGGGTATTAGTGAAATGATGAAATTTGCTCAACTAATGAAAATTTGACTATAGAGTTGTGTTGTGTTTGAGTCAGGAAATATCAGCTAAGAATAAAGAACAGTAAATGTCTGTATTCATTTTGTTCAAGAATGCAAACTACAAAATATTGCTTTTTGTTTATAACTAAATATGGACCAAGTGATTTTGTGGCTTGAAACACAGTCTATAGCATTCTTACACTTATAATCAGAGCTCAGTAAGTAGAGGATATGCTTTTTCCAAGAATACTAATAAAATATTTTTAACAGCCTTTTAACATTTCAGTTGAATTCTGCCTTAGCAGTCAGTGTACAGAGATTTAACCCTTTGCATCAACTTTTCATTTGAATAGGAATTGTAGTTTCAAATTAACCATCAGGGGTTTCTAAAATTCTATGTCCAGTTTACTCAAAATGCTACTTCAAAAAATTACTAAATAGTGAAGAAAAATAAAGATAAAATAATGTATAACTAATGTTTCACAAGGTACATCCCTTTATTATTGTAATCACAAAATCATGATTTTGTACAGGAATGTGTAAGTGAACATTAATCAATGCAATTAAATTTGTTTCATAAAGATCAGGTAAGCATACTACAGAACATAATATATTGTAAAGAACAAAAATATCTCAACTTTCTGGCCTTGCAGTGCACATTTTAGTGCAAGTATTAAGACACAATAGTGTTCAATTCAGCAAACTATTGCAGAATATCATGCCACAGTCCACTTCAAAAGAGGGTCAGGACATGCAGCTTATTAATCAAATGCTGTAGTATATAAAAAAAGACACATTAATTCATAAAATATATAGTGGTTTATTTGAATGATTTAAAGTGATTTCACTGTGAATTTAGCTTAATCAGGACAAACATCCAAAGTGTCTTCTGATTTGGAATATTCTTCTTCCTAGGCAATGGCTTTGGCTTCAGGTAGGAATGCCTCCCAGTATTTTATCAGCTTGGGGAAAAGGAAAAAAGACTGTTCAACTATGAACACTGCATTTTTCAAAAGCACATTTTCTGCCAACATGGAAATTGCAGGAAAACACTGTAATAATGTTTACATAAATCCATTTATTACTATGGAGTGATGTCTAAAAGCTGACACTTCAGTCATTTGTCTCTACATAATGAGCATGAATATATTTACAAGTTTAACCCTCCACTAGCAATGTGATAGGGTGAGATACTTTGGAAGTATTTGGATTGATGTAAAATGAAGGATTCTGATATGTTACATGTTATGAGAAACAAGAGTCTCATCTGAAATAGCATTTATACATTATATGAGAACTGAACCTACTCAAGGTAATTTTACTGGTATTTGACAGTCAGCATTTGTATCTTTCAGATGAATCAACTAAAATCCAAACAATTTCTCAAACTAAAGTTGGCCCCTCTCCCATAATAATTTACACTATGACTAAAAATATTCCATGCTTCCATTTTACTTTTCAGATTTTGAAGCATACAGGTGTCTGGGGTGAGAGTATCTATATCATCACCACATGGTTTCTGCATACAAAACCAATGTGGCTGTTTCAAGAAAAAATGAACTTTTGACATCCCATCCACAAGTGAATAAATTATTTCAGTTAATCATTGATTGGGGGTGAGGGGAGAAGACAACTAGGAGCATTTTTCTTCCCCCTGTAAATACACCGGAGCTAGGGAAGTTTAATTAAAAAAGACGAAAGAAAGCACCAATAGTCACATAAATTAAGTTCTGTCTCCTCCCCAACCCTATGTAGATGGAGATCAGCCATCTCTAATTGTACTAAAACCATTTATAACTGAAAAATTCTCAGAGAGCTTCATATTAGGCTAGTAAAATCCATGGAATGAGTTCCACAAAGTTCAGTAAAATTGAGCTTACCTGCTGTTGTGTTTGCACTAATGATTCTAAGTACTTGATAATAACAGTTTTAAAGTCTTTCACTCGTTCTTTCTGTTAATAAATGAAATAGATTAATTTTGGTAGATTAACAACCAATTTTTTTAGAATTCTATATTGTTATTATATCAGTACAGCAAATGAGACAGAAACTGAATTTCTAAAACTGTTATACATGCCTCAAATCTTCCCACTTCTTTGCGTATGGTTTTGGAGATCTGTTCAAAGTCTCTCTCCCCTTGCTGAACTTTTGTCTCCCACTGGCGAAGGAAAAACGTGCATAGGTAAGGGCTTCATGTTACTCATTCACATACCTAGAATAAGTAGACAGTTCTATCTATCATCTATCATCACTAACAAATTAAGAGAATGCATTTTATTTCAACAAAATGCTATTTCCTTAGAGTTGAAAAGTACGAGAATTTAAATTTAAGTTTGACATTAGAGAAACATTTTAGGGAAACAAGGTAGTGGCCATCTCAGTCCAAATATATTTTGCACTAAGAAAAATAAAATCTGTCATTTAACAAGAAGTTTATTAGAGTTGGTTATAGAGACCTGTAATTTGTGTTAGCAAGAGCCCATTATTCACAAAAAACTTTTCCTATATCGGTTAAAATGTTCTCTAGTGAAACCTTTGATGGCACTGCATGTAAAAAGAGCATCCAATTTAACTAAATTTCCTAAAAGTTACTTTTTAAAAACCTTAAATTGTCATACTCAGTAGCATGACATTAATATTTTACTGCCATGTACAGCCTGGTTCAGCATCACTAACTATCCTTAGCTTGTAGAAAAAGCATTACAAGTTATAGTGCCTCATCTATAAATGCTGTGGCCAGTTTTCAGAAGCTGCTCTTTTGCCTGCACAAACTGAGCTACAATGTGCAAAGTTGCTGTTGATTGTAAATTGAGAAGACAGAAAAAAAGGTATGCAATTCTCTATACTTGAAGCCTATTACACTTTCATATAAAGAGTCTTCAGGTTTTAAGAAGCATTCAGAGATTGAGATTGACAAATTTAGTTTCAAGGTGTAATTGAAGCACGGGGATCAGCTGTGTGGTACAGTTATCTTCCTTTAAACCTACCAACCAGCATGGATCAAATGTACCAAAAATTTAGAAAGCTCAATCTATATTAGGTTGCCAACAGGAAAATACTACTACCTCTCCCCAGATAACTCTACAAAAAAGGTGATATTCAGAACTAAGTCGCTGGCAAATGATGTAATGCAATATATTTTACAGCAAGACATCAAAGAACAATGCTTGAACAACTTTATAGCTAGGGACATACAGCAAAATAAAAAAGTTTAAGTACATTAAGCATGTTTATTCAAATTTCCCTTCTCTTTTCTGTTCAGATGCCTGTTTTGAAAAGGAAACAGGACAGGGTGTGCTTCACTAGGTTACTGATATATGCCTCAGGGGAGATTCTGTGCTTCTAAGAGGTGCAACTACAGATTCAAAGCTTAGAGAAGGGTGTTTGGCTTTGAGCCACCTTTGCACGCTTCCTCTCCTGGGCTGCGCTGGAGTCTGGAGACACCTCTTCCCCCCGCAAAAGGCATTCACTTAGGGCTTATCTAGATGAAAAGCTAGTGTCCAGCAAGCTGGAGTATAAATCTATAACTGTGCAGCATGCTAGCACACAACTGGCTATGTTAGCTCAATGCAAACAAGGGAATTTGTAGTGCGCAGCATTATGATACACATATGTAGTTAGCAGTGCCGGTCCAAGGGTTTTTGGCGCCCTAGGCAAACTATGACGTTGGTGCCCACTCCCATATTCAATATAGAGAAAAACAACGTTTATTAAATAGCTACAGAAGTTCACTCCCATCTAACTTGGTGCCCCTTAAAGCCTGACGCCCTAAGTGACCACCCAGTTCACGTCTATGGTTGCGCCGGCCCTGTTAGTAGTTGTGCATTGGCTTTTTGGAGAGACCCTTGGGCACGCAGGCTCTCTGAGTAGCCTATGGGCTGCAGCACTGCCCAATATCTCTGGGGTACTGTATTCCAGTTCCAATACGGATCTTCCACTGCCAGACCTGCCCTCAGCACTAGGGGTTGAGGGGTCAATGGATGTCAATCTTCCACAGTTCCAGGAGAATTCTTCCCTGATCAGAAATGGAGCTTTTAAAGGTCCCTATACGCTGCTCCAGGCCTTTTACCAGGCATAGAGGGGCTGAGGCAGAGGTGAGGATCTTGCCCCTTGTGGGCATCAGCATCATGCCTGAGAAGTTTACAAGGCCAATTAATGCATGCCCTGGAGTGGCTTTTAGCTATTTGAATATGGCTAAATAATTTGAGTAAAATCAGATCATCAATATTTGGAATGGTGGGTTCTGCAATAAATCTTTCTTCTATGAAGAAATACTTGCTAGTAGAAAAAAGAAATCTTGCTCTGTGGTCAAGCAGAACCACTCCAGTCCTTCACCTCCTCTGATATAAAATCAATAGAAAATTTTAAAATTCTTATTTGGTGTAACAGGCATAGAGTTTCCTCTTTTTGGTAATTAGTTACAATTCACTATTTTGAGTGTGCACATGGCAGCACAATCACCAAACTGCCCAGCAGCCATTTAAAACTTGGCTGTGGACAATCAATGATTCTCCTAAAAATCACCACCACAAGAGGGTCAGTGGGTGGTATAATGTTTTGTGGATAAAGCCAAGCTCTATTTGTAAACTTCCTTGAGTCTAATAGACAAAATATTGTTAAAGTGCAGAGCAGACAAAGCAATTTGTGATTAGTGACCAATGAAGCAGCCAAACAAAACGACTGTGAAGGTTTTAAACTCAATTATGTAGTGATGTTTTCCCACGATTTGATGACAACACTGGTACACACTCTTTTAGAGTATGTATATTAATTCAAATAAAAAAAATTGTCCTACCTCTTCAATTTCCTTGGTGAAGCAGGACAGAAAAAGTGTATAAATTATGATAAATTTCAAAATGTCATTTAATTACTTTACTGAAATTATACCATATACACACACACGGGTGGAAAGGTTGCACCAATAAGGAAAACATAGAAATAGTTTTAAAATAGTCTTTTAAACTTTAGAGACATGTTTTAGAAGCCAGAAGATAGCCATTTGCCTGCATACGAGTAAACTGGCTCAATCAGCAAAGAATGTTTTAAAACTTTTCCATGTTTTTGTCCCCCCCCATTCCGTAAGACAGAATAGACGTGCCTTACAGATTTCCTATTGGTGTGACAATTGTGCACATTTTGTATTTAATTAATATAATTCCCTTTAACAATTTCAGTAAATATGGAAAATAGCAAATGTGTAAGTGATTTATAAATAAAAATCACTATCATAGTGCATTATGCTGATGAATGAATTAATGGAAAACTTAGGCCTTCAGAAATATAAATGAGTAATAAGGAATTAAACTTAATTGTTACCTCCTTTATCTCATCTTTAGCTTGCTGCAGTTTATCAGGTTTGTTGGCAAGTTGGAGTTTTGCTTCAGCCTCACGTTTTTTCTGTAAAGTGACCTGAGCATCTTGCCATTTCTGCCAGCATTTCATTCGATGATCAAACACACCCTGTAAGTGAAAGAATGCAACAGAAAGTTAATTTTTTTAAAAAAAGTATCATATAAACTATGACAAGTTGTAAAATTAAAGAACAAAAAAGTGACTAAATATAAAGACCTACACTATCTGTTAGATACTTTTCAAAAATCTCCCAGTCCAATTTCCTTAATTTTTCTAATACAGTCATTATGAAAAGTACTGACAACAAAAGAATGAAGTCCTCCATTTATCCACAGATTAAGGAGTACATGCAAAGGGCCAGCTCCTTGGACTATACAATTTAGTCTCCATTCCCATTCAGTCCTTTCTCTCTCCGCCAAGACTGTTGACAAGGCTGCCAATTATGTAGGGTTAGCATATTACCACTAATCTGTTGAAATCTGCATTTATAGGCCACTCAGCTGTCCGATAATGTTTTGGTGGAAACAGATCAAAGTAGCAAGAAATAAGCTTTAAATGTTCATAAGCTGAAAGTAATTTCTAAACCAAAAACATATCTTTCAACATTTATTAGAAGTTATATCCAGATAAAAACTGTTGAAACACTCTCTTACATCCCTAATAAGTAATCAAAAGCTATTGGTACCAGACAGCACAATTTACATACTCAATGAAACAAACAAGGAATCTGGTGGCACTTTTAAAGACTAACATTTATCTATCGCATGTGCTTTCCTGGAAGAAAATCCCACTTCGTCAGATGCTTGAAGATGGGGAACTTACAGAAATGAACTCAATGAACACTCGTACAATGCTTTTCAAGTCCTTACAGAGTTGCAACAGATTTTTGTCTCTGGCATCCCACATTTAGGACTCTGGGCATATAAAAAAAATCTTAAAAACAAAAAGTACTGTAATTCATGTGTTTCACCACGTTACTATTTTATGTACCTGACTATAAGGAGCACACCATGCTGAACAGTACAACAGAATAAACACTTGACTACACAGGTCATTCACCTATACAAATTCTCCATTTATGTTTATATGATGTTTGGGATGTTGTAGAGCCCAAATTTGATTAATCCACATCCATTTATGTCACACAGTTTATAAAGTGGGATGCCTCAATACTGGAAGGGTATTCCCCCTAGAGATTTTCAACTCCAGCTTTAAGCCACAGCTCTCCTTACAACAGCTCTGCATTCACTCTCCCTCCGACTGCCCATGTATTCTTAGCCAGTGAATTGTGACCTTCAACATAAACCCTGTCTTGCAGCAAGATAAACAGGTAATATTTTTAAAACAGTGCTTACTTTTACTGCAGCAATAAGACGAATGTAGTCACCGAGTAATTCTGAGAACACATAGAAGTCAGCAAAAGCTTGTTCTTGATGCAACTGGTCTATTTTCTCCTCAACCTCTGCAAGCTGAGACAAAGCTCTTGATAAAGCAGTGTGGTCCTCAGAGTTCCCTAACATGGCAGCACTTTTAGCAAAGGCAGCTGTGTTGACTGAAAGCTCTGAAAGACATGAATAAAATTCAGTGTGAATGTTTTTCAGTAGTTAAATCAAAAAGTGGTATTCTGGTTTCTTCCTAGAGTTTATAATAAGGCTACCAATTACCCATTAGGAAAAAACAAATAATCAAAGACTGGTTCTTGAGATAAGACCATACTTGGTCCCCACATTTAAAATAAATGTAACTTTCCACCTCAATACAATTCTGAAAATATAACTACACTTTTAACTTACCCTTTACAAAGCTTGTGAAAAAATGAAGAATACATAGTGAGAACAAAAACAAGGCACTGAGAAGTAACCATACAAAGGGGCTTAAGTACTGCGCTCTCTCTGCAACAAAAACCCATGTCAATGAGTATGGTGTATTAGGATCAAGTATATAACTAAGTGGAAGAAAAATCCTGAAGTACTTAGGTTGGAGAAAGTGAGAAAACTAAAGATTTCCATTTCCATGCTTTGGCCTGAACTGTATACATTCAAATATTTCACTTAAGCAAACAAATCAAGATGAAGTCAATTTTTCCCCCTGAGGGAGTTATGGACCCTAGAAATACAAATTTAAAATTCATGATATGTAAAAACGTTCAGCTCAAATACAGAAGTATTGGTACTTATCCTTATTCTATCCTCTAATGCTGTCGTGTAAAATTCTACATGACAAGTAAAATTTTTGATTAGAATACACCAGGACACTAATTATATGGAATTTACCCTTGTTACAGAACTACATTCCTGAATCTCAGCCTTCATTGAAAAATAAGTTTCTAGCCTTTAAGGTTGTGAGAAAAATCTTGAAAGAATGAATGGAGTTTAAAAACCTTGGACTGTGATCCTTGAGTCTGTAGACAGCCTGAAACAATGACTCCAAGAAACATGACCTTTCATCCTCACTCAGGGTCCCATGGACTTCTCTTACTCTGTAAGCACAGGTATCAAGAGCCAGAGCCTAGCTTATAGCCAGAGAGCAGCGGGAGCCAAAGTATACACTGATAAAATGAGCTGCCCAGAGAACAGTGCATCACCTGAAGCCCTGCAAATTGGGGGAATGTGTTGCTAAACATTGCTATGCTCCCCATTTCCTGGCACACACAGAATCACACAATGTAGGATTGGAAAGGACTTCAAAAAGACATCTAATCCAGTCCCTTGCATTCAATACAAGATTACACAGTAATTTGACCATCCCTGACAAGTGTTCGTCTAATCCAGAGGTGTGATACTTATTTGCTATGGTGGGCCAGATTTGACTTAAGTGTACTGCAAGTGGGCCATAAAGCAAAAATACTATGGCAGTCTTGCGGCATCACGGAGTGCTGTGTATGCGAAACTGCGCTCCAATACATCTCTCTCTCTGTGTCTGTCTCAGGGAGAAACTGTGGTCTTATGAAGCACAGTCTCACATACCTAGCATTCCATGACATCGCAAGACCTGACACACTCACGGCATTGCGGAGCACTTATTATGTGTGACCACTCTCTCTCTCTGTTAGGGAGATAGTGTGGTCCCACTGAGTGCAGTCAAGGGCCAGATACAAGCGGTTTGCAGCCACATTGGCGGGCCGCATGTTCGACACCCCTGGTCTAAACTATTCTTAATCTCGAATGACAGAGAATCCATAATCTCCTCACACAATATATTCCAGCACTTAAGTGTCCTGACAGTTGGGAAGTTTTTTCCTAATGGCCAACCTAAACCTCCCATTGCCACAATTTAAGCCCACTGCTTCTTGTCCTATCACATGGGGGAAAGGAGATTTTGAGCTAGGCTGACTGCATAATACTGCAAGAACAAATAACCAGTTAGTGAAACCAGGCTGCCTGGAGAGTAAAACAAGAATTTATGCTAAAAAATGCTCAACTGAGCATATGTGTATATTAGTTTTATATCAATAAAGATGTTCAACTATGAAGCATAGATGCACGTGTTTGGAAACAGGGTTGAAAGGAATGAAGGATATTTAACGAGAAAATAAATTACCACTGCAATGACATTTAAGGGTTCATGCAATAGAATACATACTATCTTCTCCTCACCCCCCCACTCCAGTTAAAACTGTCTCACCATGACGAGCAGTCAAGTCAAGGCTGCCATAATCATATGGATGGGACCTTTCTAATTAGGTGCATTTATATCAGTCTATGAAAGGCCCCCTACTTGTGGTATAATCTGAATCCAGTAAGAACGTTATACTTTAACATTATCTTCAAAAATACTTACAGTTATTTAGGTTTAATTTTCATGTTTAATTTTATGCAAATAATTCTTAATGATCATTCTGTATCGAGTTTACATGTACAAAACAGGATCTGAAAACAGCTGCCCATGTACACATTCTTATGTCACAGGTAATCAATTTGGAAACCTGACAATGAAGGTAACAATGGATTCTAAAAACAGGTCTAGTGATAACAAAAATGTGGCTATAAGACTCAAGTTTTCCTTCTCATGGATATTTTAAATGAACATGTGTCTACAGATCAAAAACCAAAAAAGAAAACCTCTTTGGTAGTTTAGTCCTAGCAGCCACTAGTCACACTCTATATAGTACCAAAGTAAGTTTCCATTTTCATGTGTTCATAGCAGCCTGAAAAAGTCATCTTTAAGGCTGATGTTCTAATGCCATCTCTGACTGAAGTCAACATCTTAATCTTCTGGTTTTCATTATTTTTAAGCATGAGCAAAGTCCCCATAATTTGAGATTTAGGAAAGCAATTTAGGACAAAATTCCACACTTCCATTGTGGAAAAATATACTAAGTACAGGGTTACAGCAAAATGATTGTCGTTTGAAATTTGGAACAAGGACTGGTGTGCATTTGGTGAAAGTTTTGAAACAGTAATTCACCAATCTTTCAATCACTTAGCATGCTCTGTAGCCACTTCTTACTAATGTTTGCCTAAAGTCCTTTTTTATGTGACACTGTCTGTTCTTCCTAGCCGTCCTAACCTCCAGGTTAGGCAGGCAGAGGGCCTGTACTATGATAATTTGCATAAGGAAGAACATATATAATTAAGGGATTTTCCAAAGTGCAGTGTTAATTGGGAACAAAAATTCTGTATTTTATGTTTTCATGTCTATCTGGAGTTTTGCTGCATTTGTTACAGTGTGCTGTAAGCTAAGATTTTACTGTCTTAAAAAGGTTACGTTTCTATCTTTTCGTTGTAGAGACACAATTTATAATCTAAACAGATACTCTATAGCACTATTAAACCCAATACATAAAAAAGCCTGTCTGGCTAAATTGCCGCAAAGGTATAAGTTACCCCTTCTCTATTCTTTGATAAGGCAAGAAATCACCTATTGGCAATTTTTACTTTTAAAAAGATATTAAATGCAATGACGACTTATTCTAAGTACAGTTGGCTTTAAGGAAAGAGACAAGGGTTAGTTTCAACAGCAGCATTTCTCTGACGATGTGGCACATGTATTTGCATAATACTTTTATTTACATAATAATTTTAATTCCAATTTTATTTAAATGTGTAAATTCACAATCTTGCTTTTTACACTGTAAACTATACATTCTAAGACATACAGGCTGCACAACAATACATTTCCTGATCTATTTTACCTACACAATTATTTTGCATCAACTGTTTAAACTTCAACCTTGCTCCAAAACAAATATGTCCTTTATAGTTGCTTTAGCTTTATTTGTTTTGTATCAAAGGCAGATTGATCACTCATGTGACGCTTCTATTAATTAATCAAGTTTTCTTGAGGAAAGAATCCTATACTATCATCTATATAGCAACCTTTAAAAATTTCCTTTTTAATGGGTATAAAAGAAACTGTATATATTTGGGATAATACAGTGTAAGTTGAGTGATATTAAACATTTAGGAACTTTTTTGTAAGTTTAAATAAAATAAAGGTACATTTGAAGTTGGAGTTTAGAATTGATGTGAAATAGTTTGTTTTAATAAATTTTTACACATCTTGGGCACTGAAATTAACACCCAAATTAAAACAAAACCTACCTTTTCTGTGGCAGACCAAGGCTTCTACACTGGCATGAAGTTTCTTAAGTTGCTGATCCAGATTCTCAAATTGTTGCTGTTTTTCCTCAAACCACTGGCAAAAGATGGAAAAAACCCAAGGAGTACAAATTATGTTACCAATAACAAACTACATTCCTTGTTTTAAAGGAACAAATTAGCCGTGTACAACCATGGTGGTCAACTGATGCAGCTGAGAACCCAAGCCAATAAGTAAATTAATATCCCATTTTCTACTCCTAAAGCCTTAAAATGCAATTGTTGAGCCTCATTAATTTGTCTCATTATTCAAGTCGAAAAATCAGCTCTTACTGCATCCGATTCATTCATCTTGATTGTCATTTTGTTGACAGCATCTGCAGCCTTGTTCACCATCCTCAATATTCCTGCTCCACTCAGAGCCTGGGTGTTAACCGCTCTCGGCAGCTGGAATTGAATGACAAATAAGGGCAAACAAACCAGTTAAAAGGCTGGAGGTTTAACTTGGCACAAAAGGGACTGAAAAGAATGTAGTGTTTTCTTCACTCTCATACATTTCAATATCGTAGAACCTAATTTCTCAAATTTACTACTTTTACATTCTCAGAGGAAAACTTAAAAATATAGACTTTCTATTTGCTTTTCTTCTGCATCTTTACATTTAGATGGAACAAACACCCTATTTGTCAAAAGTTATTACAAAATAGCCAAAGACCTTAACTGGCCACCTATACGCTACAGACAGAGAACTGCTACTAAAGAAAGAGAGAGAAAAGCTTCACTATAGTATAAAACTGTAATACAATAAGATGCTATAATAATATTTCAATATGTTACGAAAATCTTTTAGAGCCTACGTTGTCATGTACAAACACTGCATTTGTGTACATTCATGTCTAAATACAAGACAGGTCTTGAAACCTACCTCTCACAGGAATATCATCAGAATTAATATTTAAGTCATCCAGTAATGATGCACTTGTCAGTGATGTGATTCTTTACCTATGGCAGGGTTAACATGACTAGGATAATGACACTGGCTTACTAAACAATTTAGCATTACAGCACACACATTATGTGCATCCATAAAATTAACTGGTGCTTTATATGTAGATTTTAAAAGTGTATTTAATGCTTGTGAAAGGTGCCAGATTGACAGCACTGGTGACTGAAGTCCTCTATCCACAGAATACATACAATATGGCCAGCAGCAGTGAAAACTTCGCCATATTGCCCCCACCAACAAATCTTAACCATGACCTCCAGGGCATCCCCTTCAGGGGTTACGGGTCAGAGGAGAATTCTGTTTCCATGCCAGTTTAATGCAGTTTACAGCAATGACATGTATATTTTAGTGACATGGATATTTGTCCACTAGGAATTGGGCAGACCAATTTACTTTCCATAAACTATGAAACATTCCGGTAACTTTTGAGTCACTACTGACCCAATCTACGTTTTAATAAGAGGTAAAGGCAAGAAACTCTATAGCCCATTGTCTTTGTATCTTGAGCCATCTTATCCCACTGAATAATAGAATATCCCACTGAATATAATCTAATCTTAATGCACAGGAAATGATAGAACTAAGTCTCCATACCTAAAGATGAGAACATACATTACTGTGTATAAATTACCATTATTAACTAGAGAACAAACAGGAGAACTTTAAAAAAAACCTTAAATACCTCCGAACTTTCCAAGAACTGCCTTAAATCAGGATCCTGTAACAAGGTTGGGTGTTTTACTGTTCGTTGTAGATACCTATGATTTTAAGAATTAAAATATTAGATAACTTAAAACAATTTACTTATTAAATACTCCTGACTGCATTGGAAAATGTCCTTTATCCACAGAACAGGTGTAATGGAAGAAGCAGCAAGGCAAGCTCTGCTTGCTTATTCAAGCCCGTGTTGTGGAGCAATCACTTCTAAGGGTTAGAGGAAGTTCAGTCTCCGTGCTCATTCAATCCTTTGCCTCTCTACTCCAACCTCCAGTCATGTTTGTGTACGTTACCTGTTCCCACCAAAAACTAAGCTGATATCAAAACACCTGGCATAATATCTGCCTAGGCCAACAACGATTATGAAAAGCCAAGAGGAGAAATCTTTTTTACATATACAAAATCAAAGCAACTGAAAATGGCAAGACATGGGTAGACTAAAGAAAAGCCAAGGAACCCAAGGAGTATCAGGGAACTAAATTTAGAGGAAGGGGAAGAGAGGGTGAGTTATCAATAACTGGAGAATGAATTCACAGCTCTGAGATTTGTTTTCTTTTTCTTAGAACACAGATCTATTTCTGCTATTTCTATTTCTCAGGGTCTTTTTTTTTTTTTTTTTTTTTTTGCTAGTACCTTCAAGTGTAAGCTCCTTAGGTCAAGGACCTGCTATGTGTGGCTCTGACTTACCATCACACAACACTGCATGCAGTATACTTATAAATGAACAATACTATGTAGATTACAAATCAGGTTGGACAACACTTGCCAGAGATGATCTAGGTTTGGTTGGTCTTGCCACAATCATTCTTGTTCAAGACTCTTTAGTATGATATCTAACTTAGGGGGAGAGGGAAGACAAGGGTTGGTTTTTGTTTGTTTGTGTTTTTTTAAGTAGAAATTGAATTTAAAATGTAAAATAAATTGGTCATATTTTAAGTAGTCAAAAGATTTAGAAACTGTATGGATCTGATCCAGCAGCCCAGGAGTACAAACAGTATAAGCTGCTGGCTCATATTAGGCATACAAAGCCCACTTAAATTCATTAATATAGCGGGGAGGGTGGAGGCAGTAAATATAAATACATATATTACCTTTCTAGTGCAGCTCTTCTTTTTTCTACAAATTCTGTAGATGATGAATCTTCCTTGCCTACTTTAACCTTGGTCATGCCTTTGAAGAAAATGATGTGATATTGATTTTACATTATATGAGGCAATCATGAACATAACTGATGTACTTAAAACTATAAAGTTATTAAAACTCTCATGAATTTTGTGTGTTAAAGTCAAAGTTACAAGAAAATCAGAACAAAGGCATACGGACAAAGATCATTCATACTGTATACAGTATTTTTTCTCAAAACTCCCAAAAGCCAAATTTCTGAAATTCAAGTAAACTGTTGCTGAAATTATGTTAAGCATCCAAAATGTTTAATTAAAAGATGTGATCTAATGATCCTCATTAGCAACTCGCTCTCCATGAAGTTAAGTTGTGATTTCCATTTTTAAAAGCTTTGCCACTGTATTGAATAGACTACTGTATTTTCTCTCTCTCTTTTTTAAAACAAATTAGGAAGTAAACAGGTTTACAAATCTTGCTATGTAAATATCAAACAAAACAAAACACTAATAGTTTAAGACATACAATATTTGTTTTGTTTAAGACATACTTTTGTTTAAGACATACAATATTATTAACACCAGATCTCTCTTTTTAATAGGGTGTTATGTTACACAGTGAGAATCCCTATAAAACCTGTGTGTGATATGTTGTTTCTAGTGATTTTTATTAACATGAATGAAAGCTGTGACAATACATAATTAACAGATCAGACATTTTTCAAAATTTATTAAAAAAATTTGACAGGTTGCAGTATTTTTCCCCTGCAGATGTGTGCACTTTGTCTGTATATGAACTAAAGAGTAACAATCTATTTAAGCTCTCTCCTCTTTTGCTTGGTAAGTAAGCCTTTCCTTAACCACCATCTCTTCCCCCCCCCCACACCTTTTTTTAAACCTTTCCTATATAGATGGACTGTTTTTCTTTTACCACTGAGAAGCTTCCACTAGCTTAGTAGCTGAGAAACTAATTCTTGACTTCCTTATATATGACTATGTCCACTGGGAAGCCCCAGGAAAATATGAAAATAGGTAATAAATGCCACAAATTGTTTGATATTTAGTTAACTGGACATCTCCACTCTTTACGCATGAAGTTTCCTCTTTTACCATAATTTCTCCAACATCTTACTTCCACCCCCTCCAGACATGCCTGCTGTGAGGTACCATTGAAATAGTATTTTAAATAAATTTTATTTTATTATGCTACAAATTTAGATGGCTTGTCCTCTTTTTCAAGATCAAGCCCCATTACTCCAGGTTAATTTGTCTAACCAGACCCTTTTCCTAGCCAGTCATATATGGCCTCTTTTTTGGTTAGGAAAGTTGACAGCAAAAAATAATATCAGGTTGGTTTTTTTATTCTCTACTGGACCAGATATCATTACTTCTATTCAAATTAACTTTGGGTATAAAACAGCTTTTCTAGAAAGTGGAGAAATAAATCCTAAGTGATACAATGGGGGACTGGACTAGTTAAAGTTAATTTTGATCTCTAAATAGGTTAGAAAAGTTTCGTTACTAAATAGCTGGCCACCCATAAGTAACCCTGCATTTTGAAGTCTAAAATATATTTATTGCATAAGCTTTCATCTGACAAAGTGGGATTTTCTCCCACGAAGGCTCATACAATAAATAAATTTGTTAGTCTTTGTAAGTGCCATAGGACTCCTTGTTTGTTTTGCTGAACTAGGCTACCCCTTTGGAACTTGCATTTTGATGGTCCTTTGACTCTTGCGGTCCCTTCTAATCCTATGATTTTGGAATTCCATGACCCTCCCAATCTTTAAAGCTCTCTGGTTCATGATTTGAACTAAGAATTGGATGATTTGCAATAGTGATGATTGGCAAGGGAAAATAACTTATCTCTAGTTCTATTCCAAATACACAAGATAATATTCTCTAAAAGACATTTACATTTCTGGAGGGTATGACTTTTTTAAAATTTATCCATGGTAACGTAGGGGTGTTTACACAGCTAAAGGTTTCTTTTTCAATTATGACCCAGTTTGGCTGTGTCAGAGTCCCCCAGTTCACTACTGCTTTGAGTGAGTTGTCTTGACAGTACCATAGACTATTTGAAAGAGCTAGTCCACCCTGTTCAATGGGTCTAACCAAAGCATCTGTGCTAACTCTCTTTTCTCCCTCATTGCATATAAATTCTAATGTCCTCTGTATTTCTGCTAGGGTTTTGTCTAGAATGATTACAAAAAGAAGCTGAAACAAGAAAAGATATCCTTGGCAAAGCGTTCATTCTGCATATAGCTATTCTTTCCAACCAAGAAAACACAGAGTCCTCCACCCCTCAGCATTCCAGATTGTTTTTCATTTGTAGTAGTAGTGATTTACATAGAGCTCTTTTAGCTTATTTGAGATTTCAATTCTATAAGATACCTGGGAATTCATTGCCCCTCTGTACATAAATATTTTCCTAAGGAATGACATCTCAGAGTCTGGCAAATTTATAGCTAGCATTTAAAAGGAAATTATGCCAAATCTGAAATCCAGATGCTTTCCTGAAGTAATATATCTCCTTAGACACTAATTTTAGGGAAATATTTGGTTTTTTGAGAAATTATATTACCTTGTCTGCATATGAAGCTGTTTTTGTTGTTTTCCTGCAAGTTCTATTCCAGTGACAGATTCACTGTTCCTTAATCTCTGCGCAAGGTCTCCATAGCCATTGCAAAAAAGGGAGAAGACAATGGACATCCCTGTCTGGTTTCTCCGTGTAATTCAAATATGGGAGATTTAACCTCATTAGCTCTCACAGATTATTTTTTTGGCTGGCGTAAAGAGCAGTTGTCCATTTAAGGAACTGGGGCCAGTATCCATATTGGATGTGATTGGACGGAAAGTTCCACTCTTTTCTACCAAAAGCTCTTTCCACATCAAACAACAAAGGAAATGGAAATCTTTTTCATCTGAAATTATGGATGAATCCAAACACCTTTAGAATATTGTTTTATTTTTATGCTTCCTCAGGTAGAAACTAGGGAAAGATGCACTGTGTATGCATGGCTAACTAGCCACATAGTTAAATGTTTACTGATGTGGTGAAGGGGCAACAATGATTACTGAACATTTTCTAATCTCTAACACAAGGAAGGAAACTCTTCTGATGAAACTCAAGGGCTTTAAGAGTTTGCAAGAGGGGGCTCCTAAGGTTAGAGGAGTATGTTCTGGTGGCATCTAGCCAAAAAGTTGCACATTATGGGTTTTACAAATATTATTGCCAATTTGTTGAAATTCAGAGCTTTGAAGCCCTGTACAATGAGGTTCATCATGTTTTCATTTTCAAAAAAAATTAGGAAATGTCATACATAACCATAAGGGAACCAACAAGTTTCCTGCATAAGCAATCCAAGATAGGCACTGTCATACTTAAGCCTTCTCTCTATATGTATGATACAAGTTCAATTCTGCATGCACACTTCTCAAACACACAATACTACAAAATGCAAAGTGTAATCTATACACAAGTCATGAAAAGAGTTTATATTAAGGATATACACTATATAAAAAGAATACATAAAACTATACCAACAACACACTGCACATTAAATATACAAATGAATTCTGATACATCTATTAACAGAACTGAATTAGGTGTGTATTAACTGCCTTTTCCCTTGGAATATACTTAAAATTTTAAAAACAGTGGTGGTGTTAATACCTTGGTGGTAATAAATTAAAATACACCTTTAACAAAATATAAAGAAATGCTTAAATCAGATATATTAAATCTTTAGAATACTGAAATTAGCATAGACAAAAGCAAAAAATAAAATATACATACACATTAAAATGATAGAAAAAGTTACTTGAGAAACAGTATTCTAATTAAATATTCAATGCACATGGTAGGAAAGTTAATGTTCTCTTAAGGTCTGTTGAAGAGAGAGATACGCAAGGGTAAAACTTGATGCAACAAATGTGGGGAGATTCCAAGTTATGTAGATCAATTTTTTTTGGTTAACATTCCTGTAAGCCACCAGTTTTCATATTAATCCACAGAGCATTTGCTGATTGTTCACTGAGTGCTAGTAAGACAGTGCTGGATCTCACCTTTGCGTCAAGCTGCTAAATTGCATTAAAAAGACAGACAAAAATACTTCCCCAATTCTTTTCAAAGTAAGAAAATGCTGCACTTTGCATAGGGATGTTATATGATCACACAGGGAGGTAATTCATTATGGTCATGAATGAGAAGGGAAGAGGTCAGCAAGCAATTGTGATACAGAGAACACACCAATCTAAGCAAAACTTAAAATTGACTATATTTCAGCTTCCTATTTAGTAAATTTAAGACATTTCTCCAGAGCCCCAACATTAATTATAGTGCTGGCTAACTCATCTCTCATCTACTTTATTAACACAACAAACAACATGATATGTATTTAATTTCCATGTCTATCCTGATACTTCTAAGCAAGGAAATTCTTCAAATCTGAAACATCTGTGACTTTTATGAACCGATACTGCAATAAGTTTTACCGGTAAGCGGGATATCAGGGATAACCAGAAAGAAAAACAAACCAACCAACCAACCTACGCTGAACTCCCAGTTTATAACAGCTGATTCTACAGATCATGATGTCAAATTTGTCCCCTTCGACAAGCTATGAACAACTGAAAAAAAAAGCAAGTTCCATGGTAGAGAAGGCCCTTTCCTATCATCACAGGAATAAGGGTCAGGACTTAAAGGAAAACTAGTGGATATTTGATTTTGTAGCAATAATAGCAAGGAAATGAATTTCCAGAACAGTTTTAGAAACAATCAGTACTTCAACAGTTTTGGTTTCAACAGCTGAATGTTGCTGGCCTCTCCATTTTGCTACATGATTAAACAAGTCCTCTTGCAGTGATGCGAGTTATAATGAAAGAAATAAAAACTCACCATCTAAGTGCATGATAAATGTCTAGTCTTTCAACAATTGTAAGTAAAGTTCCATTTTGCTGCTTAATAGAAACAGATTTTAAGACACCTATTTAAAAGAACTTGCAACTTTGAGAGTTTCTTTATTATGTCTTCGTTACTGAGCTGTGATTTGGGGGTGTGTGTACTATTTTGTAAATAGTTTATTTTATTTAAGGAATTCTGAACTGCATAAAACATCCATTATACCTGGAAAGAATCCATACAATCTTCTACCTTTGCTGTATACATATAACCTACACGTGCAGTGGTGATGTCTACCTGAAACTGTAGAATTGTGGTAAATTTTGGAACTATGTGGCAATTTTATCATGTATCTCAGACTACTCTGTTTGCTCTCTGTCCACTACATCTCTTCAAACATTACAAACCTCTAAGCAACTTAAAACAGGGCATCAGTTTTAAGCAACTGCCTAGAAAAGTTTCTTTCATTCAAGTTACACCTGTGTAAGGCCACCTCGGTATTTTGTCTCACATCAAAGACAAATTTGAGGTGAAGTTTCTCAGAACCCTCCAGGGACAGAAATAGGAATGTCATCCCATTCACTGCAAAGGGAAGATTCCCAGGGTCAGTAGGACCCAATTCAGTTTTAGTCCCGGAAGACCCCAAAATATGGGACCATAAAACCATGAATTTGGTATTTAATTTTTTCCAACACTTTTCTAGTTCACTCTGGACCCTATGCAATTGGACTCATGGTAAACAAGAGTAAGAATATAAAAGTGGTTCCAATAGAATACTTTTTACAACTGTTTCCCAACCTTTCCCAACCTCTGTGCCAGCCCCTCCTCCTTGACCCTCAGCTGGTGCCGACAGCCCACATGTGGAAAGAAGCCCCCTGGAGTGGCTCCTCTTGGCACGCCATGGAAAGAAGTTTCCTGGGGTGACTCGTTTTGGCGGTGACACACCACAGAGAGGAGCTGCTCTGGGTAGCTTCTTTACACAATATGCCTGGGACATGGACGTGGCAGGGACCTCCGCACTGCAGCTGCCCCAGAAAGAAGCCACTTGGAGTGTCTTTTGGTGGCAGCAGTGGCAATTTCTGTGGCGCCATAGAGGATGCCGAGTGCCGCTCCAAATGGGCTCGTGTGCACTGTTGGCACATGTGCCAGGGGTTGCCTACCCCTGCCATAGATTATAGAAACTCTATGGAATAAAGGTTTTATCAGCATTCACTGTGAATGACACACACATACATACATTAAAAACAGCCTAGGTCAGGTGGGCTCATTCATATAATCAAAATGGGCTTTCCAAAGATGCGAGAACTGCCATTCTGTACCAGATGAATGGTCCATCTAAATCCCACTGTCCTGTCTCAAAAAGTCATCTACATGAGATGCTTCAGGGAAGAGATACATTATGGCACTAGAATTTCATGACACTTTCAGGCACCACATATTTTTCAATTCTGTGAGTTTAATGAGAGTTGCTCATTGTGGCTTGAGCAAGCAGAGAAAACAGTGCTGATGCCGTAAGTGTTCCCCACAACATACAAATAGGCTAGCAATCCCAGGATCTCTCTTATTCATCAGATCAGTGGAGATGAGAGAATGACAAAAAGCAATGAGGGCTTCAAGTTGTAAGCATCTAAGAAGAGTACTGAACTATATACAGCAAGATGGGGAAATAGTCAGATTGGCTGACTTTTATAGTGAATAAATTACTTTCTCCATGTTCTGTTAACAATTTAAACTACAGTTAAAAATTAGATCCATGAATTTAACCTCAGCAGAACACTCATACAGCCTGAAGTGAATGAACAGCATTGGTGGAAACTTTACAAATGAATACCAGTTCATATCTCTGAGCAATAAACAGATTTAAACACCTCCAGCCATATCAATATTTAGAAAATATTAGATGCAGCAGTTACCTATTGTTTAGTTACTGAAATACTGCACTGAATCCATTCTCTGGCTATCATCCCAATGCAGATTAAATGATTCCTCTGTAGTGTCTATACTAAAATGGAACAGCCACAGAGCACACTACAGAAATGATTTAGTGGTTATTGCAGAAGAGTAATTAAAAGCCAGCCCAGTTCACAGCTGCAGTTAGAAAAGACAAATAAGAAGCTAAGTTATATCAGCAGAGGAACAGATTCAGAAGAGATTACATACTGATAGTGCAGCACACTTCAGACTCCCATCTGGAATACAGTGCAAAGTGCTGGCCACAATACCATTACCTTAAAGGAGGCCAGTGAAGATTATTTAGACCAGATATTTAAGGTAAATTAAAATGCAGTCCTACAGTGTAGGAGTTACTTAGGTAAAAGTGTCATTTTAACTAAGATTTGCTTCCTGTGCGTACTCAATCATATTTACTTATTTCAATGACAAAAATAAGTTTTACTACTTTTTACTTCTCTTAACATTAAGAAACCAACTACTGTTATGGGATGGAAAGCTGGAGTTTATTCTTCCTTGTCTAACGAACAAAATAACTCATTAACTTCCAATCAGTTACTCCCACATAAAGCAACTGAATGTAATGGCTTTGGATGGGTGTAACTGAAGGCTTAATTTGGCCTCACGAATCTTAAGTATTTGTGATGGGAAAAGATACTATTCCCAGTGTCCACACTAAGCTTCCCAGACTGACAACCAGAAATCATTTTTACTGAGAGCACACTGGAGGTAGATCCTTGCTCAACAGACCAGAATGATTTATACCAGCTGAGGATCTGATCCTACTCAGCATTCATGGAGACACAAAGGTTATTCAGGGTCACTATTCAAAGCAGAACTGCACTTTAAGGGAGATAGCTTTATTCTCGTAAGGAATGAGGACACAAAGGTGACATTAACAAGTGTTTTCAAAAAAATCACAAAAAGGCCTGAAAAAAATCTATTTACAAATACCAGTGAGGGGTTCAAAGCTGAACATGTAAGCTAGGACATGGACTAAATAGGGAATTCAAGAGAACTACTCCAAACAACTGATAATGAACACAGAATATGTTAAGTGAAAAAAGTCTCAAACCAAAGCGACTATACTAAAAATCTAGGAAGATGGACAGCTCTCTTTTATCCCACTTCTTATAGGCTCCAAGAAGGGGATAGTTATAAATATCTTCTGGACGGAAGTTTATTGTTCAAAACTAGCTTTTGTTACTGTTCCTATTCTTTTCTCACCTCAGCCTCTACTTGCAATAAAAAAACCAGTCTTTTACAAGCAGTGGACACCATTTTAATTTTCAGAATCTTAAGATCTAAGCCGTTAGCAATATTCTATGCAAGATATTTTGTTCAAATGATATTTTGACATGAACTGTACATTTTGTTTTCAAACACCATATATTACAATTTTAATAACTGCATTTAAACAATATTTATGGGCAAATGTAAGAAATAAAGCTGAGTTGAACATTGGATGTATATGTTCATCCTTATGGAAACTGTGCTTACCTACAATACTTTTTTCTGGAGCTGGAGGCACAATATAACCAACGTGCAGGTATTTTGTTGCTAATTTGCTGTGCAAACCAAGAAAGTCACTGAATCTTCTTTTAACAGAGAATTCATTTTTGTGAAACATAGAAAGGGATGTCTAAAAAATCCACAGAAAAGTTGTATTTTAATTTTCAGTTATTTTTTCATCTACTCAGATGTACAGTAGTTGATATTCTGTATAATTATATTTAATGTGACAAGTACTTGCAAACAGTTACCTTTGTTGTTACCCTGTACGCCATGTAAGCATTCATGCCATCCCCTGTAAGAAAACACACAGTTAAAGAAAGATACTTAATAAAAGGTCTTTTTTTAATCATTTCTATGCTGGAATTTTAAGTCAATGCAAAATTATTCTAAAAATCAAAGGGTTTTTCAAATATGAAGTAGATAATTTAATTCTGAAAGAACGTCATCTTTCTCTACACCTGAGATATCAACTCACCAACTTTCTCTGGGTCTGAGACATTGATTTCTATATCAAATAGGTCTCCATTTGCTTCCTCCTCAATCTAGAGAGAAAAATGCATGGCATTAATGGTGTATTACTGAGTTAACGTTCAAAGGATAATTAAGGTAGCTCCCCAACTAATCATCTGTGGATACAAAAAAAAAAAAAAAATAGAAAACTCTGTGTGGGACCTAAAAAAGTGTTAACAGACTTCCCCCTCAGGATCCCATTTTACTGGAAAATATGAGGACACTAGATTTTGCCACAGTAAAGGTTGAAAAATGCCTTCCCCATAAGTCTCATTTTGAGACCTTCCACAAAGGCTTTTAGTGGGGAAATTCTTCCCACACAAAGCATTATAGATCTCATTTTATTCCAAAGCATACATCTTTTCTAGAGAAAGTCTGAAGAAAATTGGACATGTGTTTAGAAGAAATAGGGTTAAAAACAAAACAGGTGTTTTCATGTAACATTTTCCCAAACTTCTGTATTATACTAAAAAAAACCAAACTATAATTAGTCTAGTATCAAATTAACTCTTTCTGGTTATTCCTGGTGCCATTAATGGTCGTGTGAGGAGACGAGGGTTGCAGGGTGACTGGAGGGTTAAGAGAATTAAATTCCATCTTATTGTAACTATGGGGAACTGCAGTATTTTTGCAGACTTCATCAGGCCTCCCACTGAAGCCTTTATGAAATCTATACATTGCCATTACTGAAGGGGCAAACAAGAGGGAAGCTAATTTGGATTTGAGGGTGGGGAGAAACAAGAATCACATCAGAGCAGAAAGATATGCCTGAAAAGAAGCATTTCAAACAGAGACAAGGAAACAGTAGGAAGGAAGATATTCATGCTGTGCAGCTTAAAAATGAATTTTGTACAGATGTTTGTCAAATGAATACAGTATACTCCCAATTATCAGAACAGGATGGGGGCATAGATTTTAACTGGATCATCAGGAGTTCAGATAATTGAGAGGTCAGGAACCACTCAGAGGTGGAATGGCTTTGCATGTAGCCATGGACTTAGCTGCCTTGTCCTTGCAGGCCTGGCCAGGAGTGTCTGCTCTATCCCATCAGAACCAGGGCTTCCCCTATCTATCTTATGCCTACAAGGATTGGATGTTACCAGAGCTGCAGCAACACAGTAGTCCCTCTGCAGTTATGCTGTCATGGCCCTACTCACTCATTCCCATGATGCTGGAGATGCAGAGGGATTGCTGCATTGCCACAAGAGCCATTTAGCAACAAAGTAGCCTCCCCTGTGGCCAGGGCTCAATCTACTTCTCCTTGCAGTCCTGGCTGGAGACTTGCTTTATAATCCAAACCTCTGCATTATCTGAATCCCTTCCAAGTCCACCAGTACAAGATACATGCCTGACTGCAGCATGCATCTCGTGCTGATGGACAAGAAAAGGATTCAGGTAATGCAGTTTTGAAAAAGAGGGCTTAAAATAAATGTGAGCATACTTTATAACTGAAACCCAGGTGAGAGGGGACTACTAACCTGATGGAAGAATCTATTACTTCAAGAAATATGAAACTTATTGTAAAGCCCAAAACATATTCACATCTGGAAATTTTACATTAAGGTTTCAAGAACTCAAATGTTAAAATCATGTAAATGATCTCTGTTCTGAGCAAACCTGAATCTTAAAAAGAAAAAAAAGTTTCCCTTTAAGTCAGTCAACCTGTATTAACTTAAACATAACTATCAGCCACCAAAAGCAGAATACATTTCTCTATCACACTGTAGTTACACACACCTTGGCCTTCTTTATAACCATATGTACAGCACAAAAAGAAAGAATATTTAGCAATTCCACTTGAACGAGCAACGTACTGAATTCCATTATTTCTCATTACTCACATATGCAAGCAGTTAAACACATGTCAGAGAAAGAGCTAGGTAAGCTACATATACAAATCTATAATGCAGAGAATTAAAGTATGGTACTTGTATATAGAAAGTGCAAAGGCTGGTGTGGTGATGAAGTATCTCACTTAGTATTGGGACACATATATGAAGCCAATTATAAAACCAATGCTTTGTGTTCATATCTGATATTCCACCTGACAAATACAGACATGCGCTAAGTGCCTGCAACTCCCATTGCTAGATTTTTGCTTCTGAAAAAGGTGATATTGATGGCCTCCTATGAGTAGACCCTTAAGGTGGTCTGGCAGTGTATTCAGTTTATCTGTCACTGGCAATCTTATCACACTACCAAAGTGGTGGTCATCAACCATGTAGTAACACTCCTTGGTACACATGCCACTCATGATTTCTAAAGCAATGTGTATAAATTAAATCTACCAACACCAGTGAGAGTTTTGGTTGCTCAGCATCTCTTCAGTATTTGGCCCAAGACTATTTCAAGTAATGTGTTTATTTTTCCATTTGTATACATCAGTGTACTGGCTGTTCATATGCCAGCAAGGAAAATAATTGTTACGGACTATGGGTTGAGTCTTGATCTCACTATACAGGGACTTGTGAAGAGAATCCCTCAAATGAATATTTATAAGATCTTTTCTAAGCAGCAGCACATATTGGAGAAAGTAAATAATAGCTATTTGCCTAAATTCCACTGCTCATGCCAATGAAAGGTCTTGTGATTCAGAGACTGTATAGTTAATACCTTCAGCTGCAATTTTTTATAGTTTAAAAAATGAAATACCATGACAAATTTGTATATATTATAGCAATAGCATTTGAAATAATGTATTAACATACTAAGTTATTTGGTTACCTCTTCCCTGGATCTATCAAAAATCACAGGGGCTGTTACATTTTTTGACTCCATCCTGGGAGTTACTAGTGTAGTGGGCGTTACAGGAGTGACTGCAGGAGTAGGATCCGGAGACAGCATTGGCTCCCTTTCTGGACTGTCCAAAGAAACTTCTTCTGTGGCTTCTAGATAAAGATTTTATGAATTAGTACAAAATATTACACAAGATGCACATAATATAAATGCATAACAAAATATTTCACAAGCACACCACCTAAAAGATTAGTCATTCATAGCAATTTATTGTACATCTTAATTTACAATTGTTAATGTATATGCTTTCATTCTTCAAATGGATATTTACTGCAAACATTGTACTAATAGTTTAATACAGATGCATGCTTTTATGGGTTTCCATTGTACTGTTAATGTTTACATCAACTTTCCTCTAATTTCAGGGGTTTTATCTGCAAAATTTATCTGTAAAATGTTACTTTGAAGTGAACTTGGGCAGCATGCTCTCTATTTGGGACAGAGCAATTAAATCAAAAGATATCTGGGGGCGCAGAGAAGAAGTGACATTGGGAAGAGTAAAAACAGTGCATGAAGTGGTTAGTTTTAGAATTCAGTACTCAAACTATAATAAGTGTTTATATACTGTAGCAGGAGAGGAGTCTGCAGGGGGGGTTTCTGGGCAGGAGGAAGGCTCATTTCCGAGGATTGAGCTACACTACACATAAGGCAGCTTATGTTAATGTCTACACTACAGCTTTCCCTCCCATCAGTGTAAGTTCCCTACTACACAGACATAATAAATCCAGCTCTATGAGAGGTATGGTGTCCTAAGTATAGTGTCCCTGTAGACCAGTGCTTCCCACCTTTTTTGGCGCGAGGGCCACAAATATAATTTTTACAACCTTAAAGAGCCACCAGTCTAATTAATCAAAATTAAATTAAAAATTAATTAAATTCAAATTAAATTTTAATTGTAATAAATTAATTTTAATTAAATTTAGTTAAATAGACTGGTGGCCCTTTAGGGTTGTAAAAATTGTATTTGTGGCCCTTGAGACAAAAAAGGCTTTAAAATTTTTTATTTTTTTTTAAAAAAGGTGCTGTTTTGTTTTTGTTTTTTTAAGAGGGCTGGATTCCCACGAATTTGCCTCAATCCTGGAGGGAAGGCAGGCAGACGCAGTCCGGCTCTCAGCCAGCGGCAGGGGGCATACACTGCCGTCCTTAGGTGGGTATCGGGGGGGCGAGTGGGTAACTGTTGCAGGCCTCGTGTTCTGTGGTCCCCCCACTGCCATGCTGCCTCCCCTTCCCTGCTGCCTTCAGCACCAAGCCGAAGGCAAGGGGCGGGAGCCTGGAGCCCGGGCCTCTGGGCTGGCCCACTCCACCGTAGGGGCGGAGAAGCCAGCCCAGGGGTAGGGCGGGAGCATGGAACCCCACCTTTGGGCCTGTTGCTCTGCCATAGGGGTGGGGCAGGGCAGGCCCACCCCTTGCCTTTGGCTTGCCCTGTGGGTGCGGGCCACTTTAAAAAGCCCGTGCTCTAGAGGCTGTATACTTTATATCCCTCATCTTGTGAGTATTATGGCAAGAGCTGTGAAACTGACAAGAAAGCTAAGCATCTAGAGCAGTGATGTCAAACTCATTTTCTACTGCATGTCAGATTTGACTTAAATGTACTTCAGGTGGGCTGTATATACCATAAATCGAAATAGTAGGCCACTCTCTATTAGGGAGAGAGCATGGTCCCAAACAGCAGAGTCATGGGTTGGATGGAAGAGATTCTTGTGGCCTGCAGGCTGCACGTTTGATACCCATGATCTAAAGGTAGGTAACCCCCAGCACAAGTGCCAAGAGTGGCACACAAGTCCATGTGGAGAAGCATGCAGTGCCCTCTGCAGCAACACTGAAATTGCCACTTCTGCCACCAAAAGACACTCCAGGTGGTTCCTTTGGTGGCATGCCTGGGGAGAGGTCCTTTCAGTTGCATGCCTGGGGAGGAGCCACTCCAAGCGGTTTCTTTCCATGGTGTACCTGGGGACTCCCCTGCCCCCCCAACACTCCAGCCGTGGCTGCTGCAGAATTTTCAGGCAGAAGCCGCTTTTTTCAGTGGAGATGGCCACCAGCATTGGCTGAGGATCGGGGACGAGGGGCCAGCACGAAGGCCGGCAAAGGTTGTCGACCCCTATAGCTTCTCCCAGCTCCTCTGGAGAGCTGGGCAACTGGATTCTGCTAGAGACTGGGAGCTGGAGTGAGAAGCCTGGGTGGCTACCCCTGGCTCCCACCAGGGAATAGGGAGGGGACAAACCCCAACAGTTTTTCTGTTCCATTCAGAAAATGAGGAGCAGAGGAAGGGGTGTCGGCCTTCTAGACAGATGAGAGCCTGTGTGGCAGCCAGGCTCCCAGTAGGATCTCCCCACGCGGCCCCTCTTACGCTGGTGAAAGCCTTCCTGGTGAGGAGGGATACCACTGACCCAAGGAGGGTAGAGTGGACATGAACCACAACAGTGATCGCTGCAGTATCTGTGAGTCAACCTAATGCAGGGCCGTCCCTCGGGGGGGGGGGGCGCGAATGGGGCGATTGCTCCAGGCCCTGTGGTTATGTGGGCCCCGCAGCCCCCGCACCCACAGCCACGCTTCCTCCTATTCCCCGCTGCCTTTGGCAGCGAGCTGAAGGCAGCAGGGCAGGGCAGGCCAGGAGCACTTTGCCCTTCCCCTGGGCCAGCCCTCCCCGCCCCTAGGGCGGAGCAGACAAGCCCAGGAGTGGAGCACATGGGTGGGGCCCTGCCTCTGGGCCGGCCTGCCCCACACGGCCAGCTCCCCATGCCGGCGGCCTCAGCCTCGGCCTCCCGGCCCGGGGTCAGAGCCGGCTTCCCGCGCCAGTGCCTTCCGCCTCCCGGCCCGGGGTCAGAGCCGGCTCCCCGCACCAGTGGCCTTCGCCTCCCAGCTTGGGGCTGGAGCCGGCTCAGGGCTGGAGACGGCTCCTCCGGTGGCCTCGGCCTCTGGGGCCGTCTCCCTGGGGGGGGCGGAGCAGGCTGGTGGGCCTGCCATGGCCCCCTGCAGCGTGGAGAGGTGGGGGTGGGGCCCCGCCTAGGCCAGTTGGCCCCGGGCCCCGCTCCCCACAAGGGATGGCCCTGACCTAATGTAGGCCAATTTACATCTAGTATAAATGTATTCTGAAATTGTGGGATTGGCAACAGTCACTCTCAAATTAGCTATCCTGCATGCACGGTAGTGAAGATTTCCTACTAATTTTTAAGCATACAGATTTGCTGAACATATGCAGCATTTATATCAATTTATGGTCAACAGTCCAGAAGCTAAATAGTTCATTGAGCAGGCTCTGAACTGTTAATTGAGCATCTTCAGAACCTATGCAGACAATTCCTATTTTAAATGAGGAAAGCCAATGAAGAAAAAAAATGCACAAAATTTAAAACTGGTAAAGGTAATTTAATACAATGCATAGGACCCTATCTTTTTCACAACTGTGAAAAACATGTCAGACTGTCAAATAAGTCTTTTCCTATGAAATCTGCATAGTGCTCAGCATGGGGGAGATCAGACCCACTCTGGAATCTCCCCCACTTCCAGAGGTGAAGGTGGATCTGATCTCCCATGTGCTGCTGGGAGCTCCCCAGCCTGGCCAGAACTAACAACTAAGGGCCCACGGTTGGAGTGTTCCACTAACACGGGGGAAATCGAAAGCCTCCTCCAGCTACAGTAACCCCTGGGACTGCTGCCCAGACCTGGAGTTTCCTGAAGCAGGGGAGGTACCAGAATTTGGTTCAATCTGCTCTGCACAGAAGTGAGAGTGCCAATCCTAGTTGGCAACACCCCTCGCCACTCCATTTTGGGTCAGACCCTCCTCTTCCCCCCAAGTTATAACACCATGAAGTTTCAAATGAAAATATCTGAAAGCATAAAACTGACCAATTTTCAAATCCTATGGCCATGAAATTCAATAGAATGGAGTGTGGATTTGATACGCCCCTATCAATGCACAAACCACCTGTGACACATACAACCATAAGATATCAAGACAAGAAACTACCAGAATTCAAAGAGATTAAACATGTATAACAGTAGTAGAAATATCAACAAGTACACTAGGTAGGATTAAAACACAACGTTCTTCATATTAACCCTTAAATTTCAAGCCATAATCTAAGTCTATCCTCATGGCCTAGATTGCTCCGTATTTGTCCATTTTAAGTTTTTTACTTCTTCCTCTACTATCTGAATCTGGCCACAAACAGAGATTAAATAAATCTCTATCAGAACCAGAACAGATGTTTGTCTACTCCCATATATTATAAACTACGTCATTTTTACTCAAGTTATTACTTAACAAGATATGCCCTTTAAAATCTTATTTCTGTTTAACAGCAGCCTTTTGATACCATAAATATTTAGCACAGAGCAGCTTTCATATATTTAGATTACTTAAGAATTACATACACAAGAGAATAGTTACAATCTGGATTTACTATGGCAAATTGTATTCATTTATCAGTGTAATTTGGACATCAGTGGCTTTGGAGTTACTCAGAATTATATCAGCCTAACAAAGAATTTAGTTCACCAAGTCTTCTGTCTTTTACAAATTGCACATCAGCTAAAGACTGCAGCAAGTTTATATTTGCAGCTGGAAACTGAACTGTCTTGTTTTTGTGAGGTTAACATCTCGAAAGTTAAACATGTGGCATACATACCTGCATCTCTCTTAAAATGTAAGTAAGGACCTATATTCTCAGTACATTTCGTATACAAACTTTCATAGTACTATTCAAGATTCAATTGTTTAAACTTTTCCATAGCAAAATGGGAAAATTATAGCTGCCGTTTCTACAGCTGCTGTTATTTGGTGCATAACTTTTAATTCATGCATCAAAATTATCAATTCTTCCATGTTCAATTTATTGCTACTTTCTCATCCCCATTTTTACTTCCATGGATCAAGAAGGTATTTGGACATATGGAATAAGTCATATTTTGATACTTGGAAGCACTCAACTGAAAACTCCGTCAAACAGGCAGAAAGATTCTTATTAGCTTGCCTTACTTACATACTGAACCACAGTATCTGTGGAACTACGTAAATTATGGGAGCCATATAAATACCATGGCCCACAATCACAGTTCACTCTAAACATCAGCCAGGGCTCTGGTACGGGGAGTATTTCCAGACCATAGAATTACATTGAAAAGAAAGAGTGTATGCCCTTTCCTGCTATTTTGTAATACATAGTGACTGCCTAGAAAATATTTTTTTTGGGGGGAGGGGGGGGAGAAGCCTTTTTTTCTTTTTTTTAAAAAAGAAATATCAGATTCTCATCTGATTTTCTGGCTGTCTTAAAAGGACCCTAATGATGATGTCAAAGCTGCAGCACTGGGTGCCCTCAGATGTGGCAGAGAGGATACTGGTTCTCACAGTAACAAAGTAACAAAAGAAACATAGTATAAGAATATGCACAAACACACCTCGCATGGGGAGAGCTTTAGTTTAAGTTTGAGGCAATTGTGTGAAATCACCATATACATCCTTCTAAAAGCTTACTAGAGATTTCCATCTAAAAGAAAGTGGTGACCCACTACTACTGTATGTAAAATATAGACATACCCTAACATTTTGGGAAAAGCATTTAGACAGTTTTATTTCTCAAAGAAGCAGTAAAAGGCACTACTTTTTGCTTTGCAGTTTACTTCTAATACTTTTAGGCTATGTCTACACTGCAACTAGACACCCACAGCTGACCCATGCTAGCTGAGGCTTGTAGGGCTCAAGCCGCTGTGCCGTTTAACTGCAGCATAGATTTCTGGGTTTGGACTGGAGTCCAGCCCTCAGGACTCTGTGAGATAAGAGTATCCCAGTGCTCAGGCTGCAGCCCGAGCCTGAACAGACATTCACTGTAAAGATGTAACACTGCAATTAAAGCCCCATAGCCCAAGAGCCTGAATCAGCTGGCACAGGCCAACCGGGGTGTCTAGTTGTAGTATAGGCACACTTTTATAGCCCAGCTATAGTCAAACATTCACATCTGTCCCACATAATCAGAGTACAGGTTGCTGAGACCTGTCATTTTTCTTTTGGCAGTTAGTGCTCTTTCACACAGGTAAGAAAATTTGTAAAACTGACTGTACACTCATCTTTCAGTGAAAAAAAGTATCATTTTATCACTTTCCTTTCCACTGGAGCTCTTCCTCTAGTACCATTATCTAGTGCACATTTATCAGTATACCTTCCATGTTTGGCACTGTAATTTCCCTGTCAGTTTGCTAACCTCACTGCTCAGCCGCTATACCTTCAAATTTCAAGAAACCTTGGAACTTAACAATGAAATAAGGCCAGGCCAATTAAGACTCTACAACTGCAAGTGAGAAACGTATAAAAACAGATGAGAAACTAATACAAGCAGAACTTCAATTCTGAGCCCACCAGAGAACCAAACCACATGTAATCAACTGGACAGAACCAGTTTCAGAACAAATAATTTGTTATCTGTCCACACTAGCTGTACTGAATTAGTTTAAGACCCTCCGATCGATACTGATTGGCTATTTCCCATTCCGTCAAGTGTAATATAAAGTGCTGGTTATCACCTATAAAGCAATACATGCACTGAGAACCACATACTTGAGAAACTCATTGCAATTCAGACGAATTTGGACACTTCTGTTTTAATTCTTAGATGATTCTGCTTTCAGTTCTTAAGAAAAATCACAAATGACATTCTTGTTTGAGAAGTTTCTTTGGAAGAATTGGGTTTGACAAACATCAGAGAGGAACATAAGGCATATGTTAAGCCAGTGTGTTGGCCATGTTATTTCAATCATGCAAGAAGGAAATTCACCATTTTAATCCAAATTCATTTTTTAAAGTATTTTACAAAACTGTAGACCACTAGAAGTGTCAACACTGATTTTTAAAAACTTCCTAGAGAAATGATTTTTAAACAAATAGTGTTTTTGCTGATGAATGAGAAAGTGAAATGGACTGGTATCATCCTAGGTGAGAAAAATGTTTAACAGCATAAGCATTAAAAAAAATGCTTAACAGTAAATTTTAATTTTGCTTTAATAGTCTAAGTCTTATACATTTTTAATGTATGTTTCAGACTACAATAAGTACCTTTCATTAGGTTAGCTACCTAGCAATATACTAATTAAACAATTAAGAGAAAATGTGGCAGTTTATAGTTGTTTGTTTTAAGAACATAAATGTATGGTGGTAGGCCCCACAAAATTACACATTTTCTTCAGGAACAAAATTATACATTTTCATTGTGCAAAAGGTTTTATATTTTAATGTTAAGAATCCTAAGCCAAGTAGAGCCACTATATATATGTGGGATTTTTTTTTTCCTTTTAGTTTCATTAAACTCATCTTAAATGGCCACTCAAGACCTAAAAGAATGGTCTAATATAGAAACACTGAATAAATTTGTACACCATAGGTAGGGAAAAATCTTAAAACAGGAAGGGATCATTTCCAAAAGCACCCAAGTCACCAGTTCCTTTTCAGGAAAGACTTCTGCAGTAGGAGCACTTAAAAAGTCAGTGAGACTTGGACTCCTACTTCATAAGCCTCTTTTCAAAATAGGACTTGGTAGCTTTTGAAAAATGTTACTTGAGGTACACAGGAGTTCATAGGTGTAACCAGCCGAATAAAGCATTTGCATCAATGTGCCACTGTTGTTCAAAAAAATTATACTTGCTGAACAGATTGCATCTAAAAGAATAGTGGGCTTACAATATTTTAAATCAAACTAGGCTGATGACAAACGGACTAGTATTCTTTGAAATAGCCACTTCTAGCCCAGGACCAGGAACAGAAAAATACACAAAAACAAACATTAAGAAACATACAATTACAATTCCTTATTAAAACAGCTCTATTTTAAACAGTTTTATTTCAATCTGATCTAATTGACAGTTGAGGTTAACTACCGTTTCCCCAGGTTTACCACTAGTAAGGCCACTATTATCCTTATTACAGAAATGATGGCCTAGAAACTGGCCCCAGTAAGACAGTTTTAACTGCAATACACAATTCTCATGAAGTCATTTATAAGCCATCGATAAATGAGACTTCCTTTTGGCTTCATAAGATAACTAACTGCCTCTTTCATTCAAATGACTATTTGTTCATCATAGAAGAAACACAGAATACGCAACTTCTAAAAATCATAGAGACACTGTTGATGTAATTTAATAGCCATACCACCTGTGATCAAGCACTTTATTTTAACAAGAGCAAGAATTAGACATTATCAACCTGAACTATATGCTGCTCAGAGCTTCTTTTGTGGCTCATGCAGTCAACACACTGACAAATCCACTTATTCTGCCTCGAACTCAGAAATAAGAAATGAAGTGCCAATAATAGAACTCCACTTGGTGAATAATCAATGGTTTATTTTTAAATTTAAAAAATTAGATTTTTAAAAATAAATTAAATACAGGCATATTAAAAGCTAACAATTTCAAATTTAATTTTAATCTGTTAATATAATTAAAATTAAGTACAAAAATAATAGGCGTTTGCTGCCAAGTTCCACTAGGTCAGTGGGTTGAGTCACTGGCGCAGAAGCACCTGGAGCCAGGGTTTGCTGTAAGAAACCAACTGGGTGTTGAAAAAGCAGGAATTTTTTTTCCCCCTCCACCAACCTGTGAATAAGAGTTTGGTGCAAGAAGATGAGATCTAGTGTTTGTAAAATCTTGAAAGACATGTTAACAAGAAACAATCAGTTCAATTTACTAACTACAGATAATACTTCCTTTTTTTAATAAATAAGTTTTAAACGCAAAACATGTTTTGATAAACTTATTTCTTTAAATATTGGCACATTTAATGGAAAAATTTTAAATGCTGGTTTTCCACATATTAAACTGAATTTCCATCCCAAATAGAACACAAATCGCAAGTAAAAAGTTAAACTAGTAAGTAAGAACTCCACCATTCACGATTTTCTAACAAAAACAAAAACAAAAACTAAGAATCTGAACAAATGTGAAGTAAGCTATTTAACTGCTACACAGTTTGAAAGTTATATTTAGTTGTAAACCAACATGTTTTAAAGGTCACCAACCAATGAGAATCAATCTTTAGGAAAATAATTAAAAAGTACAAATGCTAAACAATTAAAATAGCTGATTAGAGTTAGCGATTTCAGTTGCTTTGTTTTAAATCAATCCACTACAGAACTCCAAGGTCTTCAGACATGGGCCTAGTGTGGGAGCTAACAGGATCCAATCACCAACATCACCATGGACACACAGTAAAGCAGAACCAATATTCAAGAAAGGGAAGAGAGCATCTTACAGCAGCAGAAAATGAGAAATGCAGCGGTTATAAGCCAAAGGCCTGAATATATATTGATGCTCTATCAGCACTGAAGAAAGTGCATTGTGACAGGCTTCAGCACATCATGCATCAATTGTGTACTGCTGGGACAGAATGTCTAGTGACATCTATTACAGGCAGTCCATGCAACATTTCTGCTACGCCAGATAGCAGCAGAAGATGCAAACAAACTAGTTTTATGCCACTGTTTTTCAGTCTGGGTGCTTAAGGTTTAGCTCTTAAATCCAGTTTGTAGGTGTATTATAGTTTATCATAGTTTGTAGGTGTATTGTAGTTACAGCTATAGTTAAGCATCTTCTAGTGCAGAATAACATGCTGTGGAGAATGTGACATACTGGATAGAGAACACCAATGTGCAGGAAGACTGGACGAATCTTGTTCTGATTCCATGTGATAATTTCACTTGAAACATAGGAAATCTTGTTTACAATATGAAATGAATCTCCATATCACAAGCCTTCTGAAAATACTCTAATTTCAGTGAAGGTGCTAAGGAAAGATGTCCATAGTAGCTATCAAATTTCACTACAATAACAAGTTGCCATTTCCATTTTATATTACTTGAGATAATTTTAAACTAGTTCAACAGTAGAAGATTGATTACGTTGTAAATATAGGAAGAAAATGTTTCCAACCCATTTGTTAATTTTATGTGTAGGCAATACAGCATAATACACAAGTTAAAGTCATGATTGAATCACTAAAAACAATGAATTATGTCAGTTTAGTTTGAGCCTCAGTACAATATTTAGGAACACAAAATTTTCTTACATTAAAATGTCATCAGGTAATCACAATACACTAAATAGGATGTAAGCCAAACAATTTAAATTTAATTTTTTTTAACCAAACTTATCAATAAACTTTAAAAAACAGCAACAACAAAAACGTTGTTCCCAGATGTTCACAGCATTGCAACAATAATATAGAGTAGTAACCAGAACAGTGACCAAAGAGAATTCAAATGTCAAAAGGGTACACCAGATGTTTAAAATTTATCTTCAAAAAACATTTGCTGGGGGGAGTAGAAGGGAGCCACAAGTCTACCTTTTCATCATATTAAGCCATATGCATTTTAAACTCCAATTCTGCATTAAAACTATAACTGCTTCGTGTTTCCTCACAACAAAACTGCAGTTTTTTAAAAGAAAAATAGAGTTCCCATAGAGTATACCTCAGATTAAAAAGTTTAAGTGTTCATGTGAACCATATACTTTTAAAGAGAGAAAAGCAAAACATTACCAGCAAAAAGGTCTTCCCTGTCATCATCCAGTATTATTTCTGCAGGTTTTGGACCATTAGAGTTTGTGCTGATGTCTTCTGCAGGAAGACTGGCTGGTTCCGGAGACGATGGGCTTGACTATTAAAAGAAAAAGAGGCAAAAAAACTGGTACTGTAACCGTTTTTATGCATTGCCACATGACAGTCTCTCCACACAGAAAGCAACAACATGGAAAGGAAACCATGTCAGCTATTTTCATTTCCTACTCCTACTGGGATAACAATGAACAAAGGAAACGACTTAGTCGCTAACTTTTTTTTTTTTTAAACTTATTCTTTACCTACAAAAAATTCAGCCTTTCCCTCTTCATGATATACGTTTACATAAGTTAATATATTTTTATAATTAAGCTAGAAGCAAGAGCTTCTATAGATGTATCCAGAATGCTTATCTACCGTCTTGAACACTGAAAAATGTTCATGAGTCTAATTTTCTCAGACTGCTGCACTCAGTTTTTGTAAATGTATGTGCAAAACAAACAGCAATTTTACCCTTCTGAACAGTTGTCCAAGATGTACAAATGTCTAAAAAATAAAATTTACCTTTTAAGGTTCCAGATCAGTTTTAAAAGAGTGTAAAGGAATGAATTAATTCCACTAGGATTATTATTCTGCAAATTGCAAAGTGTCATACTGTGTTGATATGGAAGTTTAGCCTGCCTCACAAATACAAGCAGGATTTAAAATCTGCTGTTAATCTAACTTGCTTTCCGTTCCAAGGCATATATGAAAGTACTGAACAATTCACAGGATTAGTGTTCAGATAGATGTTAGTTGTGACAACAAGAAAGCAAACCAGCTTTAGTGCCATAACCAGGACCCAGTCCTTCCATATCTGAAACTTCACTTTCTGTAGAAAAACTGTACTTTAGTACCAAAGTTTTCATTTAAAAAAGCCTAAACAGATGCAAGTTGTCCCTGCTCATCTCAAAAGATGTTTAGATCATCATTCAGCTTCAAAGCTGGCATCACTCTGAACTACCAAATTCTGATTTCCTAAACATTTCAACTAAAGTAACATACAATCAATATAGCATTTCTTGTTCTAAATTAATATGCATGCTCATTTAACTTAATAAAATATGTCCTTAATTTCAGGTTAAACTGAAGCTGCCACAAATTTTCTAGTTTGCTACATGCAAATCCCACAGAATTGAGGAGGATATGTTTAGCAAAAGTTAGGACATCCTAAGTATAAAGAGCCATTACTATAAAAACATTCAGCAAAACTGAATTTAGAGAACCAAAACATTTGTTAAAGAAAAAAAATCTGAAGATCAGATGTGAATCAAAACAAGACTTTATGCCATTAGCCAAGACTTCAAACAATGAAGTTTCGCAGCAAATCAGACAATCTTATTCACTTTAAGGGATTTTATTTTCAAGTAGGATAGAAGACTGATTTGAAATTCAGCATTCTCTGGACATTACCATTTTGCAGGAGTTTTACATGGGTCTTATGCCTCCAATGCAAGTTTTGTGGAAAATTCTCTAGCTCTTATCTTTGCCTCAGAGGCCAAGTCTTAAAACTAAGTCAAGAACACTGTCCTATTGAGTTTGTTCCAAATTCAGGTTCTTCAAAGACACCTTTCTCTGCCCACATCCACCAAAACACAGTCTAACCAGTTCCTTGCAAGTATGAAGCAAGAGCTCCTCTGAACTTCGATAATATAGGATAAAGCTATATTGGCTGGGGTTCTGTGCTGCATCTACACAGAGCACAGTACAGAAGATGGAGCCTGAGGTAGGAATAGAAATCCTCCCAATTATAGGCTTGTCAGGGGGCCAGGACAAGCTCTAGAATAATGTAGAGCAGCACTATTTTCACAGCAGTGAAGAAAGAGTGCCCACAGCATAATACAAATTTTAACCCCCCCCCCCCATATCAGAGATTTGTAACAATCTTGAAAGGTATATTCAGAGGAACAGGGTAAGCAAATAGTTGTCTCTTCTGTAACAGACCCTATCTAAGCAGAATTTTCACTCCTGGAGAGTAAGTAGCTTCAAGGGATGTAACAAAGGGGTGGAGGGCAACTTAAAAATGGGCATAAAAGGAAGGCAAATGCCAAAGACTCAGAGACAGTTAAAAGATCTATCAACTTAAATAAGGGATGGTATCTGGTAGTAAGTGTGGAGAAAGAACAAACTCCCAGCACTCAAAATAAAACTCAGGTCTATAAAATCAGAGCAAGAATGCTGTAGAGACTGAATACAAATAGCAGACTTTACTAACTACAGTACACAGCATGTAACCAAATAGTCACTATGTTTATGTATGCATTTCGGCTAAGGAAACACGTACCACATTAAAAAACATGGGAAATAAAGTAAAAATTGGCTAAAGCAGCACCATTTTGTATTCTGACCCTACTCAATATAATTTGGTCCCGACTCAAACCCTCCACTCCACTTTCCTACCACACAAACCCCCTCACCCTTTCACCTATGCACCTTTAAACAGAAGGTTTTGCACAACACCTGTTTGGTCACAAATTAGAACTTTTTAAAATCGTTAGGAAGCTAGGCACTTCCTCTATAAAACCCCCTTTCTTAGAAAGTTCTGTCTTCAGCTCCCCTTCTTTTCATGAGGGAAAATTAAGCTCAGGGTCTCTTACAACTGAAACAATGACAGTAGTGCTGGGCAAGACATTGTCCCCCATTTAAGAAGGTCCTAAGCAGTATAAGGATAGGTCAAAACCATTACTACCTAGAACTCCACCCAGAAACCAGAAGGCAGCTAGTGTAGCTCCATCAAGCACTCTGGATGAGTTGTATTGCCATTAAAAGGCACTGCTTAACAGGCTATAAGTACCTGCATGGCCCCATAGTATGACAATGTTTTTATGGCTGACCTAGAATGTTGCTTCCTCAAATCTCATACCCACATACCTCTCCTTTATCTATGCTACATTGATGATATTTTCATCATCTGGACCTACAGGAAAGAGTCCCTTGAAGAATTCGATTGGGATTTCAACAATTTCTACCCTACCATCAACCTTAATCTGGACCAGTCCAGACAAGAAATCCACTTCCTGGACACTAAAACACAAATAAGAGATGGTCATATTAACACTACCCTATACTTAAAAGCAACTGACTGCAATACATACCTACATGCCTGCAGCTGCCACCCTGGACACATTATACAATTCATTGTCTACAGCCAAGCCCTCAGATACAACCGCATTTGCTCTGATTCCTCAGACAGACACAAACATCCACAAGATCTCTCTCAAACATTCTTAAAATTACAGTGCCCACCTTGGGGTGTGGGAAAAAAAAAGATTGACAGAGCCAGATGGGTACCCAGAAGTCAGCTACTACAGGACAGACCCAACAAAGAAAACAACAGAACACTACTGGCCATCTGAAGAGAAGAGAAGAGCTTCAAGCTCAACAGACATCTACCAACCAAAACAAGAGAGGGAGTCCCCATCTCTGTAGGAGCCACAGTTAGCACTCTAGTAGTTGGGATCACCTCCATCCCCATCAATTAGAGCGAAAGAGAGCATGTTTTCACATTCCTCAGAGTTATCTTTAAATCTTCACTGTGCCCTCACACTCACCATCTTCCATCCTTCTTCTCCCTAATATCATTGTCTGGCTGACAGTGTTCAATAAATATTAATCCCCAACTACAAAGGATATTCAAAGCTACTTTTATTTTATTTTTCATTAAGAAAATCACTCCTAGAGAGTTTAACAAATATTATCCAAGCAGGTACAAAATGAAAGTTATCTGAACAAAATTTAAAAGTACAAGTTTAATAATTTCTTAATAGAGCAGTCTAACATAAAACTGTTATCAGGTTGGTAGGCCCAAAGCGTGACCCATTTATTATTTTACAGCACTCAAGTGTCTTAGGAACCTAGAGGACAGAAAGAGAAATAGCTGCTGCCCTAAAGCGTTGACAATCTAGTTTCAGACTGGGTATGACTTTGTAGATTATATATAAAATTAAACTTTGTCAAAATGATAACTGAAGCTATTATTCCACACATGTACCCTCTATCCTTGGAAGAAACCTTCTGCATGTGAATGAACTGGCTTCTTCTGCTGTATCATAAAACTTTTTTCATATGAACATTGGATGTGTGTGGTTGGAAGGTTGCAAGAGGACTAATGTTTACAAGTATCTAAGGGGGGAGGGAGCAGAGGAGGAAATCAGCATTCCCAGGAAAATATTTTATTAGAACAACTTCATACTTTCCTCCAAAACCTCAAAAAGATACTCTTTTTTAATTAGTCAATTCACGTGAGTTAGTAATCCTTTTGATAAAGAGCTCTAAAAAGTCTTGATTTAAAAAATGTTTGCAAAAAAGAGACGCTTTTTCTTCTACTCAACTTATGTTCCTAAGGCTCCTTTCTGTTACTCACTTTCTTACAATTGACTATATAGAGAAACAGTAAAACAAAACACACTATAGAAAGAGTCCAATCAAATGCAAAAAGTAAATAAACTGAACTTTTGCCAGTTTTCCAATTACAACAACTTTTAGTGTTATTTATATCATAAGAGGTTCCAACCTTTCCATATAGAAATATGATTTCAAGTTAACTGTGTCCCTTTCAGATTGAACTTTTAAACAACAAAATGTTTTGTTCTTGATCTATTAAAATGGATTACCCCATAAACTCCATCACACCTCTTTGAATTTGTAGTTTTCTTCCATGCAAGCAAGCAAGCGAGTTACTTTTTGTGTTTTAGTGAAGTTGATCTAAAAATATTAAAATACATACAGACCTATTAGATTTCCACTCTGGTAAAACAAACTGAAAATTTTATATATGTGGGCCTACTGCTATTTTTTTTTGTGTGCAGATTTATCTTCCTAGAAAAATATTGACCACAAACTGCACATTTACAAAGAAAAGACTAAATACTAATACTCTAGACAGAGATTTCTCAAAAATATTTGAGTCTTATGATATGTTTGGGAACATAATTTACTATACCTTTGTTACACAAAGACACCACTGATAAACCCAGATCACATATGAACTGAACTCCCTGACCTATTACTGAAAAGTTTATGGGCAGGAGGCTTCCTTCACCAGGAACACTTCCTCAGACAGATGTCTGCATCAACAGGATATGTAAGGCTCAGCATTACAGTTTTCCAGGACTAGTTACAGAGGAGGACTAACACACCATAGAACTTTTTTTTTTTTTTTGAACTTATGTAGACACTGCTTATTTTTTTTTTAAATGTTCAATTGTATTTGGGGGTGGGGGAGTATTGCTTACAAAGCAAGACAGGTGTATAATTACCAATAGCTACACAAAGTTTTAATAATCAATTTACAGAAAAACAAATAAGGAATCCTATGGCACTTATAAAGACTAACAAATTTATCTATCACATGAGCTAGTTGGTCTTTATAAGTGCCACAGGACTCCTTGTTTGTTTTGCTGAACTAGACTAACACAGCTACCCCTTTGGAACCTATTTACAGAAAGTTAACATGTTAACTATAAATTTCATAAGCCCTCCCAGGGATGCATCCCTCTACTTAGCCATAAGCACCATCGCCCTTAAAAAGGGGCAGATGACACTGAAGTGCATCAGAAAGAGACTCTTCAGAGGGTGACAAGCTCCCAGGAGCTGCTCAGTACCAGTGTTAAAGGGAAGGAAAGAGGAATTTTAGGGGCAGAAGTGTGGTAATATAGATTCCTTGAGGAGGACACAGTTTTTAGAGGGGTGACTATCTTGGAAGGAAGGGGGTTATGTTTTCAGACCCAGACCATGAGGGAGTGGTGACTTTAGTACCTGATGGAGAAAGTGAAATATGGGGTAGGCATATAAATGGGCTGTGATGTCGTCCAGCCGGGACACACACCTCGCAGCTACTTCCGAGGCGAAAGCACGACAAGAAGAGGCAGGGGCAGGACGAGCCGGGAGCGGAGGATCCCCGGGGACGGGGCCGCTGGCGGCAAAGAGGTGACGGGGCGGGGACATCCCCCGCAAGGAAGCGGTTCCCCAGGGGGCGGGGAGGGGATCGCTGCGGAGGAGGGAGGGCGCCGGGGCAGGCTGGGGGCGGGGCTCCCTGTCACTTGTCACCACACAGCTGGCCCGGGCCGGACCCGAGCTGGGGGCGCGCAGACGCCGGCGGGGCAGCGCTCAGTGGCTACCAGCGGGGCGCGCCGGGCCCAGAGAAGGCTGCGCGGCCCAGGTACGCGGCGGAGGGGCAAGTGGCCGGGCCGGGCCGGTTGGGAAGTCGAGCCGCGCCTCTCACCTCCAGCGTGGACACAGTGCTGGTGAAGAGATCTTCGCCGTCCTCCAGCTCCTCGAGCTCGGGCTGCCGGCCGTCCCCGAGCGGAGGGGGCTCGCGCTCCGCCGCCATCTTCGCCTCCAAACGGCGACTCGGTGCGGCGGTGGGCTCCGGCTTGCCTCGCTCACGTGACGAGAAGCAAGCACGCCCCCCGCTTAGCACGTGACTGGCGCGCGCGCCGCGCCGGCCGGGGCGGGAGCGCGCGAGTTGAGTAGCCGCGGCTGTTCTAGAGCGCTGGCTGCTGTGTGTGTGTGTGTGTGCGCGCACGCGCGCGCGCGGGGAGGCGGGGTCAGCGCTAGGCCCCGCCCCCGACCTGCGGCGGTGAGGTCCAGACAGGTTGTGGCGGTGGCGTGTCTAGGGGCCGCAGCTGGGGCCGGGGGTGCCTATTGGGCGCCGAGCATCTGAGGGAGGGAGGGGGCGTCGCCTTAGCCAGCTTCCTGCGCCTCCTGTCATCTCACCTGCAGGTCTAATCAAGGGCCATTGCCTCAGTCTTGGCATCTGGGCTCAGGGTTGCCAACCCTCAGTACATTTACTGAGTCAGTAAATAAATGTACAATAAAGTAAACAAGGAGTCCTATGGAACTTTTAAAGACTAACAATTTTATTTATTGCATGAGCTTTCGTGGGAGAAAATCCCATTTCCTCAGACGCTTTGAAGAGTGTACAGTGTTAGTACAGTCAGCAAAATAAAACATCAGTAAAAGTGAATAGAAATAAAATGTACTCTAGGTCCAGGTAGGGCGCATTAGCTAATACACATTAAACTTGTTTTGACTGTAATTGATTTTTTTTTGTCAGCACAAAAATAATTTCCTATGTTGAAAGCAACCTTCAAAATATTTGGTTTTTAAAGCATGCTTTTCATTTATTAGGAAAAAAAGATTCCTGTTATTTGGGTTGTTTATTAATTTGATTATGGTGCAGTGTTCTAGCTCAGCGTGCTGTTATTTCCTGAGCACTACATTAACGTTTGAAATGTTTGAGTTCATTTCAACAGTGTCCAGTGCAATTTGAAATGCAAATACTGTACCACATATTTTATGCTCCTTATGGCTCTTTGAAGCCTCTTACTAGGGCTTAGATCCTCAGAGGTATTTAGGTGCCTAACTTCCACTGACTTCAATAATAATTGGAACAAGCAAATAAACTTGGGTCTCCCAGGTGACCATACTAACTACTGGATGCAGCTACCCCAAGAGCACCACCCTGACATGAAACAACTAATCTGGCTATCTTTTGTTCAGGATAGGCATGCTGAGGTCATGCCTATTGGATCACATCCTACAAGCGAGAGTGCTGAATTTGAAAGCATATGAGTGAGGATGCTGAGCAGCTCTTTGATGGACACATGGTCATCAGGGATCAGATGGTTGGTTGTGTGCATGCTCACTATCAGAAAGTTAGGCATCTACTGGCTTAGATCATGGTAGCTGAGTGTGGGGTTTGAGGATTTCAGTGGCACCTAAATGTTGGAGTTACACAGCTTAGGGCTTGTCTACACTGAAAATGCTGTATTGATCCCCATGGATTCATGCAGCGGGATTGATTGAGCAGCCCATGTAGACTTGCTCAATCAATTCCAGAAGTGTCTCCTGTCAATTGAGTAACTCCACCCCTCCCAAGTGGAGTAACAGGGTGTCAAAGGGAGAGGACTTCAAGCTGATGAAGCCAAGTAAAAACACCAGGGTAAATGAGAGTAACTGAGTGGATGGGAGATGTGCATTCTGTGGCATGCAGATTGCGTATTTCCCATTGACTCAGCCCCACAGTGTAGACTAGGCCTTAGTCTCTCTGTGGATCAAGCTCAAAATGTGCCTTCTCTTAATTGCTCTCCAATGTGAAATGAAAGAATGAAATCATATGTATTTTTCTTTCAGCATCTTTCCCTGCCCCCAGTCCACCAGTACATCACCAGAAAAGACACTGTTATACGAAGGAAACTTCTCTCAGCAGGTCTTGGGTACACTCAGTGAAACCACACCCGATGCATGGATATGTTGCTTTATTGCATTGATATAATAAGCCGTTCAGCACCTTTGCATTACAGGCAAGCAGACAAGCCAAGAATCAAATGTTCATGCTTCTTCCTGCTATGGGGCAGCCCCTGACCTTCTGTTCCCTGTACCTGAGGGCCTGTAGTGAGCATTGCTCCAGCATGGGGAGGGCCCTAGGCACCCAGCAGGGATCAGGGTCTCAGGCAAGGCTGCTGCCTGGGTGGGTGCTCCCAATTCTTATATACCTAGCACACACACACTCCTCCCCTTCCAGGGGTGGATGTATTCCCAGCATGGCTCTGGCAGAAAACAACCTGCTATCTTGTAGACAACACTTTCAAGGTTAGCTGGTTCGGAGCCTACTCTGCAACTGGAGTGGCTTCAAACTAACTCAGCACCAGCTTAATCTGGAGCAGAAGTGGTCCTCAATGAATCTGTGCAGGGGTAACCAGCAGTCACCCCTAACAGGAGAGCAATTAAGAAAAATCCTGCTTAGTCCCTGGTCATCTGTGGCCTGGAGCATGCTCAATTCCTCAGGAACGGTACATGCACAGTTCAGTCACACAGAAAATTTGTCATGCCTTCACAGCCCTTATGCAGATGGACACTGGAGAATTTAGTTGTCAAACTCTAAAGGAACCTCCACAAATCATGTACAAATTGAGATTTTTCAAAAGCTTATGAGTTAGGTAGTTTTCCACAGGAACACCAAGATCTCAGGTTTGACACCAGCACGATGCCTCTGCCAAATTTCAGGTTCCAGCTCAAAAGGTATGTAAATAAGTTCTGGATCTGCCTTATTTGTAGAAAGTGGCTAAGTGATATCTAACAGGGAGTCATAACCAACTAAAACCATTTGAAAGATGTAAGCACTATTGAGAAAAAAGAGTTAGTGCAAGGCAATGTTACAAGGAACTGGAAAAATTAAGAAAAGGAAAATATAGTCAGACTATTAGAAGGAAATATAGCAGCAAAAGAAATGGAAGAAGCCCCAACCACACCTCTCAGAAGGAGAGAAGGTTTTAGAGCCTTGATTTTTTTCTCCTTAGAATAATCTGAAAAGAGGCAATATATTAGATCTTGTGCTACTTGGTAGTCAAAACCAACACCCCACACACAGTAGAAAGACTCCATGATGAGTCAGTCTTCATAGGGAAAATTATAAAATGCAAATAATTACAAATCTGACTTTCCTATACACCTTCTAATCAGCCAGCAAACATTACGTCTTATGTTAAGATAGCTGTTCTTATATAGAACTTGTCACTTTTCCATAAAAGCATTTGAGCATTTCACAGCATGTTTTATACAATAATATTAATATTAATTTGTTCCAGGCACTTTTTTTGTTGTTTGACAGTGAGTGTTCCATGAGTCTAATTTATCTGTAAGATGTTAATATACCATTTATATGAGAATGTCAGACATACCTAGTCTAGTCCCATATTCACCAATGGAGTTTGGAGTACAGTTAACAAAATAGTGTAATGTATTTTTCTCATTCAAATAAAGCAATGGGAACTCCCATGCTCCATTTGCATCTATGGCTGCATACAGTACTTTAGTTAAAGTTTAATATGTACAAATCCAGTGTATGCCTTTGCTTCAGTTCCCAGAAGCGTGTATTGGTATCATCAGGAGAGAATGCCAGGTTTCAGCCTAGTGATAGCATCAGGATGGTGCAGAAAAATTGATAAATCACAATGGTACATGCCAGTCAGAGCTGAGAACACCTGAGCAAACAGCATTACCACCTCAATTGTTAACACGATGCTCCTGAATATATAATACAATTTTTTTTTCTGGATTAGATGCATTTCTACAGATCAGGGTAACCGAAGCCTGGGGAATTTTGCCAAGACACGTGAATCTTACAACAATATACTTTTTGTTCCTTTATGTGTTTTAATGTTTGGAATAGCTGAATCCTAGTGAACATCTTATGTTCGACCATTGTAGCTTTTTCTCTGAATACATATGATTTTTTAATGATTATCTATATCAACACAATTGTTACATTTTCTTGCACATTTTTGTACCACAGATTTTTTTATGATTATTATAATATATTCTGAAACAATACTATACCTGGCTACAAGATAACGAATTATAGAATCATAGAATAATAGGGATGGAAGGGACCTCACGAGGTCATCTAGTCCAACCCCCTGCTAAAAAGCAGGACCACTCCCACTAAATCACCCCAGCCAGGGTTTTGTCTAACCAGGCCTTAAAAATCTCCAAAGATGGAGATTCTACCACCTCCCTAGGTAGCCCATTCCAATGCTTCACCACTCTCCTAGTGAGAAAGTTTTTCCTAATATCCAACCTCAACCTCCCCAGCTGTAATTTGAAACCATTGCTCCTTGCTCTGTCCTCTGTTATCATTGAGAACAGCCTAGCTCCCTCCTCTTTGAAGCACCCCTTCAAGTAGTTGAAGGTTGCTATCAAATCTCCCCTCAGTCTTCTCTTCTGTAAACTAAATAAGCCTAGTTCCTTCAGTCTCTCCTCATAAGTCATGTGCCCCAATGTTTCATATGTTATCTGAGGAATTAATCACTTTTTCTTCTTATGGAAGAATAGCCCTGTACAGAATTCAAATTCACAACTTTTTTTTTTTAAACTTGATAGCCACCTGAAAACAATATGGTGCAAATATTTGATGCAGGATATTCAAAATTAGAGCTGTTATGCAGAATATTCTATTGTAAGATACAAATTACTTTCCACAAGCATTTGTGCTATTATGTATAATACCATTCTTGTTTAAAATATGTTACTGAAAACAAAAAGAAAAGTCTTATGTACATGATGTCCCTATAGTATTTACAAGAGAAAAGTTTAAAAAGAAAACCTCAGTCATTCAAATGTTCAAGGAAGGATGGCTAAAAAAATCATTGAGCAGATATTTGTAGATTTATTGCAGTGCACAGCTGAGCAAACATTTGGTCCCCTGCTTAGTTTGAGGTACTTGTGCTTAGAGGAAGTCCAATGATTATGCAACACCAAAGGCCAATTTAAACCCTAATTTAGAATTTTAGTAGGGAATAGACTAGGTCTTGTGCTGGCCCTCTGCAGTGGAGTGAATTTCACCCTGTACATGCATGTCTTAATCTTTTTGTATCCTTTTACTAAAGCATCAGACTGCTGACAAAGGCCCTTATTCTGCCCTCACCAACTTGTGGTGCAACTGCACTGAAATCAATGGACCAGATAGGATGGTAGGTTTGACGAATTTTGTAAAACATAATAAAAACCAGAAAAAATAAAATAGAATGGATTATTCAAAGGTAAATGGGGTCAAATCTCATTATTTTACACAATACTAACTTTGTTATTGAAATCCTTTTAGCACCTCACCTTGCTAGACTTCCTGCATTCAAAGAATGCAGAGATAGTATGTCAGGTCTCTAGTTGGTCCCACCAGAGTTGTGAAGGTTTATAGTAATATACTGATCAATTGTAGCACAACTTTATGAGCAAGGGATGAATAAATATATTTTAGACAGTCTATCAATGAAATAAACATTTGTTTTTAGTGCTTTCTAGCTTGCTCGGATGTTGAATTAAGGTGGTACTGCTGGTCAGCCTAGTTATATTAGGTAGACTTTTCTGATTTTTCAAGTAGGCAATAGCTGTAGCAACTCATGTTGCTGGACTTTGACTTTTTATACAACTGTATTTATTCTTCCAGCCAAAACCTGTTCAGAGTTGCCTAAAAGGAACAAAGTAGGGGAAGTAAACAGGGAAGAGTTTCAGTGGCAGAAGAAGAGAAGAGAAAGAAGACATACTGTTTGCTAGTGCCACTTGTCAGATTACGGTTTTCGATCTGAAAATCTCTTTATTACAGAGTGGGTTTTATCATTTTACTGGTTAGCTGCCTCTCTTTTCAAGCCGCTAAGATTGGGTCTCTCACCTCTTAGCTCCTCCAGACATGATATAGAAGTACAGGGAATTCTCTTTACAGCTAGTTCCTGCTATAGCAGCAGTCAGCAATGCAAAAGAGCTGGCAAAAAAATGTTTCTCCCTCACAGACAGTCTCATTTGAACACTGAAAAATGATGAAAATTTGTTTTCAGCTGAAATATTTCTATTTTGAGGTGCTCCTAAATCATATACTTTTTCCTCCAAAAGATTTGTTTAATCAAAAACTAGTTCAATAGAAAATTTTAACCCAACTTGTATTAGCTCCCCAAGAGACAGCAGTTACTCAGATGAAAGTTCAAAATGTTGGTGGGTGGGTTTTGTATTTATCTAAAACATTTGTCTCTGGAGGAGATAATCACTAAAATGCATGGTGGAAGCAGCACATGTTACGGAGGGAGTTGAATGAATGGAGCACTGGTTATTTTGGACATGAGAGCCATAAGAAGCATCATAAAAGAGAGCATGATGATGGTCATGTGAGAATGAAAGAAAGGGAACACTTAGATCAGAGGCTTGGGCAGAGCAAGTGGCAGGGTAGGAAGAAATGAACAACATGCCGCAAAATCAACCACAATCAGCGCCACATTTTACCGCCCATGATCTAATAGTTGGCAGCATTCAAATTATTGCTGCTGCCAGGGCCGGATTATTGCAGGGGCTTTACGGGCTTAAGCCCCAGGCCCTGTTCAAAAAAGGGGGACCCAGGCTTCAGCCCCTAAAATCCCTGCAATAATCCAGCACCTACTCTGCTGGCGCTGGGAGGGGTGGGGCCCTGGAGCCAGAGGCTGGGCTCTGGGTGCCTGGCCTGCCCCTGGGGGCGGAGCACCAGGGCAGGATGGGTCAGTCCCTATTCACTCTGCCTGTGAGGGTCAGGGCTAGCTGGCTTGCTGCCAGCACGTCTGCCACTGCAATTGCTCTGGTGCGGCTTTCCAGGGCCCATGGCCCTGGGGGGCTGCATTGGAGGCCCCTACACCACACACCAGCTGGCTTCCCCACCCTCTGGGCAGACTGCCTGGGATGAGGTGGGAGCACCCTCTGGCCCCAAGAGCCTCCCCTCCCTCAGCAACCGGGGGGGAGGGGAAGCATAGGGGGAGGACAGCAGAAAGAGGGGCTCCATATTGGGGGCAGCATGGGGCCCCAGGCCGGTTAGTCCAGCCCTGGCTGCTGCTCAGTGTCAGAGTAAAGCTAACTAATTCTGTGCCAGGTGCACCACGACTCACAGGCAAGCACTGTAGATGCTTCAGGGGGTAGGCCTTTCAGGTTCTAGTCCTGGTGGATCTGAATAGCCACTTAGATTGATGGATGGATAAGAGAAAGGTTATTTTACTAGGGCTGGCAGGAAAGAGAAAGGTTATAAATACCCCAGGTACAGAAGCTTAAACAGTTACAGTTCAGAGTGAGTGATAGTAGTAGATGTTTTGGCTCCTGGGGGAATGTCAATCAAGAGTCAAGGCTTTTCAGGGTTAATAGCTGGGGTGCCTTCACCAATCAGTCACTAGTCAAGCAAACTGAAGCTTGTGGGCTTCCAAGCCAGACTCACTTACTGTCTCTCTTTTGGGTCCCTCTGCACTAGCTCCCCATTCAGCTGCTGCTGTTCCTTCCCCTTAAGTCTCCCACTGATCTACACCCAAGAATAGCACCTGACACTCAGAGCCCATTCCACATACAGCTCAGTCCCTGCAGCTGCCTCTAGCTTCTCTCCGGTCCTTGCTTTGCCATGCAACCACTGCCTCAGCTTTGCTACAGCTCCCTGCTTGCAGTACACCTACTGCTCCCAATCAGAACCTGTTCCCTTCTTTCTTGGTTCAGGTTTCGCCTTGGCCAGTGGTAGGGGAAGGTCCCAGTGGGGAAGGGGCTGATGGGAGTTGTAGTCCCTTTCCCCTGCTTTGCAACTCCATCACTAGTTTGTCATGCCAATTTGAGTGCTTTTAGAGTCCTCTTACTCCCCTCATCCCATGGCACAGTGGGGGCAGCCTCGCCCTAGCCTGAAGTGAGCAGGTTTTCAGTTTGGCACCATAGAAACAAACAAAAAAATTTACATATTACTTAGCTTTGGACTTTTATTAAACACAACCTACATTTGTATACCTACTGACACTTGATAATGAATCCAGGTGCATAAAGACCAAGGGCATAAAGCAGATAAAAGACAGAGGCTTTTGTGCACACCCATTTAGGGATCAGGGACACACAGCATGGTTCTTGTACCTTCTAGAGTGCAAAGACTGAGCCTATCGCTTCTGCTGCCAGTAGTGTTTCCAAAGAGTGTGGAGAAGGGTCTGGTTGTGGCCTTGCTCTCGCTCTCCAATACACACTGACAGAGCCAACCATGTGCAGAGGGAAGCACATGCTGCATCTTCAAGAATAGTTCCCCAGAATTCAGGCGCAATTCCTCCAAGGTGCAAATTGGAGGTAAGGGAGAGGGCATTGCTGTAACTTAAAAACAAAACAACCACCACCAAAAAAAAAAGAAGCTTCCTACCACTCACATGCATAAACGTAGTCTAAAATGGTGTGCTGCTCATCCACTACTCCAAAGAACTGCAACAATTTCACAACCTTTTCTATTTTTATCCTTTCCTATGGCCCTAATCCCTATCATACGTGGGTTCCTCACAAATATTAAAGAATTAATCCTTTAACCCAGGGGTGTCAAACTCATTTCCTCTGCTGGGCCAGATTTGACTTCAAGTGGGCCATACACAACATAAATCAAAATACTATGGCACTCTTACGGCATGACGGAGTGCTGTGTATGTGAAACTGTGCTATATTGCAGAGTGTGGTCTTGCGGAGCACAGTCTCGCATACCCGGCGCTCCATGATGTAGCAAGACCTGAGACTCCCGCGGCATATGCGAGACCACACACTCTCTCTGTCCTGCAGAATGCAGCCGTCAGCCGGATGGAAGAGGTTTGTGGGCCACATTTGGGCCCCGAGCTGCATGTTTAATACCCCTGCTTTAACCCCTCTGAAGTAGGGAAAATTATCCCCATTTTATAGGCTGGCAATTGAGGCACTGCAAGATAAAGTGACTCACCTTTATGGCAGGGCTAGAAACAGAACTCAGATGATGCCAAGTCAGTTTGATGCCTTAATCACAAGGCCATTCTTCCTCTACACAGCTGGTCTAGATTAGCTGACTCATATAGCTCAAAAAATGCTGTGTAGACATTCAGACTGCCGCTTGAGTTCTGGGGCCCTCTCACCTTGCAGGCTTCAAGAGCCTGGGTTCCAGACCAAGCCTGAATGTCCACACCAGTTAGACAACTCCATAGCCTGAACCCCACTAGCCCAAGTCAGTTGTATAGGCCAGCCACAGGTTTTTAATTGCACTGAAGAGATACCCTTAGAGGCTCTCACTGAGCAAAGCACTTGAAGATATTCTCAAGTTTAAGCACCCATTGAAACCCATGGGATTTAAGCACAAGTTTAAGTGATTTGTTATTCACCGCTGAGTTTGAATGATTGACCTTCATTCTTTACATCTACATTTTGGCCCCAATAGTCTAAAGTGACTGTGCATATTAACTTGTCTCCACAGCTCTTCTAGTTCAACACCATTGCATGTTAACTTGAAGGGGAAAAAAAAATCAAGGTTCTCCCTCACCCAAATATGCAACCTCCTAACAGGTATCTATTAGCCAAAAACTCAAACAACAAACATGGATCTGTCAAAATATTTTTTTTCCTAGGGATCTGAGGAGCCAAGGGAAAATGTTTTGCTTCAAGAGTTTCCAACAATATTTCTTAAAGCATAATATAATTATCCTTTGAGATATTTTAGCTCTTAGCTTATATAGTCACAATGGGTATGTAATAGCACATTTTCTCTGAAAAATGCATACACAGTAAGAGGCACTAATTGCTTTAATACTATGTTTTGCAACTCAAATGCTGCTGCAATTTGTATCATTTATAATTTTGCTATAAGCTGACTTGAGGTACCTATCAGGATTACAATTTAGAGCAAAAAGTAAGCAGGGGAAAAAATGTTGAAGAACGATTTCCACCAAAAAACACTATTAACTTACCAAATTACAGTTGGTTACAATTTTCCCCGAAGTCAGAGACCTCCAAGCTTGCACACTAAGGACTATGAGTGCAAAAGGAAAAAATGACAATAAAGCCACTTAGAGGGGTGTCAAACTCATTTGCTATGCTGAGCCAGATTTGATTTAGATGTACTTCAAGTGGGCTGTACATACCATAAATCAAAATACTAGGGAACTCCTGTGGGATCGTGGAGGGCTGCGTATACAAGACTGTGCTCCACAAGACCACTAGGGAGAGAGTGTGGTCCCGCGGAGCACAATCAGGGCCAGATGGAAGAGGTCCGTGGGCCACATCTGGCCCGCAGGCTGCATGTTTGACACCCTTGCACTAAAGCACCAAGTATACTATTCAGTTTTCTACAAAATGTTTTTGGATGTGCCAAGCCAACCCTAGTGTTTGTAATATTGCCTTTTTTTTTTTGGTACAAAGCTTGTAGTAATATGTTTACAACTATACCTAAACATAATGATGCATTTTATGTAGGGGTTAGTTTGGCCTTGGAAAACCAATTTTCTCTAAGTATCTACTGCAACTGATAGCAAATGCTAAACATGCTGAAGGTGAAATACAAGGATATCTGGGGAGTTGTGAGAAAGCAATTAATATATTGTCTAAATCAATTAATAAAGCACATTCTTAAGCTACCCAGTAAGAAAAAAAGACAGCCTCAAGAGCAGAGAAAAAGTTCCCAGAGCAATATGTAGGCCTAGGAGAATGAGAATTCATTGCTAAAGAATAGGCAACCTCCAGCACATGTGCCAAGAGTGGCATGCAAGCCCATTTGGAGCAGCACACGGCTCTCTGTGGCACCACTGAAATTGCTGCTCCAGGTGGCTTCTTTCAATGGCAGCTGAGGCAAGGGGTCCCTAGGCATGCCACCAAAAGAAACCACCCTGAGCAGCTCTTGGCAGCATGCCTCACCCCTTGCCACTGAAAGAAGCCACCTGGAGTGGCTTTTTGTAGTGGGGGGCATTCCAGCGGTGGCTGCTGCTGTATTTTGAGGCAGTGACCACTTTTTTTTTTTTTTTTTTTAGAGGAAGGGGCTGTTGGCATATGTTAAGCGTTGGGAGGGGGGCCGGCACAGGGGTCCGGAAAGGTTGCCAACCCCTGTAAAGAGATGAAAATTTTAAAAACATCTGTCATGATTCATTTGACATCACAGGAAGATTTTAAAGAACAATTTTGATTAACTTGAACCTCAGTCATAGAAATAAGATAAGAAATAAGATGGAAAAAGCATATTGGGTCATGTGGTCCTCTACTCACTGAGTACATGTTATTTCCCACAGTATATTTTTTGTTGCTTTGATCAGTTTAGTAATAATTATGCTCATAGATGTGGTTTAAAGGAGTTCTCTTGGGAGAATATAATTAAAGGCCTGATTCTGTAAATAAATGAACAAACAGGAACACAAATGCGTGAAGTCTCACTGATGCCAGTGGGATTTCATGTGGGTATAGGTATACTTTGTAGCACATCTATCTGGAAAATCAGGACTTACAATATACCTCAGAGTCAGGTAATTTTTCCAGATATTAATCCTGAATTATCATTTTCTTACTTTCGCTCAGTTATTCCTAGTTATAAAATCTTGTACAGTCATCAGTAATTACTCTCCATCTTTGGCATTTATCCCCTTCATATAGATGTGGATTGTTATGTCCCCGATTATCTAGGCTATATCTTTTTAGTTCTTTTAATCCTTCCTCAAATAATACAATATTGGTTCTTAGCCCCAGGTAGATTACATGAAATATACTCTTTTGTACCAACACAGCTGTTGGTAAAACTGTGAAGAGAGGGTAGAAAGATGAGCAGAGGAAAAAAATGTAAAAATTCAAAAGCTCTGGAAACAAGTTTCCTAGTATATTATAAAAATTACTTTGATGATTTTCCTTTGGGGACCAAACCTTTTTCTTCCTATGACTCTCAAAGTGACATATCATCTTAAATTAATAATCCATTATCTCAGTTCCTTGAATCTGTTTACAGTTGTATGGATGAAAAATGGAAGAAGGAAGAGCAACCTCCTGCTTCCTGTTGGATAAGATTATAGAAGACTAAGGGTCAAAAAATGAATCTACCCACAACAAAGCTCTTGCCCTAATTACAAAATGACACTCACTGAAATTAAAAGGTAATGTTTAAAATTTATAAAAGGATTTAAAAGTCAGAATGCATAACTAACCTATGGAATAAATGATGCCAAGATATTATTTGAACTACTTTGAATTACCAATTGTGAATGAATTATCTAACAAACACAGCCCTTCTATTTGTGAATCATTTGCAAAACAATACTAGTTTCTGCAAAAAATTTGTTATTCAGAGTTATTCACAAGTTAGTTAATTTTCTGTCTAGGGAATATTCAAAAACTGTTCCCTTCAACTATTTACTTGGTTATTAGTGGTATGTAACTGGTTGCATCAGTCACATGGTTTTGTTTTGGCTCACTAATTGCATGACAAACTTTTTAAAATAAGAGGTTAAGAAATAATGAATGACAAACAGGAAATACCAAATAGTAAATAATGTGTGAGTATTGGCATACTTAAGATGAGCTGTTCCTCCACCTGTGAGCATTTGTGAATATCTGGTCCTGCTCAGAATTAATACAAATGTTCATAAACTTTGTTTTGTAGTATCAACCTACTTGGGTTACTACTGAGTGGAAAAGCTTTTTAGGCACATAGATTTTACAATTATGGATACCAATATAATAACCTGGATGGATGGATAGATGAAGATTTGAAAAGGATTAAACATCTCTATAAATATCATTACACTATGAAAATAAAAATGTATAAGATTCATTAAACCCCAGATTCCAGAATATATCAATCACCAACTGCCTGGAATTAGGAAGGCATTTTACCATATACTGTAATCATGTTATTTCATAAATGTCCATTATGAGAGGGTTTACACCTTCCTATAAGCATCTGACTGCTTTGATATGGCAATTTCTATGTTCCTATATATATTCCAAACTGCATGTGATAGTCTTGCACACAAATCCCTGATTTGCACTTCTAGATCAATACCCATCTAAACTGCATCTGTAAACAAATCAAATATTCATATAAATATGTTGTAGTTTACATGTATGATGCCTACAAACACAGAAAATCAGGCCTTTAGATTATAAACTTCTTAGGACAGTGACTATTTCTCCCTCAATATTTCAACAGCCCCATACATGATGATAAACAACAGGAATGACAATTATCAATGCCATTTAGATGCTTGTTTTTCTGTGTAAGAACTTAATTCGGGGCTTAATGTTCATCTAGGTGCCTAAATGATCATCCGAAGAGCCAGTAAGCGAGCACAGCATCTTTTGGCTAGCCCTGGGCACCAAGTTTATGTTACATGCATTCTTGGTGTAGAGGGGTTAGCAACCTGTGGCTCCACAGCCACATGCGGCTCTTTGGCTGCACCCTTGAGGCTCCAGGCTCCCCGCCACCAGGTGGTCCACTCCAGGAACTAGGCTCCTCCTGCCGGGGGATCCTGTAGCATGTGCTCCACCCAGTTTCTCCCACCAGAAGTCTATACCCATTGCAGCTCTCAAATCACTTGGCTAATTGAAGGACTTTTTAAAAATGGCTCTTATGTTTTGGGTTGCCAACCCCTGCATGCAAATGGGGATTTTCAAAATGGCAATGAAGGTGTGTAGCAAGAAGTACATGCCCAAAGTTAGGTGTGGCCAACCACGCTTAACTCATCAGGTAAAGGTCATCTTAAAAATCAGCTTCCTATTGGCTGCTAATTCTGTGGTACAGCTATAAAAAGAGACATCAGTAGGCTAACAAGCTTAAGGTTGAGGATAAGCCTGAGTGACCAGGAGTGGGACACACTGGTAAAAGAGCAAGTTTTGGTGATAGTGAGAATTCGACAAGTACTTAGATATGGGCTTAAGGCAGCTAAAGAGTGAAGGCTTTGTGGGTGGCTTGCTTTGGAATGTTGGGCACTGCTTTTTAATCCGAGGTATTATTGTATGAAAAATACACTAATGCACCTTTAAGGAGTTTGCATGAACACAATTTGGGAAACAAAACAGTTCTCATAGTAAGAGTCTCACTTTTAGAAGCTGTAGAATGAGAACACCACCTTCTTTGTAAACAGCTTTGAGATCCTGATTAAAAGAGCTATATAGAAGCTAGATATCATTAACATATTAAACAGCAAGACCTTTGTTTAAATCCTGATAGCAGCCCAGGGGCGACTGTTGAGAGCATACATTTTTCCACTCACCCCACCATCCTAGTAAGTGGATAGTATAAATAGTTTAAAGCCAGATGTCCCCCAAAAGTATGGACACAGCTATCCACATAGGATCAAATGACATAAAATCCTGAATAGTAATTGACTGAGTTTAACACTACGCAGAATCAGTTCAAGTTGGATGCTTAGTCAGACTTTATCTGAACTATGTACATGGCTCTTGGGCCTGCAAACTAGAGCTGGAAATCTTATGAAATCTGGTTACTTCCACCTCCTGACAGTGATGAAAAGAATCCAGAGAACAGCCTTTTTTGGAGTGGGAAGGGGATGTTATTCTTTGACGCTTCTAGTCTGGCTGTAAACAAAGAGCAGTGGCTTATGAATGTTAAAAGTAATGTGCAGGCATGGGGTAGGAGGAATCCAAACATTTTTTGCACATTTGTCATCCTAGAACACTAGCCTGAGTTCAGTATAAAATTAATAGGCTTTGCATAACTACAGAATTTAGTACAAAATAAGAAATTTACATACCATGGGTCAAATTCATCACTTGGTAATGTAATTCCTATGAAAACAAATATTTTAATTTTTTTCTGATAGTTAATATCTTGAGGTAAGAAACAGTTACTATTTCAATATAAGAATTCACAGAGACTTCTGTCAGATGAAGATCTTGATGCTGAAATGTTGGCTGTTCATTACCTCCAGACATTAGAACACCCAGAAAAAAAAAATGTCAATGGAAATTACCAGGAGAATTGTTGTTATGCACCAAGTACAATGGGTGTGCAATGTGGGTTTTCTGGTTGGAAGCACAAATATCCAGAAGCCACTAGTTTTAAAGGAACCATGAGCATTAATGAAATTCTCATACACATAATCAGATGTCCAGATAGTGAAGAAAACATGAATTTGGACATGCAATCTTTGTTTTCCCCATTAAAATCCTACGGTACTATCAAGAATATTTTTGGGATTTCTCTCATGCCTCTTTTGATTTAAAACAACTTAACATAATTTTAATGTATGCTACTTCTTGACAAATTCAATCAAAGGACATTGCTTCAAGAAAAAACAAAATAAATGTATAAATTAGACATTTTAAACATGCATGTCAAACAGGTACAGACAATGGATTGCACTGGGAAGTCCATAAATGAAAGGTCATATTTTCAAAAATAGGTGTTAAACTTGGACCTGGAAATATACACACATCATGCTCACTATCTGTATAACTATTTTCACTCTTGTCCTCTGATTTTGTAGGTGCAACTTAAGCCTCTCTTTGAAAAATTGGTCCAGAATGTTCCTTATTTCCTCTTGCAATGTCCGTGTGTTTCTATAGTATTTTGGGACTGAGTAATCGCCCTCTGGTGGCTAATTTGATACTTAAAATCTTCTATGTTGCTGATGACTAAGTCATCAAGCAGATAAAGGATTATGTTCTGCTGACATTAACATTGTTCCAAGTCTGAATTTACTCCATTTCAGGGTAGTTACTCTCTATTTACTCTGAAATAACTGAGGCAAATCTGAACCACTGAGAGATCTTGGTACAAAGTACAGTAAACTTGAATAGTACTGATATAGTTTCTTTCTAAAAATTCTGTTGCTCATGTGGCTGAACACAGTCTCTTCATCTACCCATTTGAACAAGATCAAAGGAGATATCTGTTAACTGTAAGATGAAGAAAAATGTCAAGGTTGAAAAAAGGTCAGACATATAAGCAGTATCTACAAAAAGGAGAGCTAGAACAGACTTAAAGAAGTAAGTGGAAACAAGACAGACTTATTTTGTTCCCCTAAGAACTCTGTAACATGTATTTATTAATAGCGTGGGGATGGAAAACTCGCTAAGTCTTAAATATTGAAGTTGACTGTTTAATTCTAACAATTTTCTACCTTGGATATCTCTGAAAATATCATCACTGACAACAGCGACCCTTTCCCAATCTGCTGGTTTCCTGTAGATAAGACTTTTGATCAAATAATAAGTCATTATATATTAAGGTTTTTTTTATGTCGAACTTAAGCAAAATAAAAATATATTACCCAAAAAACAATATTTCCCCTTTTCCAAAATGACATTACTTTCACAGCTTGATGTCACTTTGAGGGAAGTACCAAAAATGTCTCAAATGTTACTTTAAGAGAAATAGTATTGGTGTCTGAACAGAAGTCAATACAGTTTAGTATATATTGATAATTGCCAAATGAATAAGTTAGACATGTCAAATATGATACAACAATGTAAAGGAAAATCTATGAGTTGTCTTGTTGGATAACTAATTTTGAAGTGGTTAGTCTCATCTTTATTATGAGCTAGATTGTATTTGACATGCGTGCAGGTACCCAGTACAGGAGAGACAGCAAGGAAATCTCCCTGTATCACACGAGTTAGGCACAATTGCATGGACTCTTGGACACAGGGAGTAAAAGCACTGCTCCTAAGTAGTGATGCTACTAAGCTTGTTAAAGGGGATAAGGGGAGGAAATGGAGCCCGTTCTCCTTCTCCTCTGTACCAGACAGTGCTGATGCCTCAACCCCCATGTAGGGAGAAAGAAGAACTTGTATTACCCTTTAAGAAAATGCAACACAACAGTGGTTCTTCCCACACTGCCTCACTTTACAGGCTCTGCTGCAATGTAAAAATTGACAAATGATTATCCAAAGCCAAATTCTGTCAGTATTGTGTAGACTCACAAGAAAAAGCATCAAAGCTGCTGTCCATCAAGTAATTAACTGAATCAGAGTACACCCAAAGAAAATTGTCTCATGTGGTCCACTCAAGAGCATGAGGAATAGGAGAAAGGAGCAAAGCTTGTATGTATTATGCCAAGAGGTGGTAATGTTGAGTGAAATTGAGTGTACACAAATCCTTAGTAACAGACTCTGCACAGTGCTCATCACACAGCTCCTAAGCAAGCTATTCCACTTCATGTAGAGTAAATACTATAATGTGTCTCTAGATAGACATATCTGCTACTATGGGCTGTTACAGGGATTGGAGGACAAATGGCATCATGTCTTTGCATGGAGCAAGTCATTTGGACTCCTGGTAGTCAACAGTTGACCAGTTAATAATGCTATTCCCAGTATTTATTTTTGCATCAGCTTTCTGGGCATCGAGGATTATTTCACCTCCACAAAAGAAATGTCATATTAACATAACACACCTATCAGTCTAAACAACCAACAGTTGTAAAAATGTGTGATAACCATCAACTTTTTATTTCTGGCATGGGGGAGACATTTTTACAGGGTGGAGCTCATTTTGGTACACAAATGGACTACCTCCCTTTGTATTTGTGATTGTACAATTGCATAACATCCCTATGACAATTACAGCAGCTGCTTACATAGAAAAGTAGAAATTAAGTAATGCACATGATGGTTTTAATACTATTTAGAAGCTGGAAATAAGGAGCAGGACCCAGCACCGTCTGGCTAGCCAGCTTTCCCCAAGTCCCCAGCAAATGCTCTATAGCTCACTGGTAGTCCAGTGACCAGCTGAAGAACAACTGCTCTTAAATCAACAAGTTCAACAACAGAGTCCAGAATATACGATGAAATCCTGCCTCCATTGAAGTCAATGGGAGTTGTTATTGGCTTCAGTAAAGCCAGAATTTCACCTATAGTCTTTAATCTAAACCAGAAGCTTCATTGCTCTTTATGAGTTTCTAGATTGTAATTTTGATTTGAATAATTAAGAAGTGCACATAGCTCGTTAGGTAAGTGAATGATCTTATTACTATTACCCTACCTCCAAAGGAGTAGCTGTGTCACTGTAGTTCAGCAAAACAAACAAGGAGTTTTACGGCACTTTTAAAGACCAAATAAATTTGTTAGTCTTTAAAAGTGCCTCAAGACCCCTTGTTTGTTCTGTGAATCAGTGCGTGAGGACAATGGTGCCTCTCCTGGCCAAGCAAGACATAGCCCCAGCTCACTCAACTCTGCAGTGCTGTCTGCCAGTCTTCTCTGGTGCCCCAGAATCTGTAACCCCTCCCTGTTCTCAAGACCATCGGGCGGTGGGGGAAACCACACCCACTGACCCCACTGGGTTCTAGCTTATGGTCCTCAAACTAAACAAGCAGAATTAAGGTTCACTGACTCTGACAGTACCCTGAGCATCGTCCTACCTTCCCCTAGGCTTCTGCAGGCTCTCCAGCCTATAGGTCTGTTTGTCCCTTTCTGAGATGGTGTACCTGGGTGGCTCTCAATCAGTTTGCTTACAAAAGTTGAAAGTTGCTTTCTCCAGCCAGCTTGTTCTTCTGGTAGCTACCCCAACTCTTGTATTCACCCTGCTGCTGTGAGGCTGCCAATCAGCCCTGGCCAGCAGTGCTTGCACTAACCGTTTAGTTGCTAAGCCAATGTAGGGCATCTGCATCCAATGACACCTTCTTCTCTCTTCCCTCCTACTGCCTTTGTTATGCACGTGTTATGTCTTGTCTAGGACCTTCTGTCTTCCTCTTCATTTGTACAGCACTCAGCACAATGAGGGCTCTGATTATACCCAACAATTTAAGTTGCCGAGCAGTGCAATGTGACTGAGTCCCTCCTCGCAGCTTGTTGGCTGCTATTCTGTTGTTCTTAGTCCCTGTGCAGTTCCCACAGGCCAAAGCCCTTTTTCAGACTGTGGGATCAGGGTTTGGCCCTAACCCAAGGTGTACACAGAAAACATACTCTGAACTCTTGGAAACATTTTTCTTTGGTATCTATATTTCATGGACCTATGAAAAGCACTTATCAAAATGGCATATACAAGTCAGCTTGCTAGTTTTTTCTTACCTCATATAGTTTTCATGAGAAAGGTGATTAGCACTTAAGACTCGTTGTAAAACATATTTGTTGTGTTTGGCATCTGTTGCCACTGAGTGGTACCAGGGAGTCTGGATTTGTTGTTTTTCCTTCTTCATCCACACGTCACTTTTTATTCAATCTTTATTTATATCTAAAGAAATCAGTCACAAGGGGATTTTAAAGAAAGGGACGCATCCAATAAAAACAATTGCTTCTATTCTTGTTGAACAGAATACAGTCCCAAAACACAAACTAAAATCACTTAGATCACTTTGTCACAATGTAAATCCGATGGTTTTTTAATGATACTCTATTTTCTTAAAATTTCTTTTAAAAATTTCCTTCTTGTCTCACACTTGTTCAACATGATCAGCCATGGTTACCATATATCTGCCTGTTATGATTGTTCTCTACCCTATTACTTGTTTTCCACTTAAAAAGCAAAAGCATGATCAGATCCTATTTTCCAAAGATTTGATCTTATGCTTTTCAAATATTCCTTATAATTTAGAATTACTTTGCCTTTAGGAACAAACTGGGACGACTGTTTCAAAGCAGGTACAAAACCCTTACTTAGGTTGTAAGGTCTCTTTGGTCTGTGAATGTACAATGCCTAGCACAATGGGGATCCTAGTCCATGAGCAAGGCTCCAGTGTGCTACAATACTACTAATAAGAATAATATCAAACACACATACAGGCTGAGTTTACTATATAGAACCTGGAAGAAAATGTTGATGTAGTCCCCACTGCTGATTTCCAGCTTCTCTCTATCTCGTCACAACAGTTTCCTAATCTGTCTCTTCCTCATGCTGTTTTCCAGCTTCTTCCTCCTCCACCCTTAATTTTTAGCATCTCCCTCTGCCTTTATTTTCCTCATTATCTGCCCAGAGGGAGGCCCAAAGGCAGTCAGATGAAAAAAACAGCAGCAACAACAGGATCATGCTACTGAAGAAAATGGCAGTTGGCACATAGGCACTTCTCTTGCGGCTGCCGGCTGGCTCAATCTTCAAGCCACTCTCCACTCTTCTGATCACATTCATGTTGAAGCTTGGGCATGGTGTGTAATGGCATCGTCAGCATTACTTTACATTACATCCAAACTTTTCTTTCTTTCTGCTGGTTCTCTTACAGTTGCCTGCTTCTATCTCTGTACAATTGACTCTGCACTTGCTCTCCATTCTCAGCACAGAGCCAATCCCAGAAGCACGCAAGGGCCCTTCATAAAACTAGGCCAAAAGCAACTCCTGTTGTCCTGCCTCATAGTTACTCTGTACATAGAGCATTCCAGTCAAGAACTTGCATAAATTTCCTGGGAAGGTGCACAGATTCCAAGGTAATAAGTGCAATGTAAATGCATAGATAGATATATTTTCTAAATGCAGATGATAACTTCTTGACTGTACAGTTTTTACATTAATTACAGTTATCTTGAGGAGAAGAATACATTTTTTCTCCAAGAACAACTACTACAGGCCATTCATGCATTATCTACATCTAGTAACTCTGCAGAAGCTTGAATTTGATTTAAGCAATGTGGGCAGAAGCTTCTGAAACTTTTCACCACAGATTTCTTTCTTCCCCACCCTCTTTTGGCTACTGTAGCATCATCTGTTTTTTTTTTCCTGCATCTAATGCCATTGTCATAGGGACCAGCTGGAAGAACTGATGATAACCTCTTTCCCCAGTGACCTGCAATTCTTTCCAATACTGCTCTGGAATGGGTCCCCACAGCGTGCAACTGGACTTCAAAACTCAGGTTTATAAATTATGATTTTATAAAAAAATAAAAAAGGATGGGCCCAATGGGGAAAGCTGAACATATGCTCTTTTATAATGTACCTCATAATGCCTTATTAGCTTTTTAGTTTTTTTAACTCTCCATTTGTAAAAAATAAAACTTAAAATGAAGGAACGGAACCATATTGCTGAATGCATGGATCTCATGGAAAAAGGTCTGATTCCTAGTCTTGGAAAGGTAGAATAAGAGAGAGCTCCATAAGCATATAACAACTTCTGGCACAGGGTCAACGGGGCAAATCCTGCAGGATGGAAAATCCCTATGCTTGTTCAGAGGAGGGAAGATCCAGGTTAACTTGACCTCTCCTGGCTAGCACTGGGAGGTGCACAGACTGGCTCAGGCACTCAACCGTAAAAGTCCCCGGCAACCCAAAGGGAGACTGGGAGCGCATGCAACTGATCCTGTTTTTTCCCCATGCAGAAGAAGTGATGCCTACATCAATCTGAAGCCTTGAGTAGCTTCTGAAACACCCTAATTGACAACAGATTGAAGAGTCAGGATGGAGACTAGCAGCTCATATAAACCAGGTGCTTAGGGAGTAGATTGGAAGGGATCTTGGGCCCTCTATATTCCTCCATACCAAAAATTCCTGTGAGGTGTATGTCTTCAGACAGATGGGCTTCCATCATTCCTAAGTGATAGCTCTGTTTTGAAGTTGTCAGTCAAATGATGCTGAGGAGAAGCTCTCTCTACCCCTTTGCTGTCTCTCCACAACATCCTTTTCTACCAACTCCACTAGCATGTATGGTGGGGATAGGGGAAGGAGAGGCGTCCTGGACACTACCTAGGGTGTGGAAGGTGGGCTAGACCCAGGGAGCAGATCTGTGTCCATAGATGAGGGAATCTTCTCCCTCAGGAAACTATTTGGGCAAGGTTATGAACTAGATCATGGAGTTGTAGCTGGAAAACAAAAAAATGGTGTACGGGCTCTAGATTTAGTATACAAATATTAGAGATGTAATAGATTTTTTCTGTCCATCTAAAAGAGACAGAACAACTATTAAAATCTCCCTGCCATCGGACTTGATGTAAGAAACTGGATATTCTTCACATTATACAAATACCGAAGTGGGATTTTCTCCCATGAAAGCTCATGCGATAAATAAATCTGTTAGTCTTTAAAAGTGCCACAGGACTCTGTTGTCATTTTACAAATAGTTATTGTTTCTGAGAACTTGTTAATTGATGGCCTAAATGCTATGGAAAATAACTTTGCATTATAGTTCCCAGAACAACGGCTGAGGTTATTATTGCACAAAAGACAAATTCCGTGTAATCCAAAGCTAATGCAGTATTTGGCTCCCGCAAGTTAATTTATCTCAACTATTTTCTATATTTTCCCAATAGTTTGGATTTAATTTTACAGCACTAAGTATGATATCCATTTGCATGGCTTCAATCATTATGGTTATAAACAGTCATTAGCAGCTGTTCTGTTTTATCCCTTACCTGGAAGCCGGCAGGACTCTTTCTGAATAGCCTGGCCCCTAGACCACTGGAGAACTCAGAAGAACCTTGCTGGTGATAAAAAATAATGAAGTCTGTGTTTATTCTGTCTTACAAGATCATCACGAAATGACAAAGAATGCTGATTCCTGTTACTGTTTAACAGCACACCAGATGCATGGGGGTAAAGGTAAAAATCAAAACAAAACAGTGCTCTTAGGGTTTACAGACATTCGCAAATCTCCATTTGCCTCACCTGCATTTACAATTATGCAGTTTGAATCTGGCCAGTGTAATATTACCTATAAGCTTCTCCTATCTGTGAGAAATATGTTCATTGAACGAACCCCTCAGATTTGTAAAACCATTGAAGAGTGGAATATTATGCTACATTTCACTTATGAAGACAGAGTGCTGGATGCCATGATGCCTACCAAACTGTGTGACCTCAGCTCCTACAGGCTGGCAAACAGCACTAATATCCAGCAAGATACATAGAGAATATGCTCAAAAATTGTGAGGACCTGACCAGATGTAATGAAGGAATACAGCTTTTTCCTAAGAAGGTGATAATCAACACTGTCAAACTTCATCCTCTTGCAAATTTCCATACTTAATATTTAAGAAACTTTGCTTATCAGAAATACCACAAAGAAGCTGCACCTTCTTTAAATGTTGGAGCCGCTCTGACATCCGCCCTATGGGAGCACATAACAGCTGGAAAGAAGCGTAACCAGCTATCTAAGAATTCACTCTGCTATGCGAATTCTCTGGTGGTAGCGGTTGACCATAGCAACTCCTGTTCCACTCCCTCTTCTAGTCTCCACTGTAACAACCAAGCTGCTGCTATAACCAGCTGATCTCTGGTGGCTGTAATGGCCTATACGGAGGCTATCATCAGCTGGCACAACTTGGATTAGATTTAAGAATGCTCTAAATTGCATCTTCTGCATGGTAGCACTAGAACTGGTATGCATGTGAAGGTGGCTTAAAGGCACCCCCAAACTGCACTGGGTTCAGAACGGCTAGTTCCAAGCCTCTAGCCCATTTTTATAGGTAGAAGAATTTTCTCTAGGTTAAAGGGAGCTGCTTAGTGTACGGGACTTTGAATCAGGATTGTAAGGGTTGACACCTATATGCTCTGCTATCCCTCTGTGTCTTAAGTTATTCATCTGGAAAATGGGGATTCCTATCTCACTGGAGTACTTTGAGGCTTATCTAATTAATTTGTGTTTGTCAAGTGCTTTAAGAGCCTCAGGTGAAAGCTGCTATGAGTATCAAGAATTAGGTAAATTTTGAAGGTAAACACCCTTTAAAATATCTATCGTGACTAGGTCCTACACATCCATTCCAGAAGAATAGAACTTTTTATTCTCCAATATATGTAACTTGAAATATGATTTAGAAGAAAGAAGCAAATAGATGATTATTTATATAGCACTGGCATGAAAAGTGCACATTTATCATGTCCTTGAATGGTTAGTTGTTAGAATTGGCCACGTCCTGTTATCTGCATATTTGTCAGTAACAGTTGCCTAAAGGAAAATGAAGGCTTTGAGGTTACAGCACTTCCCATATGTTGTGAGATGGAGGAGGGATATGTTTAGAGTGAAAGAGAGTGGCTATCTCTTCTGAGCTGGCTAGTTTCTTTTTAAAGAAGCTGTTCAAGATCCCACAAAAAAACAAATGGACAAACAAACAAAACACACACCCCCAATCAAAACCAAAAGCCAATTACTTAAACCAGCCATCTAATAAAAGGAGAGCAGAATTGCTCTGTATACATTTGGGATGGTCTAAAATAGTGTTTCTAAGCCTTTTTGATGCCAGAGACCAGCTTACTGCCTTCCTAAAACAACAGGGAGATGTCAGGGATTGGTGTTGTTCCACAGACCAGCCATTCAGAAACACTGGTCTAAAAGACATGAAATGGCCTAATAAGGATTGTGTCTTGAGCAGATCTGTCTACTACAGGAAACAATGTTGCATTCACAATGTTGTTTGCCATGAAAACTAGTCATGAAGTGAAGGAATAAAACTATGTAACACCTGATATCTGATAATGAAAAATTGAAGACAGCTTCTAAAAATAGCCCATATAGAATCAATATAGAAATCTGAAGATCCACCCCAGATGCCCTTGTGAGGCCTGGTCTGTACTGACTGGGAATTTGGCAGCAGTCAATGGGAGAGACACAAGCTACGCAGCTTGTGTATCTCCTTTTGACTCTAACTTCTACTCACTGTGGCATCTTCACTTCACCATGCTAACAGGAAACATACTCCTGGTGGTGCAGTGTTACCTTTTCTGGAGGTGGATTTATTAAATTGACTACCAAATTGATTGACTGGTGAATCGATCATTTGCTGTCATCAGTGAAGACATACCCTGAGAAACTGTGGTTTAATCTTACTGCTCTCCAGGCCATCATGTGCTAGTATCACTGCTCCAGCTAATGTGTGAGGAGCTTTGACAGCCTCTAAAGGGTCTCCCATCTTGGGCTGCACAACCAGAAGAAAGGCAGGTCATCAAGAAAAGGCATTGAAGAGCCATCTATAGAAGAAACAAATACAATAAATAGAGATATTAGACTATGCTCTGGTCAGATTTCACAATGCTGGCAGCGAACAGGGTCAGTGTAAATACCTGCATGATGTGTGTGCGTCTCACTTCTAGAAGAATTTCCCCTAATTAGTCTTTATAAAAACATTAATACAAGAAGGAAAAAAGCAGTTATTGGCCAGAGATTGGATAAGAATTTGAACTCCCTGACCCAGTTGTGGCTTGTAAAGAAATGTCTGTGACATAGAACAGTGAAATAAATTGCCAGGGCATTGCACCTTGCTTGTATCAGACTGCCTTTCATATTCAATAAATGATGTGTGATTACAGTAAGCAGTTAGCATTTAGGGAGTATATTTTGGCAGGGTTTTCCCCTCACTCTTCTTAATGCTGGTACTGTGGCTTTGTGCCATGGTATCCTCCTACATGTCAAAAGCTTCATTTCGGATGCACTGCCTGCTACTGAACGTGTAATAAACCTGGCCTTACGTATCCATGTCTGGAATGTATCTCATAGCTGCAAAGTCATCAAGTAACTGGGCAGTCAAGGCCTTGCCATCATTTTCTCTTTGATTTATATGAGGCACATATTGATATCAATAGGAACTCACTCCATGCATGAGAAAAGGAGAGAAAATGGCTCTGAGCATTAATAAGCTATTTTCTTTGCTTCTGTTTACATAGGCTCCAGCAGTTGTCACTTCCTGCATAAGATTTTTGTTTGTTTGTTTTGTTTTTGTTTAAATGACACGCATTGTCAAGGAATTTTGTTGGACTGTTTAAAGTACTTTGAATCTTTTTTTTTTTAATCTTGTCTCTTTGAAGCTCAACATTTGATTTTTTTTTTTAATGAAAAGCATAAAGAGCTGAAGACAAATGCTGGATTTGCTTGCCTGTTACTGTACCTCTCTTGTTAAAAATGACTGATTTTTTTTCCTATTCTGTGTCCTGAGCAAATATCGAATCCCAAGCTTTGAAACAAGAATGAAAAGGAGAAGGTGGATTCAGCATTATTCCTGTTGCACTTCGGTGTGCATGTCTATGCCTATGTTGTAAATTATGGCCATAGTTTTATTTTTATGGTCATATTAAGCATTGATATACAATTTTCAATGCTGATACTTACTGGTAGCATTAGAGTTTAACTGGAGTTCGCTTGATTGTAACTGGTAGGGTTACTGTAAGATTCACAATACTGTAAGCTCCTCAGAGTTAGTCTGACATGCACATTTTAAAAACAGTGTGTGTGCACTTGATGGTACTAAAAAAATAATAATAAAGTTCATTAAATGACCGACATATAGGACCCCACATATAATCTGACAATGTGGCCATTTCACTTGGCACATGAGTCTGCTCTCTGCGTGTGCTACACAACCTCCCCACAGAATCTATTCTAAGCAGTCATTTGAAAAAATAAAAATGGCCCAGATTCTCCCTGTGTGCATCTACACTGGCAACATAGGTCAGCTTAAGGATGCTTAAGTCGACTTAAACAAAGCCATGTCCACGCCTGGCTTTCATTAAGTTGACTTAAGCACTTCCTTAAGTCAACTTAATAACTATCACTTTTTAGGTTGACTTAATGCCTAAGTTGATTCATTAAGTCAACCTAAAACTGGTGTGGATGCCCTAAATTGACTTAATCCCCTAAATTGACCTTGGGCTGGGGACAAGGAAGCCGTGGCTACCTGGCAGAAAGGAGCCATGGCTCTCCCCAGGGAAAAGGGAGCCACACATGGCTCCCTTCTTGCCAAGAAGACACGCGTGGCTCCCTTCTGTCAGGGTGCTGCGGCTCCCTTCTTGCCTGGTTCTTGGGGAGAAGGGAGCTGGGGCTCCCTTTTTGTTGGGGAGACATGGCTCCCTTCTTGCTGGGGAGCCGGGCAAGCAGGGAGCCACAGCTCTGCTTGTCCCCAGGAGCCGTGGCTCCCTGCTTATTGGGGAGTCGGTCTCCTCTTGTCCCCAGAAGCCACGGCTCCCCTTGTCCCCGGGAGCCGCGGCTCACCTAGCTCGGGGAGCCGCGGCTCCAAACCATCAACCTAGCCAGTTGGCTTAAGAGTCTAGTGTTGACTCTCCAAGTCTACCTTGTTGACTTAATAGAGTCAACTTAGCTTTGTAAGTGTAGACATAGCCCCTGCTAGTGCAGCCACTTTGCACCATACACAAAGCTCATTCATCTCAATGACCTGCAGAGTAGCATCTATAGTCAAGGTTGCCTCACAGTTTCCAAGAGTAGAAGAGGCTAGATAGCACAGGGGGGCAGGAGAGGCATGTGTTACAGTTACTGTGCCTTAACTGAGAGTGGGTAGTAATTTATTTTTGACAAGTCATTCCCCAGCCTCTATTTTATGGGAATCCTCTTGTTTTTCAGTGCCTGTCCTGACAAAGCTCCTCATCAGCAAATGGGCACTCCATTGGGTAGCTCTCCAGTTACTTAGTGTTTTTGGATATCCTCAGGAATCATCAAATAAATGGCTTTCTAATGCTAGAGCCTAAAAACACAACAGCTGTGGTCTCTTTCTGGCATTAAAAAAAATCTATTAATGAAAATAATAAAGAAAGAAATTGCCATCAAATTTAGGCTTTGTTAAAAAAACAATAAAATTAGAAAACTGAAGGCAAAAAGCTATTTGTATGCATTGTTTTTAATTTCATTTTTGCTTTTGTTATCTTTCCAACCTCTGAAGAATGATGCAAGGAGTCAGGTGTCAATAAGGGAAGAAGACCAGACCTCTCATACACACACCTGGTCATTGAGTCTAGAAGCCGTGTAAAATCCTGGGAGAGGGGTGGAAGATGGTATGTTCTGGGATTTGTCCATTATCTTAGTAATAGTCCCTGCAAGTCACTAAGAAGGTTTAGCCATACTGGAGAAGGTAGACCTGGAAAGTGGTAAAGTAAGGAGTAAGAGCTGGAAATACGCAATTGCAAAGGTGGATCAGAAAGGCTGGATGAGGAGCAAACAGACATAATAGGGCAAATAAACCATATTACCCAGTAGGAGCTACCTAGAGTGAATTCCTGACCCCAGTGATGCCAGAGGAGCAGAGCTGTTCCTGTCAGCAGCCAGCATCAGAAAGTTATGAACAAAGCCTGTTGTAGGGAAGCAGTTTACACAGGAGGAGGCAAAAAGCCAGAGGGCTAGAAAAAGAGGGGAATGAAGAGTACTGGTAGAGAACAGAAGCAAACGGACTGAGGAGCAGTGAGCTGAATAGGCTGCTTTAGCTATCAAGCCTCACAGGGGATTAGCCTTTGAAAGGGTATCTAAGCCATGAGTTACTTAGGCTCAAAGGGGAAGAACTGCAGTGTTTTTCAAGCTGGGGGGAATGGTAGACACTCTGGAAGGCAGGGACAGGATTCAGGGAGACCTAGACAAATTGCAACACTGGGCCAAAAGAAATCTCATGGGGTTCAGCAAGGACAAGTGCAAAGTCCTGCACTTAGGATGGAAAAATCCCATGTACTGCTACAAGCTAGGGCCCTATCAGCTAAGTAGCAGCACTGTAGAAAAGGATCTGGGGGTTATGGTGGACGGGAAGCTGGATATGAGTTAACAGTGTGCTCTTGTTGCCTGTAGTGGGGTTGCGCCCACGATATGGCTCCGGCTCCCCAGCTGGAGAAGACAGCACTCCGGTTCTGTAGCTTCCAGCCCTCTAACAGGGTGAGGCAACTCCAAAATCGGTGGCCTCCCAGCCTCTCAGGCAGGGCAAGGCGACCCTCCAAAGTTAGTGGCCTCCCAGCCCCTCAGGCGGGGCAAGGCGACCCTCCGAAGTCGGCGGCCTCCCAGCCCCTCAGGCGGGGCGAGGCAAACACACCCAATTCTTTCTCAGCTCCAGGTAGGAAGGACACCACTGCACCCCAGCCCAGGGCCCTATCCAGCGGCAGAGCGGTCTGCCACTGGAGTCAGTGGGGCTCCAGCCAAAACACGCTTCCCACTGCTCAGCCGGGCAGTTATCCGCTATCCCTGGGCTACTTCCTCCTTTACCCCTGCCCAGGTACCTGAGTCTCCTGATCCTCAGCATACACATCAGGGTACACTGCCAGAGGGAGTCCAGTCAGGCCTTCAGACTCAGCTGGCAGCAGGTCCGGCAATTCCTCCACTAAGGGTAGCTCCTCTAGATCACAGGGGCCTTCAGGGTCTTCTGCAGAGAGCAGCTCCTCCAAGTTGCAGGGGTCATTCAGGGCTGGTTCCTCTCCCCTATTCTCTGGGTGCTCTGCTAAGGGTAGATCCTCCAGGTCCTCCCCTGGGGGATAGTACAGAGAGTGCCCTCTCTCCTGGTTGCCCCAGGGTTCTGTTATTCCACCTGGAGAGGCAGTAGGGCCTTCCTGAGGGGGTTGATTTTGGGGCGGGTCCGTCCACCTCTGGGGAGGCTCTGGTGGCCGCTCTGTCCACCTCCTAGGAGTTTCCCCCTGTGGGGTTTCGGTCCATCATTTTATGCAGTTCCCCTCTCCCTTTGCCTCTGCCCCTTGGGTTCCTAGTTCTGCCCTGTGCGGGATTGACCTCTGGCCAGCAGGGGGAGGGTAGGAGTCCTCCCAGGCCCTGACCCAAGACCCGCTGCTTCACCTTGCTACATTGCCAAAAAGGCCAATGGCATATTGGTAGAGCCCTGCAGATCTGCAGGTATCTGCTGCAGATCTGTGGGTAACCACCTCCCATGGGTGCAGATATCCGCAGCCCCATTGTTGCGGATTGGCTGCGGCTGCAGATTCTATTTTTATGATCAATCCCTGCAGCTACTGTTACAATCTGCCTCAGCAGCAGCACACTGGGGAACAAGGAAGTGCTCCAGCCAATCCCAGTTGAGCGCTGATTGGTGATCTGCCAGCCAATCAGAGTCTCAGTCATAACAGGCTGGGGCTTGGACACACACCACTCACGGTCAGCTAGCATGCTTGCCTTTGATTAGCTCATTCCCCATGCTTTCCCCACCCACTTCATTTTCTTGTTTGCTGTTCGTATGTCATGCTGTCAATCAGAAATTTCATTGGTGGCCAAGGAAATCTGATTGACAGCACAGCATGCAAATCACAAAGAAGAAATGAAAAAAAATGGTTGGGACCCATATGGCAAATGAGCCAATCAAATCCTAAAATGCTGGCTGTGAGCCCAAGCTCGGTTGCAGATGTGGTTCTGGATCCAGATAAAACATGGCATGCGCATTGCAGATCAGATAAAGACTAACATTGGGCAGTTGCGGTTCGGTTCCGGTTCCATATTTTTTTTTATCCACGCAGGGCTCTACATATTGGGCTGCATCAGTAGGAGCGTTGCCAGCAGATCGAGGGATGTGATAATTCCCCTCTATTCGGCACTGGTGAGGCTGTATCTGGAATACTGTGTTCAGTTGTGGGCTCCCCACTGCAGAAAGGATGTTGACAAATTAGAAAGAGTCCAGTGGAGGGTAACAAAAATGATTAGGTGGCTGGGGCACATGACGTATGAGGGGAGACTGAAGGAAGTAGGCTTATTTAGTCTTCAGAAGAGAAGACTGAGAAGGGATTTGATAGCAACCCTCAACTAGTTGAAGGGGTGCTCCAAAGAGGAGGGAGCTAGGCTGTTCTCAGTAGTAAGAGAAGACAGAACAAGGAGCAATGGTTTCAAGTTGCAGCTGGGGAGGTCGAGGTTGGATATTAGAAAAAACTTTCTCACTAGGAGGGTGGTGAAGCATTGGAATGGGTTACTTAGGGAGATGGTGGAATCTCTGTCTTTGGAGATATTTAAGGCCTGGTTAGACAATACCCTGGCTGGGATGATTTAGTGGGAATGGTCCTGCTTTTAGCAGGGGGTTGGACTAGATGACCTCATGAGGTCCCTTCCTACGGTTCTATGAAAGGAGCAGTGGCTCAAAAGCTTTTTAGACCATTTCAACTGGGACAGTGTTCCCCGCACAGAATCTTAGGAGGCTTCAACGAGTTACATCATAATGTTTTGTTACAGGCCCAATAAATTAATCTTTTACACTTAAAAATCTCCATTTCTTACTCGCTTTCTCTGTATTTTGCACTGCATATCTCTGGGGTTTCCCGAAAATCCATTTCTCCAGCGGACACACAGTCAAGCTCCAGTCCAGGTTTTACATGTCACTAGAGCAGGTAAGAGTGTTTGCTTTAGAATTTGCTAAACCCAATATTCGCTCTGTTTATTAATTCACTTGGAAGTGAAATGATAAACAACCAACACTGCACTTTTGTTTCTACTTGAAACGGACATTGGGAACTGACTTATAGCTTTGTAGGTTCTTTACTAGGACCAAATCAGGTAGCAAACTCTAAAATATATTCAGAGAGTTTCAAATGATGCTGATGAGATTTAATCGTATGTTTTTAATTTTTGCTGTTACCAATCCTTTATTATGCAGAAGCAGCTAAGATTCCATGTATCATGGAAGATAATTTCCCCCTTCCCATTTTATATCAATGAAGGTGCCTCACATTTATTTCCCTTTATTCTGCTAATGAGCTGAGATCTGGGGGGGAAAAACAAACAAACAAACAACCCCCCCAAAAAAACCAAACACCTCGATGTCCTGGGTTTCAAGAGCAGCTGAATAAATTCAATTTAGAAATTTCAGTGAGTGTGCTTTCCTTACACAAGGTGAACCAATATTCTGCTTCAACAGTATCAATGAAATCTTTCCTGCTTCTGCTCAGGGACAAATACTAAATAACCTTTCTTAAATACAATAGCTAATCAGCTTACTCCAAAGCCCATTAAAAGTGCTCTGTTTGTTTGTTTTTGTGAAGTTGCTCTGTGCATCAAATTCTCCTCATCTCATCAACCTTGGAAAGGACATATATGCCATGAGGGCTCCCACTGAGGGCAGTGACTGAAGGTAATAGGTGAATAGAATTTGCAAAGAATATCATCCATTGCATCTTTTCCTACCAATAATTTCTTTTCTACTGCCCTCACCTTACTGGTAGCTATGATTTCAGCATCCATCTTGAAAATAGGATGGCAGACAGTGTCTTCTGAGACTGAATATCCACTCCATAAATAGCTAAAATGATATGGGAAAAGTGGATACATACTACAGAAATAGATGCCTCACCCTCAAGCCTTTATTCTTTGAGTATAGCTGGTGCACACAGAGGAGACATGAGTTTTTGCATAGGCCCCAGATTCCCCTGTGCAAAAATTATAAAGCTCTGAAATAAGGTAGATGATCACAGGCCACTATATACAACACCTTTGCTGATCTTATACCCATAAGGCTCTGAGGCTGCGCCTACACTTGTAAATTAAGTCAACTTAAGCTTAATTAAGTTGACTTAATTTACCCTGCATCTACACTACAGTTTTTTTAAGTCGACTTAAGCAGCTTGCTTAAGTCGACTTAAGGAAAATAAAGTTGACAATGAAAATTAAGTCGACTTTATTAAACCTAGATTTAATTCAATTTAAGGCTTAATTCAACTTTTTAAAGTCGAATTAAGCCAGTGTAGACATGGGGTAGCCCTAAGTCGACTTAGGGGTAGCCCAGGACTCAATGCCCTCCCTGCCAGGGGGGAGGCACAGGAGGAGCCTGGCATGGCTCCCCAAAGGGCAGGGCAGAGCCCTGTGTGACGCTCTCTGGATTTAGGGAACCATTTATGATATTATTTTCTATTAATAACTCATATATGCTGTAATCCATAGGAACTATGTCGTGTTTGGTATCAATAGAAAGGTAGTAATTTGCTGGGAATGATTATATAGTTTACGTATAGGAATTGTATTTGTATTAGAAGTTAGGAATATGGTTGTTATATCTATACTTGTGTGATTCTGGGGAAACACCCCAGACAGGCTGTCTACAACAATTGTGTCCTTAATGGCTCATCAGGTTTCTCCCTGGGCCCACTGTACCTGGGAGCTTCCTTAACATTAAAGACACAATGGTTGTAGACAGCCTGTCTGGGGTGTTTCCCCAGAATCACACAAGTTAAAGTATAGATATAACAACCATATTCCTAACTTCTAATACAAATACAATTCCTCATTCCCAGCAAATTACTACCTTTCTATTGATACCGAACATGACATAGTTCCTATGGATTGTAGCATTTATGAGATATTAATAGAAAATAATATCATAAATGGTTCCCTAAATCCGGACAGCGTCACACCCTTCCCACATGCCCTGCCAGGGTCCCTGTCTGCCTTTGCCCCATTGTACACAAGGGGTGCCTCCCCGCCACCACAGACCTGCCCAAGGTCCACCTAGCCCCTAGAAGTCGACCTAGGCATCCAGTGTGGACGCTCTAGGTTGACTTTGTAAGTTCCCCTTTAAGTCGACTTTAATTTTAAGTGTAGTCTCACTAAGTCGACTTAAAATTACAAGGGTAGACATAGCCTGAAAGACTTAAACTAGCACTCTTTGAGCACCCAAACTTCAGCTGACTTGAAGGATAAGAATCAATCAAAAGTGTTAAAACCATAGGTTTAAATGCATGCGTAACTGCCAGCCTAATCTGCTAATTTAGTGACTGAAACTGCATTTAAAAGTAAAATATTTGCATGGGCAAATGGTCAGTTAAGCATGGACCTATGGAGCCTGTTCTTCAGCTGATATAAATTGGTGTGGCTCCATTAAAGTCAATGGATCTATGCTAATTTATACCATCCAAGGAACTGATCCATGGTTTCTAAACTTGAAAATGCTATCCTTAAAAGTTCTGAGGCCATTCATGCCCTCCTTGCAACATATTAGTATAGGTTATCCCTAAACATTTCTTTGAGCTAATTAGATTCTAATGTCCATTAGGAAAAGACTTCAGCTACTTTGGAATAAATTTTCAAAATTCCGTAGAGGTGTTACAAGCACAAATGCTATGACTTTTTAGTTAAATGTGTGCTCCTAACTCAATCAGGCACTTTTGAAAATCTCCCTGTAACATAACTGTACAATATCAAGTACATCTGGTGACTACATGAGCTAATTGTAAACGAATGATACACTAACAAAGGTCTCCCACATGATCTTGAGTAAACAGAGCTAGTAAACAATGTAATATTTCCTTTGCTGTCACTAGTGTGAATACAGGTGAAATATGTGCATGAGACTGCACCTAAAATAAAACTATAATTAACCACCATACATAATTAGGGAACTCTCATATCAAGGAGGCTAGCATTTGTTTTGTAACCAGCATCCTATTTTAATGGTCAGTTTTGCTGCATTTAATTCTGCATAATTTTATGAGAGTCAGGAAATGCCTGCTAGGTGATAAATGACTTATTCACAATGGTCCATTTATCCGTGGGACTTTTTGTTAGTTACCTGACATGTTCAATGACCATTCTATTTTCTTTCCACTTATGGGGAGGTTATAGGTGTGTATTTTGTCTAATCAGATTCAATTATATTCTTTTAAGTGCAAATGGTAGTGGTCATAGATTTCATTCTGGATCATATTTGATTATGTTGTTTATTCATCATGGTAAGTTGTAATATATCACTGCCATGCAAGTGATACTCAAAATAATAATGTATTATTATGTGGGAGCCATGTGTTCCCACCATCTGTCTGACTCACTAAGAAGCTTCTTAAATCATTAAAAGAAGTAACACATTTCACCAGACTTATTCTACCTTTATTTTCACATGTGATCTGAATGCTTAATTGCTTTTAAGACACAGCGAATAGTCTTTTGTATTTCATTTATCAGTAATAGCAATGAAAACTTTTCATGCTATAGCTACATAATAATAATTACACAAACTTTGTTGGGTAATAATACAGGTTACCACCCAGAGAACATATAACAATACTTATATAATTAAAAATAGCACACCGCATCTACTTACTAAATTTAACTACTTGGTTGTGATAACACAGTTAATATACAGCCATGCATTGGAATGTTCCATCTGTGTAGTACTCAAATAATCTTAACTCTGACCCTTAGTGATCCTCTAACAGATAAATGAGAAAACTTTGTTTATTAACCAGAAACAGTTTATCTCATCAGTTATCACAAACACTGGACTGTCAATGATCATGAGACAGTGCCAACTTATGTGGGCCCAGTACACATGAAAATACATTTATATTAATGGAAATATTAATTGAACCAATGGCATAGAAAGGTCTTCACTCCTTATTCTTTATAGGTTCACAATAGCCCTCATAAGGCAGGTATGAAAATACACATTTGAGACACAGTAAATGAAGGCACCCAGGGGTTAAATGACTTGTTGATAAGTCCCCCAGGCCCCAAAGGAACAGTCAGATGGAAACTTTGCAAGTAGAAACTGTAATATTTTGGCACCATGTAATCTCTCTCTCTCTCTCCCCCCCCCCCCCCCCACCCCTTTTGGTCTCTTTGCATGTGTTTCTATAACACGTAGGCAGCAAGAGGTGGCTAAGAACAATTCATAGAGAAAGTTAAGTTTTTCAAATACACCTCAGTGATGTAGGGGCTTACATAACATTTTCAAAGGTGATTTAGGCGCCTAAATCTTACTGAAAATCAATGCAATTATGCTCAGCATATTAGAAAATCTTAGCTGCACTACAGCTGTCAATAAGCATTTTTTCAGGTGTAGACTCCTGTATATTCAGGAAAAACAGAACTAACAAAACTATCTTCAGTCGCACCATCTACGCTAGTGACACAAAGTGTCCAGTAAGATACTGCAGACACTTGCTGAGTTTCTGGTCTCCAGTTCAGGATAATCTATCTAAGGAGATTAATTCCTCATTGAATACAAAACATCCAGCGCTGGGATAAGTAAAACCGTCTGTTAGCATTTTGTGACATTTTTTGGCCAAATTGTTAGTTTAACCATGCTAACAAAACCTGCTTGATTGCTGTGGGTAGCTGCTATATGGAATGTAGTTAAGCCTATTTATGACAATTGAGAAGTGTTACCCCAACTGTGGGTTTTAATTATACAATGCTAAGTTTCCTGTTCTCTCTGATAACAGAGAATCCACACTGCAGCATCTTAATGACCTGATCTGCTGCATACCTGATGGCCACCTGCTGCCAAATATGCTAGAGATACAACAGAGTCCTGTGGCACTTTTAAAGACTAACAGATTTATTTATCGCATGAGCTTTCATGGGAGAAAATCCCACTTCGTCAGACGCGATAAATAAATCTGTTAGTCTTTAAAAGTGCCACAGGACTCTGTTGTCTTTCTACAATAGACTAACACGGCTACCCCTTTGGAATATGCTAGAGATGTGTGTGACTTGCCAGTTTTTGAGGAGTTGAGCATAGAATGGAATGAAAGGGCACTTATTGGAGCTGACACTGAAAAAGCATTTGACTAAGTGGGTTGGAGTCCACAAAAGCTTATGCCCAAAGAAATTGGTTAGCTTTTAAGGTGCCACAGTACACATTTTTGCTGTACACAGACTAACATGGCCACCCCTCTGGAAACTGAAAAAGCAGTAGATGTGAAGGAGGAAGATGAGGACAACAGAGTCAATAACAAGACTCTCTTTACTCCTGAAATGCAGATTAAAATATACACAGCAGCAATCAATGTGCTTGGTGAGGTGAAGGATCTCTGCACAGAACAAAAGTTTCAAAAATAACAATGCAAAGGGAGTGGCATCTCTAAGATACCAAAGTTGTGAACAACAAAACTACAGAATCTTCAGAGTTAAACCGCTTTAAAAGCTGACCAATTCCGGTCAACTAAATCTTGAATAGGGAGAAACTTTTATTTTAATATTCTATTGTATTTCCATTTAATTTGACCATTTAAAATTTTCCCCCTCAATCCACAACAGATACCACATTTCTCTAATCAATAAAGACATCAGGATGGAACTTTGCCAGTTAGACAATTCCAGACAATTAGCAATTCCATTGGCTTTTGTTGTCAATAGTTTTCAATTTATGTTCAGAAATGAAACAAATATGTATGATACTCTTCTGTCAGGACAACGTTATTATATGCATTCTTTAAAACATGCAGAACATTTAATATTCATAATTTTTTTTGCATGTTTTTCATGAGACTTATTTTTCATTTTTAAGTATGTTTGGATTCTAACAAAGTTAATTGTTCTATAATTGTTTTGAAAGAGATTTAATATTTATTGCAGACAGGTTTTTTTTTAATGTTTCAGAAGCCAGAAGCCAGTTTTGTAGGTCTAAAGCAGATAAAAATTTCTACTGCTGTCAACAGGAGTTTTGTGTATATGAGATTTGCAACACCAGGCCCCAAACATAAGCAGAATAAGGCCTATTAGAATCTTCTTTCAGATACAACTCCGATTCTCTTCCCTGGGAGTTTTGCTTGTGAGATGATTTGAGACTTGATCTTCTTGAATTTTGCAACAGTTCATCTGTTGCATAGGGAAGTAAAAGAAAAGAATAAAGAATGTCTTTGAATTGACTTGATGCTAAGAAAAAACAAACAAAAAAGAACCCTAGAAAGATATAAAATTAAACTGGTATACATTAAATGGGTTAAAAACTGGCTAACTGATAGGTTTCAAAATGTAATCATAAAAGGCTAATCATCACCAAGTGGGTGTGTTTACAGCAGGGTCCTGCAGGGACCAGTTCTTGCCTCTGAGCTATTTAAGATTTGTATCAATGACCTGGAAAAAAACATCAAATAATCATTGATAAAATTTGTAGTTGTACACAAGCAAACAATATGTATTTTCATACGACTCATTGTAATGTATACATCTCAGAACAAAAAAATTTAAATTTATAGTATGCTGGACTCTATCCTGGGAGATAGTGACTCTAAAATATTTGGGGGTCATGGTGGATAATCAGTTGAATATGAGCTCCCAGTGTGAGGCTATGGCCAAAAGAGCTAATGTGACCCTTGTATGATGTGAGGGAGATTCCCAAATCTGAGTGATTCTTTTTAGGTGATAAATCTGAAGAACTGTTCCAGACAAAGGTGTCAGAGAAGGTTTTAGAAGAAACTGATAAATTAAACAATAATTCACCAGAACTCAAATGTGAAATTGCAAAAATACTAATTGTGGTATGTAATCTGTAATTTAAATCATCTTCTGTTCCAGAGACTGGAGGATAGCTAATTTGATACCAATTTTAAAAAAGGCTCCAGAGGCAATCCTGGCAATTACAGACCACTAAACCTAACTTCAGTACCAGGCAAACTGGGTAAAACTATAGTAAAGAACAGAATTATCAGACACCTAGATTAATATAATTTGTTGTATTATTAGAGATACGGAAAATCTTCCATATGAGGATAAATTAATAAGACTGGGACTTTTCATCTTGGAAGAGATACTAAGAGGGGGATAGAATGGAGGTCTATAAAATCATGACTGGTGTGGAGAAAGTAAATAGGAAGTGTTATTTTCTCTTCATAACACAAAAATTAGGGGGTCAACAAATGAAATTAATGGGCAGCAAGTTTAAAAACAAACAAAAGGAAGTATTTCTTCACACAGTGCACAGTCAAGCCATGGAACTTCTTACCAGAGTTTGTTGTCAAAGCCAAAACTATAATGGGCTCAAAAAAGAATAAGATAAGTTCAGGGAGGCTAGAGTCCATCAATCATGTTAGCCAGGATAGGCAGGGATTGCTGTTTGCCAGAGGCTGAAAGTGGTCAATGGGATGGATCACTTGATGATTACTTGTTCTATTCATTTCCTTGGAAGCATCTGGCACTGACCACTGTTGGAAGACAGGATATTTGGCTAGATGGGCCACTCTTCTGACCCACTTTAGCTGTCCTTATGTTGGCTGCATACAAAGGGTGATCTCAAGTAGTAGAGAGGTTATTTTACTTCTATATTTGGCATTGGTGCGACCACTGATGGAACACTGTGTCCAGTTCTCCTGTCCATAATTCAAGAAAATGTTGACAAAGCAGAGAGGATTCAGAGAAGAGCCACAAAAATGATTAAAGGGTTAGAAAACAAGACTTAAACTGACAAATGCAAGGAGCTCAACCTATTTATCTTAACAAAGAGAATTTAGTGGATAACAATTATAATCTGTAAGGCTATGTCTACAATTGTTAATTTAAGTCAATTTAGCATGTCCACACTTAAATTTTAAGTCGACTTTGGGGGGACCCCACACTGGATGCCTAGGTCAACTTGTAGGGGCTAGGTGGACCGGGACTGGTCCACGGTGGCAGGGGGGCACCCCTTGCCAAGTGCCAGGGGGCTCAGCCTTTGCCCATTGTACCTGGGTACAATGGGGCAAAGGGGGACAGGGACCCTGGCAGGGCATAGGGGCAGGGTGGGCAGGGCTCTGCCCTGCCCCGTGGGGGGGCATGCCAGGCTCTCCCTGTGCCAGCCACCCTGGCAGGGAGGGCAGTAGGGAATCCCTGGAGGCCCCTAAGTCAACTTAGAGTTGACTTAGGGGTACTCCACGTCTACACTGGCTTAAGTCGACTTTAGAAAGTCGACTTAAGCAGAAAGTCGACTTAAAAGGAGGTTTAGTAAAGTCGACTTAAGCAGCTGCTTAAGTCGACTTAAGGAAAGTGTAGTGTAGACGCAGAGTAAATTAAGTTGATTTAAGCAAGCTTAAGTCGACTTAATTTACAAGTGTAGATGCACCCTAAGTGCCTACACGGGTAATAAACTTTGAATTATGGGCTCTTCAATTGAGTAGAAAAACATAATCCAATGAATGGACGTTGAAACTAGACAAATTCAGATGACCAATAAGGTGGTAAGCCCATGATCTGCCCTGTGGAGACTGTGAGGGCATATATGGAAGTCAGGCCACAGAGGGATGGGCTCTTCTTGATTTACAGTGATGGGAGTCCCCTCACAACCAACCATTTTGTTACAGTTTTACAACAGGAATTGATAAGATTGGGGCTTCCAGCACATGGATTTTGTTCTCACTGATTCAGGATGGAGTCGCGATAGCCGCAACCACCTGGCTTTTGAGTGCTGGCATTCTGAAGCACATAGAAGATATGGTGAGGAGTCAGTATTAATTTTCCTTTATGTTTGCATTCCAGATGCTGGCAGGTGGGCCACGCAGATGGCAGTGTGTCCCTGCAGGAACTGCATTGTTTTCTAAGAACATAAGCTATCTTCCAGGGAAGGGACAATGGTGATCAAATTAAATGGTTTGGCAAATGATTTAAAGGCGATATTCTTTAAAAGAGCAGAAATGGTGATTGGAGCGCCTGGCTGATACAGTTCCCTTTCACGTCCATTCAAGGGGCGGAGGTGGGAGGTAAGGGTCCCAGCAATGAATTGGCTAGTGAGCAGGATGGGTAAAGAGGGAGATCTGACAGCAGCCCACTCTGGTCTGTGTAAATGATTATGGAATTACCGGCACGGTACATTTTTATCTGACGGGTACTCCCAGATATTTAGAAATAAAGCTGCAGACTAATTAAACCACATCCAGCATCTTCTGTCCTTATTGCAGCATAACTGGAGACAGAGGTGGCCTTTGGCTATTGGGGGCTGCAGGCGAAGGCCCAATGTGGGGGCCCCCCTATAGGCCCCTGGCCCTGGCCTCCCCCGCTGCTGGCCCCACCCCCTCCCTGGCCCTGACTCTCTGCCTTCCCCAGCCCCAGCTCCCTGTCGCCAATCGAAGCAGATGCGTCTTTTGGGGTAGACGAAGCAGGTGATGGGACCCTTACTGATTGGGGACCTAGGTGTGCGCCTGCTTTGCCGACCTCAAAAGCCGCCTCTGACTGGACAATGGTCCCTTCGGGCCATGAAGCAATATATCAAGAATGTGCTCAGGAATCTTTAATTCAGAAGCCGTTTGAAGTAAAGGAAATGCTGTGCACTCTAGGGCAAATTTTAAAGGCAAAATAACAATTTCATGCTTTTCTCTTGCATTTAAACTGTGGGATTTTTATTATTATTATTTATAGTTATCATTTTGGCTGCTCTGAGTAGCAGTGACTGGGATTAGTCATCTTCTCTCTGCTGGATGAAAAATGAAGTTTGAAAGAATGTTCATTACCTTCCTGGTATGTGTTGACTGCACTGATTCTTCATCTGCCAAAGTGTGTACACTGGCTTCTGTCTCATATAGAGACCTTTGGAACTAAAAGTAATTGATCAAATTAGTTCTAATATAATCCCACACAGGCTCTGTTACCTTTGCAGCTTGTTAACCTTATACACAAACAGTTTGTTTAAACTATCTGGATGACATCATGAAAACCACCTTCAATACATCAAATAAATATGAAATGAACCCCTGTTCCAAGAGTTTGAAACGTCTCTGATGGCTAGAAACCTTCTAATTTTCATCTTAAATTTATTTATAACAATTTGTTCTTCTGCCAACTTTGTCCTTTAGCTTAAATAGCTTGTCTCCCTTCTGAATATTTGCAGGTTATTATTTTTTTTAAAAGATAAAATTTAGAACTTAAGTAGTTAATGAATTTAATTTCAATGCAGGTGGCCACACTCCAGAAGTAACCAGAGCTTTCCCCACAGCATTATAACTAAACCAGCTTCCAAAATGCCAAATTCAACCATGATTGCTTTGTAAATTTATTTTGTGAGGGACATTAGCAAAACTTCTGTGACCACGAGTTCTCTTTTATAATGGCAGTTCCCAAAACTTTTTCACTTTGTGGATCATTCCTTTGTTCAATCAATTCATTGATACCTTTTCTTATCACTACACACCAAGAGGGAGGTGGAAGTCCATTTGGTCGTGGAAGGAGAAGCAGATGGCTGCAGTCAAGTCCCCACATATGATGGTTATAGAAAATTGAAAGAGGATGGGGAGCTCTCAGTGCACCAGCAAAGAAGGGGGAGCAGTGCTTACCCAAACCAGGGCAAGGATATTCATCCTTGATCTCTGAAAGGTAAATAATTTCTTATGCAATTATGTTGTCTGATTTTTTGTTAAATAGTGCTTTCCTTTTAAGTGAAAGGGATTGTCTTGTGCACGTGTCATACTGGAATGTTCCTCCAGGTATAAAAATAGCTGCTGCACAGTCAGGCAGAAATTCCCAGGACTCTTAAAGCAACTGAAAAAACTACTCTTAGCAGAATAAGAATGTTTGAAAACAGAAGGAAATGCCCAATGCTGACTGGTGGTGATTTATAGGATACAAAACATCTGAGATCCCAGCACAGGAGGGTGAGTTAAAGATGGCATGGCAGCCTTAACTTTAAAATTTCCTTTAATTTATCACTTTGTGACAGACCTTCAGCCACGATGATGTCATTTCTGTATATATTACATTGTATAAAAGCACATAGCACATGAATAAAAAGTTAAGACAGTCACATCAATCACTGTTGTCTCACTAGCTGGTGACCATACTCCTGTCTCAAAGGGTTAAAACAAGTGTTTCACAACATCTACCTTGGTTACATGTGACTGTCTTGTCTAGAGTCTAATCGTCTCTTTTAGATGTATTGGTAGTGGTAGCCTCTCCTGGGTGAAACAAATAAAATATTTGATTGTAATAAAAATAAATGAGATCCAATGCCAAATCTATTCACAGCAAAACTCCAAATAAATCAGAAAGGGCTCCTGTGTGGGCAGCAAGAAAGGCCTCATGAGAACACGCCCTGAAGAATAATCCACTGTCTGTCATCATGTGTTATGGCCTCTGAATAATTAAAGGAGGAATGGTGCTTTTTTCAGTTAGGATGGCCTGTATTTCAGGGGCTTTCATGAGACCTTTATAAATAGCTTTATCTAGCAGGATATTCTCTAACCAAGTAATTCAGCTCTATTTTGTAATAATATACAACATCTAATAGCAGATCTTACAAGGAAGTGCTTTTTATTTTGCCCAAATTGTTGCAGATCTCTTGCACAAACTTTTTAAATTTAAGCATTATTATGGGATGGATGATTTGGTCTTTTCTGGTTCAACAACAGAGACCATTCCATGGACAAGCTGGGTCAGTAGCTGACATTGATGGCCACGCCCCTAGCAACAAATGGCATCACAGCACAGAAGAAAAGCCTGGTTGGCTTGTGGTTTGCAGGTTTGACTTAGTCTGATTGGCAATCTGATTGGTGAACTGACCCAACAGGCCCTCTCAAGATGCAACCTTGCAGCATTCACCATAGATAGTAGGTGTGCTTCAAAATATGCACTCCAGACAACCTGTATTTATACTGCAGTTGTTTACAAGCTAAAAATCACACTATATTCAACCTACCAGTCTGTACCAATATCTTAGTTTGTTTTTCTGTGCTGTCGTGTACCTTCCTTATCTTTGCTTTAGATACCATATTCCATGCGTCAGTCAGCTGTTGAAGATTTCACTAACAAGACATATTATTCATACATTTTACTTTTAACAGGTTTTGTATTGCCTATGCAAGAACAGACTTCAGCTATTGCAAAGTGTTATGGGAAATACCTTATATGTTGGCTAACCCTTCAGATTAAGCTGATTACTTCTTGTACTACCTTCAGTGAACATGGAGAACAATTGATCCCTATCCTCTTTATAACAGCCCTTAACATATTTGAAGACTGTTAGCAGGTTTCCTCTCAGCCTTCTGTTCTCAAAATTAAACATTTCCTCATAGGTCAATTTTTCTAAAATGTATATAATTTTTATAGCTCTTAACTGGACTCTTTCTATTTTGTCCACATCTTTCCTAAAGCTTGAAGCCCAAAAAATGGACACAGTATTCCTGCTGAGGCCAAACAATTAGCTCACTTGTCTTACATACAACAGTCCTGTTAATACATCCCAGAATATTAGCCTTTTAAGCAACGGAATAATATTGTTGGCTCAACTTGTGATCCACTGTTATCCTCGGATCTTTTTCATGAACATTATGCCTAGCAAGTCATTCTTCATTTTGTAGATGTGCATTTGATTTTTTTCTTTCTAATTGTAGTATTTTGTATTTGTCTTTTATTGAATTTTATCTTGTTGATTTCAGACCAATTCTTCAATTTTGTAAGGTCATTTTGATCCTGTCCTTCAAAGTGCTAGCAACCTCTCCCAACTTGGTGTTCTCCACAGATTTTCTGCATACTTCACACTCCATTTTCCAAGTCATTAATGAAAATATTAGACAGTACCAGAATCAAGACAGACTCCTGTTGGACCCTACTAGATACCTCCCCCTCAGTTTGACAGTTAACCATTGGGAATTCTCTTTCAATAGTTTTTCAAGCCGTTTTACAGCCACCCTACTGCAATTTCATAATCGTCTCTTCAGTCTATCAGATAATACAATCCAATGGTTGGAAGTAGATGCTAGACAAATTCAGAGTGGAAATAAGATGTAAACTTTTAACAGTAGGGGTAATTAACCACTGGAACAATTTACCATGACTTTTAGTAGATTTTCATCTCTAGCAGTTTTAAAATCAAAATTGGATGTTTTTCTAAAACATACGTAGTTGTTTACACAGGAATTATTATGGGGAAGTTCTATGACCTGTATTTGCCAAATCAGACTACATGAGCACACTACTCCCTTCTGAAGTTAGAATCTATGATGACAGAAAAAGTTCTCTCTCCAGAATAGCTTCTTTCAATCTGTGAACTGGTTTAAGCTATACTGATTAAAGAACTCTTGCCAGTGTAAGCTGCATCTCCACTATGAAGTTTACTGTTCTAGCAAGGGGTATAGCCAGCCCGTTTCCTGGCTGGGCCCATAAGACTCCAAGGTGGGCCTTGCCACATCCTGCTTCCCGTCTTGTGACCGGAAACTGCCTGACAATGCTCCAGTTGTCAGGTAGCAAGTAGAGCGTTGTGAGGAGAGGGAAGGCGGGGCAGAGGCAGAGAGACTCCAGCCCCTGCTGCATCTTGACTGTGGCGGCTGCCCGTGGGCTGGAGCTGGCAGGCAGTGTGGGACAGAAACTCACCCCTACTTCCCCCATCTCCCTGCAGCTCTGCCTTCCCAGGTGCATCCACCCACTGCTGTCTTTGCAAACCTTTTCTTGTATAGATAAGGCCTAAGTTAATTGAACGACTGATGCAGATCTCATTGTGGCTATTTAATAATCCCACTTGAGCACTATGCTTAATCATTGTGCAGAAAACAACTTCCTAAGGGTTAGTTACATTCATGGATCTCCAAAACAGGAAACTATTTTGTCCAAGTTGAAAGATGTTTGTATCCAAACGTGTGTACCCAAACAATATGTGTTTAAGGCACATGACCTAAGCAGTCTTATGTATTGATAGAAAAAAGTGGATGGAAAGGCTGTTAAGTTGATCCATTCTCTCAGTTCAAGGGTGGGTTCCTAAATGTTCAGTCAGTATATGTCATAAGAAGTTAAATTCAGTATTCTTCAGTCTCTTGTCACTTAATCAGGGTTCAACTCCCAAAAGGCAATAGAAATGTAATAGGCTGCTGTCTGAAGGAAAGATAGCAATATAACTTGCCAGTCTATGTGAGAAGAAAAACCCAAATATTTGTAGGTCTTTATTAAGTCAAGACACTGCCTATAGCCCACACTGGCTGGCAAAGTCACTTATCCCCCAAATCTCTCACTTCTCTGCGCATGGTCCTTAATTCCATATCACTTTCCATTTATAGTGAGTGGTGCTTTAAATGCCAGCTTCCTCATGTGTGAATAAATTATTTTCTCCTGTATACATTAAGTATCTTATTTAGCAGGGAAAACTAACCCCAACAAAAATAATTGCTGTACAAGGAAGGGTAACAAACTATCGTATTTTTGAGCAGCATCAAGTTCTGCGTAGATTAAGACAGTTAATCAAGAAAAATATTCAGAAGAACCACAAGAAAAAAAATAAAATTCCTTTTTAAAAATTTCAAGATCCATGAGTAGTGTAGACTTAGCTCTGTTTTCAGTAGTGTCACTGTTTTATGCCTCCTTGCAGGTAATAACTTATTCTAGGTATTAAATCTGTCACATTCCTTTTACTTGGACCAGGGCTGAAGAATTTATAGCAGGAGACCAAATCTGACCCAGCAATTTCAAAACATAACAAAAGATATGAATCCAATTATTCTCTGTCCAAATGATGACACACATACCCTGAATCAATGTGACATTTGAACAAGTCATTTAATACGAGTCTCAAAGTGATTGCAAACATGAAAATTTAAGGCTTATTTAACTCTGACTTTCTGAGAAGAGTTCAGTCTTGAAAAGAGAACACCAGTCTCCCTCATTTGACTAATATGCAATACAAAGAATATAATAAAGTCTGTTTGGAAAACAGAACATTTGATCTTCTGCTCATCCCTCTTGCTCCACACTCATATGTTTAAAAAGCAATTGCTCATACAAATTCATAAACTGATCCCCGTCCCGTATTACTTGGGCAGCAAAAATATCAGCAGTTTATAACTGAGGTCTACAGAAAGCCTGCCAAGTACTTGGATTTTTTTTTAAAACCCAGAAACTCTGTGTCTATGTGTATTTAAATATAATGCATGACTGTCGGAATCTGCTTTTCCTCTGGTGTTTTCTCTGGCTGAACTATCGCAGATTTTGCCATATATGAACATTCTTTTGATACTGTGGAAAAATAAATCTGGGTGTTCAACTCATAAAGAGGAACAGAAAGTCAAAGGTCCAACACAAGATGACAATCGATATGTACTTTGCCTTTAACAATGAGAAAAGGGATTTCCCACATCATAATGTATGATGAGAAGAGAGGGAAGAGAAAATCATGAAGTGGCACATGGGAGAATGGTTGCGATAAACTAAATACTGGAGTTACAATCATCAAGGAAAACTTCTCTTATGCTGGCAGCCTTCCCTGTGGCAAAACAAGAAGAATGAAGACAATGAACCAAATAAGTGGGATGGAGGAAAAGGAAAAAGTAGCCACCCATAAAGTCTTCAAAGTTAGGATCAATTCTTTTCTGTCATTTACTCAGGTGAGTAATTCCACTGATGTATGTAGGACTCTGCACATGGGGAAAAAACAGAAGGTTAGCATGCCCACCTCCTCATTTCCATCCTTCTAGCAAAAGGCAAGGGAAGATATACATTAGAGCATAGAAAACATAGAAATGGATGAAAAACCATTGAGAGTCAAACAGCCAGCTAGCAACTCCCATTCCAGACCTTTCCAGCATTCAGGATCATAGACATAGATGGAATGAGAACATTAAATTTTAGGGGACAAGTTTTGTCCTCAGTTCCCTCCTGCCTGTGCATGACACTACCACTGGAGTTATGGCACTTCAACAAAAATTCATGTCAGAAAATGGTTCTACTATTAAATCTGTGTCAGTTATGTAGAGCTGTATATTGGGCATTTTATGATAGAATTAGAGCTGGAGTACAAGTCCAAACCAGCAAACTGCTTAAGCATGTGCTTGACTGCTTTGTTGGTGTGGGTCAAAAGGCCTGATCCTGCAATCGCTTACTTCCGCATGGCGTGCTTATTATCATGAGTTCAGTGGAACTACTTAATAGTGAGCATTACACTAGTAAGGACCTGCAGGATGAGGCCCTACATTAAGCCAGGAACAGGATGTGATAATGCAGGATGCATCTGGGGACAAGCAAGGGTGAAACTGATGTACAGTCTCTTAGCATGTCTACACCTAAATTTTAAGTTGACTTAGGGGGGACATTACAAAGTCGACCTAGAGCGTCCACACTGGATGCCTAGGTTGACTTCTAGGGGTTAGGGGGACCTAGGGCAGGTCCACGGTGGCAGGGGGGCACCCCTTGCCCAGTGCCAGGGGGCTCAGCCTTTGCCCCATCGCACCTGGGTACAATGGGACAAAGGAGGACAGGGACCCTGGCAGGGCATAGGGGCAGGGTGGGCAGGGCTCTGCCCTGCCTTGTGGGGGGGCATGCCAGGCTCCCCCTGTGCCTCCCCCAGCAGCGAGGGCAGTGGGGGAGTCCTGGAGAGCCCTAAGTTGACCCTAAGTCAACTTAGGGCTACTCCAGGTCTACATTGGCTTAAGTTGATTTTAGAAAGCCGAGGTAAGCCTAAAGTCGAATTAAAAGGAGGTTTAATAAAGTCGACTTAATTTTCTTTAAGAAAAGTGTAGTGTAGATGCAAAGTAAATTAAGTCGACTAAAGCAAGCTTAAGTCGACTTAATTTACAAGTGTAGACACACCCAATGTGCTGGTTAGTTCAAACTAACATGGCCACATTGGGTTAATTTGAACTAACTAGTTCGAATTAAGGGTTAGTTTGAAAGATATAATTGAATTTATTAGTTCGAATTAAGGAAGTCCTTCATTCGAACCAATGAAAGCCTAGTGTGGCCAAGGCTTAAGTTAGTTCGAATTAAGCATCTGACAAAGTGGGATTTTCTCCCACGAAGGCTCATGCGATAAATAAATGTGTTAGTCTTTAAAAGTGCCAGAAGACTCCTGGTTTGTTTTGCAGCCTCTTACGGGTACATTTTGAGGATGAAACCCTACTACTAGTTTTTGTGTGTTTTTCCCCCATTAGATAAGTTGTTCGTCAACACGGCATGAAGCAGGAAATAAATTACTGAAAGTTGGTTAGCCAGTCACACTGCTCAGAGGACTAAACATCATGATGGCATTTGTAAAGAGGAAGATATCTCTTGCAGTGGAACTTTCATTTTCATTTCTTTTATAGCAGGAAGAAAATCTTTATAAAAATATATTTAGCTCAATTTTAAAAAGTCTGGCAGATTTATAATGCAAGTAATGTTCCGCTTGTATCTTTCTGGTATTATTGCATGTTTTTATAGAGGCAAAAATCCACCATGATCACCATATTGGCAGTCGCATAGTTGTTTTGTGAGCAAATTACACAATCCTCATGGAAGGATATTCTTATTAGTTTTGGGGGGATACTCTAACCAGATACATTATTTTCTCTAGGAATAAACAGCTGCCAATACTCTTGACCCATTCTCTCACACTGGGCAGACAGTATCCCAGTACAGCATACCCTGCAGAGATACAATTCTTTGCTTTGGACAATAGATTTGAGTTTTTTTTCTTGAAAGCAAGGTTGACCACTCAATCAAGATAATGAAGATAGAAGTGACAGAGTTAGTCTCCAATACATGCTTCAGAAATTACTTCACCTCAAAACCTGTAGATATCCAGACAATCCCAGAGAACAGAGCAGAAATATGTGTTTTACACACATCAGTTACCATTGTTAATATTTGCTTTGTGCATTCTTAGAAGTGTAAGTCTAATCCTAGTATAATCCTGGGGCCAACTGTGCATCCCAAGTATGTAGGGCACCCACTTAGCCATGCATTACATGTAGGCTTCTGATCTAATTGATGCCCAGGTTCTTGCTCTTGCCACCTATATAGAAATGGGTTTCAAGAGAAGAAGTCAGAGACTGTGTTCCTTGACTTGACATCTTGGGCTACTGGTCAAGATCTCTAAAATGTTGCCTTGATAGATTATTATTGCTATGGAAATGATGCTTCAAAACGGACAATTCCAGCCTATGCTAGGCAATAAATTAAGCTCATGGAGGACTCAGAAGAATTGATTCCCTCAGAGAACTTTCTTATAACATATTTATGAATGATCTGCCTCCAACCTTTTCAAGGCCATTCAATATGCAGATGATATTTGCTTAAATTCAAGAGACAGAGACTTCAGAAAGATTGAGGACAACCTGAACCAAGACATAACAGCGATTAGTGGCTATCGCAAGAAGCAGAGACTTAAGCCCAGTGTGTGAGAGATAGTCTTATCACACTTCCATCTCAACCATGCCAATGATTCTCAAGAACTCAATATCTTTTTGAATGGAGAATAACTGGCACATGAACTAAAGCCAATACGTTTAGAAGTAATTAACCCACGACTTACATATAAAGGACCACCTCACAAAGGTAACAAGATTTAGATCATTTCTGCTCTTAATAAAGTTGTGAGTTCAAATTGGAGCACCAATGCAGAAATTTTTCCCAGCTCAGTATTAGTTCTTTGCCATGCAGTTAGAGAGATTAAACTCTTTCCACACACAGCTAATTATTGTGCAACTGAACCAAATGATGAGAATAACAGGCACTCTGAGATCAACAACCAGCAAGTGGCTACCACTGCTCTGTAATATCCCATCTCTTAACATCAGGAGTTATAACAAAGAACCTCCTTGATAAAATCCAGGAGATGCCACATCTCTTTTTCAAAGATATGGGACGCACCTCATCACCAACTTATCAGGAGGATACCAGTTACCAACCATCTCTATGGCAGGTGCTTCCACGTTGTGATAAGAAAAATGGGACCAAGTTGCTTCCTCTGTAAGGAATGCCTTCCTCATCACTCAGCCTAATGAGAGACTGCCTTGCTTTGAGCTGCCGCACCACCTCTTGTGCAAACTCAATTATTTCATATATGGGGTGATGAGATAACTAATATGCTGGGTATCAGGAACAGCCTTCTCTGTAGCTGTGGTGAGGTTCAGGATGCCATACACCTAACTCTGCTGTTCATCTTGTGCTGGCTTGCCAGGAAGACTTTCCAGACTCCACCCTGCTGACCCTGAGGCTACTGAATGTGTAATGCCGCCCTCAGCCCTTTTGATTTTTTCTTCTTTTTTGACTTATACATCTCTATTTTATCTCTCTACTTTACATTTTGTATTTTGGACTTTCCTCCACCTTTACTGTACCACTTTTGCATTCACTAATAATAATAGTTAAACTGTGCCATCGTCACAAGCTGCTGTCCATTTACGGATGAACTGTGGAAAGTGAGTTTTGTAAAAGACAAGTCTATTCAGGCTATAGTACATTCACTTTGGTTTGAGCACACAATGCAGGGTAGTCAGTAGGTGGACTGCAGGCCAAATGCAAACCACCACCATCTTTTTATTATCCTTATGGTTACTATTTTTTAATTATTTTCTCTGGAGTCCAAATTTTGACTATACCTTGACCAAAAAATAATTGACTATCCCTGACCTAAACCACTTGGGGACCGTATGCTACCTCCTTGATCCAGCAAAGTAAAACCCGTCTGCTGTGACCCTTGACCTTGTTTAAGATGTAGCTTGCTAGGTAGTCATACACTATGTCCATTTCTTTGAGTATTTGAAGAACATGTACAAAGAGGTTGCAGAATTCCAGAAGTGGACAGAAACATAAAATGCTTTATCAATCAAATTCACCTGCTTTAGAGAGAACCCGAGTATTCAGTGACAGTCTGGTAAGCTCTAATAAGAGATCTGTTTTACAACAGGAAAAAAAACCCCCACCATGTAAGAAGAGAGGAGCGGGGAAGAGCACAGACAAGCAGCAATACAGAAAAAAAACCTGTCATTTTTGTGATTCTTTAACTATTTAAAGAAGAAATGGCACATAATGGAAGTTTGGTTCTCCTTTGAGAATCATAAATAAAATAGTGATGTAATCAAAGGATAGAAGAAAAAAAGACTTCAGATATTTAATTTTTATTTATGTTCACCTCCATAATGTACAACATAAAGGAAAGTTACAAAATACAATTCAACCTCTTGTGCATTCTGTTGCTGTACTCGGCCTGTTAATGCCTTTTAGAGCTTGAACCTGCTACTTTAATTTACTGCCTTCTACCCAGTGAGTACAGAGGGGTTTGAAAAGGTCTTCAGAAAAAAGTGGTGAGCTTTCCGTAGGATTTGTTACTAGAGTCTATTCATTCTCTGATCAATAGTGTGCTGCAATCTCATTCTCCTGTATGGTCTCTAGAGAACCTATTTCAGCTGGGAAAACTTCCCAATGGTTCCTTCTGGAAGAGAGGTTTCATTTCATGCAGAGAGAGACACGTTGCATTTTGCATCGTGCCAGCTGCAGAGATCTTGTAAGTGTCTGGGAAAAAAAATAGGGGAAAATATTCTTTCCTAAACAGATATTTGGTCCCTAAACCCAACATTTACAGTAAATTTAATGTAATATGATTGAAACATAAAGACCACATTTTACCAAAATCTGTCAGTCCTAAACTCTAGAGCAATAAATATTGCAACATAAATATAGCAATAGTGTAACAAGTTACAGTGGAAATCAACTGCGAATGAACACAGGATTACTTGTAAAGTTAAGATTTGCTTGTGAATCTAGTTTGAAACCTGTAGATTGCATGGATCATTGAACAGCAGATTGTCTCCATGTCCTTCCCTTATTCTTTTAATTTTTTCTTACTTGATAGGATTTGCCTTTGGTATTTTTATGTCATATGTAGCATGAAATGACCATATGAATCAGACTTAGTAGTAGCTGCACAAACTTTTATGGAAGAGCTGGTGTTTCTGTAATAGCAAAGAAATTTGTGACAGTGACACAGATTTTCTCTTGTGCTGAGATCCACAGAGACAGGGTGGAGGGGCAAGGAGGTGTGTGGTGGGGGAAGGGGGAAAATGGGGTTATCAAGGAGGTAGTTTTGTTTCTTTCACCCCAGCCTTGACATCAGAGATGGCTCTGCCAGATTTACACCAGCTGAGAGTTCTCTCTAACCTTCACATATCACAGAAATTCTCATTTGGATCTGTGACACCAGATTCCAGCCACTTTGAACTGATTGAATGGCACAAAGGAATTGGCTCCAATTGGGAAGAAGTGAGAGAATCCAGAACATTAAATGTATGTCATTATTTTATTAATAAAAGCAATGCTCTTTACCTTAAGGGAGTTGAGAATTCTGTCTCTTCACATAGTTCCCCACCAGTATGAATGCAGCATGTCCAGGGAGGAATCTCATTCTAAAGCTGTAAAAAAACCAATGCTTTTCAAGCTGTGATGACCAAGCATTTTATAAAAAAGTATTATATTAATACATTGATCTATTTTGTATCCCCTATTTGTCCACCACTAATAGAAGATGATCAAATGTAATTTGTGAAAGGCCTAGCAAGTTACCTCAGAGAGCACCTGAAAATGTATCTTTTGCAGGGTGCTTCAAAAATTCTCTCACCAAGTCAGTTTTCTCAGCAGTGAAACCTGTTTTGCCCTGCCCCCAGCATAAATAGGACACCGCTGAGCAAAAAGAGGGTGTGGCTCTGGAGTTGTTACATTTGCTTGATCCCTTGCTGCCAATATGGCCTGCTGGGGCCTCAATAAATAAATATGGCCAAATAAATGTGGCCAAAATAAAATAAAGTTGTCTAGCAGCTGATCTGCATGGTGCTAGGAGCTAAGCCTGTGCTAGCTGGCTCTATCATCAGGGAACCATAAGAACTGTGTTAATTCAACCTTTGCTTCCCCATTCTGGACTTACTTTACTAATCCTTCTCCATACTTTCAGTACTTCCTGTTAGTGCACCTTGCCACACATCTGTACTACAGACACTAACTTCAGCTAAGGTCCCACTTGTTACATCTTGTCTCATGATACCACACATTATAAAGCAGATCAGACAGGCTTTCTTCATGGGTATGCTGTAACATGGAGGTGAAAACTATTTAACTTAATATCATTCAAACTATGTGACATGATTAAACCTTCATTTCGTCTAAGATCTGCAAGATGGGAGACAGTGTTGGTATAGAATCAGAGAAGGCAAATGATGCTGTGCTTTGGTTCTAATGGAAGAATTTTCAGGGGTTCCCTAATTCATACAGCTTTCCAGTCTGTGAAAATATTTGTGCCTGTTTCTTTTTGGTAGAGTAACATTCTTTCATCTTTATAGACTCACAGACACGCCTATTTGTCATTGCATTTCCATAAAATATAAAATGTGCATGTTTTGATAAACACTGAACTGCTCCAATGCCAATGGTTCAGAAGTCAATAAGAGGTGCCCTGATGATAGCAATTATTTCAGTTTTCCAAGAATGTTTCCATCTCTTCACAGCAATTGATTTCTTTCAAGTCTTCCAGTGGAACTATCAAACACACAAGGGTCTATTTATTCATTGAAACTGAGGAGTAGATTGTGAGGGAGCTACTGTAATTTGGTAGCATCCCCAGCAAAGAAGGATTTCAGAAGGATACTTTAAATATGTGAACCTAGCCTATAGTTATATAATCTGCACATTAAAAAAATAATCTGCAGCTATAAAGAGTGCAATTATAAAACTGAGTATATAAATGCACAAGTGCATGTTTTTAACATAATCCCAGATTGAGAGTCTGCTTTCTCTGGGTTATATTTTTAGTTCATATAGTCTTTTATGAAGTCCTATTTTATTGCATATTAGTTTTATTCAAAGAGTAGAAACTCATTAGCCAAAAATTCACATAATTTACATTCATAGATAATACTTTTTTACCCCAAATGATAAAGCCAATGGGAATGAAGTGGAGGAACTGACTGTCTCCCTCCCGGGAACACACCACTTCCTGTAACTTTGTGTGTGTAATGACACTCTAAGTTAGAATTTCAATTTTTCATGGGGAGGGTATTTATGTTATTAAATGTAATACATAATGAAACATCAAAAGACTTGGTGTTTAGGTTCAATTTAGGTGCTTATCTAAATTATCATTGTTTCCTGAGACAGCAAAATATCAGTCAGGCCAGGAAGAAGTCATGCTGTAAGTCTTGGAGAGATATCACCAGACTTCCATCTCTTCTGTTCCTGAAGCTTTTCTGCAGTATTTCTGGTTCTAGCTACACACCTAGCATGAAAAACACGTATCCAACTTTTTCAGAACCCTTCGTTCCTAAAAATGACAGAAGATTCAAAGCAGTGGGAGTGAGCATGTGTTTTATCTTGGCTGAATTGGTCTGCTCATTCTTGTGGCAAGGTGTCCACTATCCACTTCACTATCCACATCTGCAGGAACATGCATGAAGACTGATGGGCCATTATAGGAACATAGGTGTCCAGGGAGGAGAAGACCCCATTGTCTACAAGGCATAACATTTTAACAACTGTAAACATGAAGAGAGAGAGAGGTTGTATTGAAAGGACAATTGGCCCATTTTTATCAGGTGTATGACAATTGGTTTTGTCTTTTCTTTGTCCATCTGCAAGCTCAGGCCCCTCTGAAAGGGCAATTTCCACTTTTAGCTGGGCATGTGGACTGAATTTGAAGCAGCTGGTAACAGCTGATCTTTGCAGGTCTTCAATTTATCTTTAATATACTCAAAAAGCTACTAAAATGAGACATCTCTAATGAAGCTCTGCAGACAGTACAGTACTGCATAGAAGAACAAATTTATTTTCCAACTAAAAGCTGTTTTTGTTCTGATGAAAGACTCAGACAACATTTCAATCCTGATCAAATTCCACTTGTCAAAGTCCTCATTAATCTGTGATTCATGATGACATACTGAAAATAGTTAGTGATGTGGAGTTATATGTAATAATTAGGAGGCATATTAACTTAGTTTGAGTTGAGTGTCAACATGAAGTGTTTTAAAATGAAATCTGTGTTACATTAGCCAGCATTTACTTGGATCACTTGATGGCTCAGTGGAACTAGACAGGTCTACATTTCTAATGCATTCTCAGCACTCCATGCCCTTTTCCTGCCTGTCACAGGGTCCCTTCACATAAATCTCTCTCTCTCCAACAGGAAGAGATGTACTACAGTGTGCATGTTTTATTAAGCACAAAAATTCTAATCAGAAAAATAAAATGCATCAGCTTGTATGAAAAGGCTGGGTTTCAGGATGTGGCACTGCAACTCTGGGGTCCGTTCCCAGGTCTCCCACCGACTTGTTGTGTGACTTCAGGCAATTCTGCTAATTCTCTTTGCCTATGTTTTCCCTATCTTTAAAGTAAGTATACACAATGCTGACTTATCCCCCCAAATTGAAGTAAGGTTTAATTAAATTGTTTATTTTAAAAGTACTTTGAGATCCTTGGCTATGTCTACACTTGCTAAAATTAGTTCGAATTAGTTAGTTCGAACTAACTAATTCGAACTAATTTTAGTTAGTTCGAATTAGCTTAATTCGAACTAGCATGGCCACACTGGAATGTTAGTTCGAACTAAGCAAGCACTTGCTTAGTTCGAATTAGCGATCCCCATTCATTTCAATGGTCAGTTAATTCGAACTAAGAAATTAGTTTGAATTAACATGGCCACATTGGTTAATTCGAACTAGTTAGTTCGAATTAACCCCTTAGTTCGAATACCCTATTCCAACTTATTAGTTCGAATTAAGGAAGCCCTTAATTCGAACTAACTAAAGCATAGCATAGCCATGGCTTTAGTTAGTTCGAATTAAGCCTCCTTAATTCGAACTAACTTGCCAGTGTAGACATAGCCCTTGATTGCAAGATGCTGTAGGAGTACAGCAGTTAGAAAAACTCAATATTTTGCCCAGAACATGGGAATAAACACAGAGAACTTTAACATATGAACTGTAGAGCCTTTGCACATGTTACATTCAGCTGTAACTGTCCTTTCACTGACTGGCAACCTGGATGTGGTAGCACATAGTAATCAACGGCCAGTTAAGAATAAAAATGGCTTGAGATTCTCCACATATGACAACAGTATTGGATCTCTGTGGTGCACGTTTTTTCTCCCGTATGAAAGAAGATGAAAAAGATAGTATTAGCACATAATATAAATAGCATAAAACTTGGTGAGGCTCTGTTCTGTCAGATGCCAGTTCAGTGGGTCACTTGAAGAGAGGCAATGAATTACTGAGCCAGTCAAATACTTGCAGAACCTGTAACCACAGTAGGCATCAGAGAAAGCATGGGTTACAGTAATTGGCTGACCTGTTTCAAGAGCTGTATTAATTTCCAGAATGCTGATTAAAACAAGTACAGGGATATTAATGATAAACAATATTCCTTAGATACTGTAGTGATAAGCACTTCACAAGTACACTGATTGACTCACAAAGATATTCTGGCCTTCTATTCCTGGGCCTCTCCATAACAGATATTGCCTCTCTCCGGGGCTTTTCAAATATGCACAAACTGACTAAATAGCAAGGCTGAAACTGACAAATTCATTTCACTTGTGACCCTGAGCAAATTAGAATATCTGATGTAAGAGATATTCAGTAGGTGAGTATTAACATATCACATTAGCAAGCATCCTGTGTAAATTGTCAACCTGGACAGAGATCTGAATTTATACTTCTTGGTATTTGTGCACTAATATATTCCTGGCCTGGGTGTATGATTTTTATAAACCGCACAGGAGCTTCTGAAGCTGCACATATAGCACACACAAGTTGCTATAGAAATGAGGGCCTTACTTTTGAAAGGATGTTTTTAAAGCCAGTACTCATCCACTGCACACTTTGAGAGGTACTAATGACAAGTGATGCATATTAATCTTTAGTATCATCTGTCTTTCCCGGCAGTTGGAGACCCACCCTTTTCTTGACCCCTAGCCCTTTCTTTTCTCTCTCACAAGCAAAATGGCATCCCTCCTGGTTGTTTCCTACTCAATGAGTGTCCAAGTGGCTTAATGACTTCACATGCACATATCAGCCCCACCTCTCCACTCTTTCTTGATGGCGTCACCCCTGGGAACAAGCAGCACATGGAAGCAAGTCATGTTGGGAGGCTGGGATAGATGAAGAGGGAACTGATGCAGATAAAAGGTGGACAAGTTTGGTCTTGTTCTACTCATGTTTCGACACTCCCTACTTCCCCAAAACCATGAAAGCAAACCATTTTCTGGGTTATCTCCATCCAGAAGGTAGCTAGTTTCCTGAGAGTTATTGATGTGCTTGAAATGTAAAGAGAAAAAATGTCAGTAAAAATAATAGGAGAAAAATATCAGTGAAATAATATAAAGGTTTCACTTCTGTCTCACAAATATTTAAAAGAGATGACAGGCAATAGATGAATGAGAGGATGGATAGAGAAGTGGATGGTCACGTGAGACTTTTATTACAATTGGGAGCAGCAATGCCAGCTCTTTTATCAAAGGTGAAGAATGAAAGATATAGTCCTGCTATTTACATTTGTTTTCTGTTTGAACGACAGCCCAAGAAGTAAAATAAAATGAGAGCCTACTCAAATACCTGCTAAATTTCCCCTTACATTGAATTTCTCCTTTTATCAGGAAGCAATACTTGCACTGATGTTAGACAGGCAGATAAAAGGTCAACTAGTTCCCTGGGTTGCCTTTTGTCAAGGGTTTTTGACTTGTCTGTGAATAAAGATCTCCCAGGAGGAAGGCAAACCTGAATTTCCTGTCATCTGGAAGACAGCAATGAATTTGAAAATGTTACAAAAAGCATAAGGGACTTGAAGCACACCTTCAAATGCACTGCTGATGCCAATAGCTTCCCATGTAAACATGCACACAGAGTTGTTTTGGATTTGTTCTGTCAACTTTTGGTTGTGAAACAAATTGTTATACTGCTGCCCACCTTGAATACTGAATGAACCTGAAGGTTTTGCATTACTGTGCTATGCCTAATCAGAGGTACAATCTGCTCAGATCAGTGATGATGCAGGCACACTCCAAATATCAGGGGGCCCTGCCACACTGCATTTTCTGTGATCTTCTGTAACTTATTCTTTTGCCCCACCCCACTCTTCTGCTCAGCTGCTGTCCCTATGGTATATGGTATAACAATTAGGACAAGCGTAACAAGTATCTGGAAAGAAAGAAATCTCGCACTCAGATGGAATGTTAATCACTCTAGGAAGCTCATAAATTACTTTATAACAGACAGGCAAGAATTATTGTTTTTCTTGATGTCTGCAGGAAGTTACTTCTTCTTGAAAGGATAGTGGAGAATATTTTCTCAGAATACATTTCTGTCCTGAAATCAACTATAGCTGCTTTCCTCTGTTCACCTGAGTTACGGTGAAATGCAGTAACACGTATAACAAGATGAGTCAGTTTCTCGTGGCATGATCAGAGTCACAAGCTTGTCTTTCAGTTTATATTGTGTGTCAAATAGATTTCAAGGTAATTTATAGTTCAGGAATGATAATGGATGCTACATTTGTAAAAAGAATAATGGAGGAGCATTCTGCAAACCAAGCTTCTTGTCAAAAGAGTATGACGGAGCTTCAGGGGCTCAGGAAATGTTATTCAGCCAATCAAGGTAAAAAATTTTAAAAGTTGCTAAATGTCTTAAGAGTGTCAGGGCTAGATTCATAAAGAGGCGTTAGGTGTTGCAATGCCAAGGATTGCAATGTTTAATGCCTAGGTACCTGCTGCCCAGTGGATTTCACAGCCCCAAGGTCGGCTCCCAGGTTCCCCAGGAATTGTATGAGGAGAGTCAGGGGATTCTTATATTCTTATGCTGTGTTTGTATTTTCAGAAGCCAGAACATTGAGTGGGGAGCCACCTAAGCTAGCCAGGAGTAAAGTCCAAAAAAGGGGATGGGTCTAGGGTCCAGATCCTTAAAAGGAGTTACATGCCTATCTCCACTTGGGATTCTCAACTGTGCACTTTGTGCTGGAGGTAGATGCCTAACCCATGAAAAAACACAAGGGCATGTAAGCACCATCCCCATGATAGCCAGCAGTCCAATGGGAAGGGCACTCACCTAGAATAGGGGAGACTTGTTTTCAGATCTCTGAGCTGCCTGATTTGAAGCAAGAATCTGAACCCAAGTTTCCCACAAGCATGCCACCACCATCAGGCTATTATGCTCTCAATATCTCCTACTGACACTGTTTCTGCACCAGCAACTATTTATTTACAAAAAGTGGGATTTGAACTTGACTCTCTCACATTCCTGCTGAGTAACCAGTTCACCAGGCTACGGAGTAAATCTCTTCCTTTTTCTGTCTTTAGCCCAATTAATATTTCATTATTTATACAAACTGGAACAGCTTCAACAAGAGAGACTGAGGGAGACTCACCCCACAGTACCCAATATTAGGGCACTCTTCTGTAATGTAAAAGGGGCAAAGGTGGCCTTATATCACCTTTCCAGCTTTGCATTCTGAGGGCCAGCTAGTTAAGCCAATTTTCCACTGGTAGAAGTACAAAGACTAGTGACTATCCCGGCTGCAAGCCGGTAGAGAATCAAGGCCCTTAACTTGAGGATGTCCAGACTTGTGCCTTTAAGTTCTAAAGTGTCACATTACATGAAAGGAGGTTTATTCATTTAACATTCCTTAATTTGATAATACTGCACAGTTATTTAAACGCACATACATCTTAATGGAAGTCCTCTGTTCTTTATTATAAAGAACACGTCCCCCTGGCTTCCCAAAACAAAACAAAACCCTAAGCAAAATGGTGTGATGCCTACACAAGTCATTTTGTTTAATGAACTGAGACCTTAATGTTTGTAGTTCTGCAAAGGGTTATTACCTTAATCAACAGTAAATACTGGGAGGAAATAAAATACAAATCCAATCACAAAGTACTACTTCCTTTCCATTGATATACTGAGCACCTGTAGAATGTTTCCTCCTAGATGCATGATTCGGTAACATTTCAAGTGGAGGTTTTCAGATACATATTTCATTTACAGATCTACAAAGATAATTACTTCATTTTAAATAAACAAACATCAATTGATTTGCAGTCATCTCTTACAGAGACACTATATAACAGATACAGGTCTGTATCTACTGTATGATAGAGGTGTTCATTCTGAAGTTTGATTTTAATACTCAGCTAGTGTTTAGCATATCAAATTGGCATTTGATTATTTTACCTTATCTACCCCTTCCCTGGAAGAGCATGTGACCTCAACATTCTGCTATATACTCTCATGTTAGGGTAGAAGTAGGCACAGCAAAAGCCCATGAATTGGCCATCGGTCTTCTCAGAAGAACATGGCTCTTGGTAACAGTGGAGCATTTTCTGCAGATATCCGTTCTGTGCTCCCCACTTGCAGCATTGGTCATATGCCCATAAAATCCAGCCACAGCACATGCTGGCAGCCTTTGTAATAGCCAAAAGTCATAGACAGGGAGTTATTGCTGTCCGAACCAATGTCACATGTTACTTACACCTGAGAGCAGAACATACTATCTATGGCTATGTCTACACTGGCAAGTTAGTTTGAATTAAGGAGGCTTAATTCGAATGAACTAAAGCCATGGCTACACTAGGCTTTAGTTAGTTCGAATTAAGGGCTTCCTTAATTCAAACTAATAAGTTGGAATAGGGTATTCGAACTAAGGGGTTAATTCGAACTAACTAGTTCAAATTAACCAATGTGGCCATGTTAATTCAAACTAATTTCTTAGTTCGAATTAACCGGCCATTGAAATGAATGAGGATCGCAAATTCTAACTAAGCAAGTGCTTGCTTAGTTCGAACTAACATTCCAGTGTGGCCATGCTTGTTCAAATTAAGCTAATTCGAACTAACTAAAATTAGTTCGAATTAGTTAGTTTGAACTAACTAATTCGAACTCATTTTAGTAAGTGTAGACATAGCCTATGACACTGATCTTGGACGCCACTGCACACCGTCCGCTGTTGAGGATAATCAGCCCCTTGCAGAATCAGAGTGTAGAGTTGCTGTTATCCTACTCCACCCCACTCTTGCTATCTGTTCAGTTCACATGTTGCAGGCACCGAGGGATAAATATGACTAGGGTACCGAGAAATATTATTATTAAATACATCTATTTCAGTAGCTCCCAGAGACCCCAGTCAAGGCCAGGACCCCATTGTGTTAGCCACCTTATGACGCATGGTGCTTGTCCTGAAGAGTTCACCAAGGAAGAAATGCTAACATGATGCTAGCACATAGCTGCCTTTTCCCCGCCTCAGTCTCCAGACAGCACTCCTGTGGAAGTGGTGTACTTTTGGTCCCCTTTGCAATAGGCAGTATAAGGAAGCCTTGATTTAAGAAGAAACAAACAAAAATCCCAACAGGTCCCATCTTCTTTAAATTTTTTCATAGGTTATACATTTTACAACGTTTCCTAAGTGTCTTCTAGTCAGCCGCCTGAAATATTCAGAGAAAGAAACTCCACATAAGCAAATTCCACCTAAAAGAATATTACTTTTAAAGATTTCTATTTAAAAAAAGTATATACTTGTTTCCTTGAGGACAGAAGAAAATTAACATCAGCACTCATCTTCATTTACAGAGTTATGATGAAACAAATAATTAAAATCATCCTGCCATCTTTGTAAACAAATAAAATACCAGGTTTCATCCAGTGTGTACTTCTAACTACTGAGGTGCTCGATTTATTGTATTAATATGTACCATGACTTTAAAAAATTGTGAACTCTTGTAATCTAACCAGTCTTGATTGTATCAAAGTATAATTTTCCAGAAACCGCCAGCTGGATTTTCTTCCTTCACTGGTTACACACTGCTGTCACTCCATTGATTTCAGTACAGTGGCCCATTAGATGAATAAGTGGTATCAGAATCTGACCCATTTACTTTCTTCTATGGATTTGTGCTGGAACTCACAAAAAGAAGCTTATCCACTACCCATCATTAATAAGGTTCAATCTAAAGACGCCTGGAAAATGAGAGATATAAGAAAGGATTTTCTTTAAGTAAACACAAAAAATACCAGGTCTCTGGGGGTGGATGGGAGGAAAGAGGTCTTAAAGTGAGCTAAGCCACACTGAATAGAAAAAAAGCAAATGATTGTTCATTGATTTTGTACAGTGGAATTTTTTAAGCATTAAAACAAAATATCAAATGTAAGTAATCAAATCTGATTACTTCATTCTACTGATTTACTATGGGTTTGTCTTAATTGGGAAAAAAGGTCAAGATTAGGTCAATTAACTGGTGAGTTAGCTAACCATGGTTTTTTAAAAAATGTATACATATTAACACTTTTTACCTTAATTTAGTGGTCAGGTCAGTCCTAAGCTCAATTAACTAAACTGAGGTAAAATGTTAACTTTCATCTATACTAAATAAAAATTTGTGGTTACATCTGAGCTAGTCAACAGGTGTCTGTTGACCTCTACAAACCCTGTAATGATAGGGTAAATCATTCCTGTTTTTTCCAACTGACTTGGTGTGTGATAAGTACATGTCATCAATTTTACTGATTAGAGAATGGTTTCTAAAGACTCTCCAGATCATTCAAACTATTACAGTACCAGTGCCATGTACTTGCTTATATATTGCAAGGCATTTCCAATCACTAAAACACAGTCTTCAGCACTCTCAAGTCACATCTTCCAACACACAGAAATTGATTTAATAGTTATCTATTTTTCTCTGTGGCTTGTTCTTTAAACACATTATAAATACGCCTTAAAGGATATAAAATTCCACCACCTATTCTTGAAGTGTTGCTTTCTTTTGCTAACTTGCAGGTGAATTACCCATTTCAAGTGAAGAACTGTTGCAAAATATTTAATGCTTGATTCACAGCTCATTGAAGTCAGTGGATTGATTTCAGTGAGCTTTGGGGTCAAACTTTGGACAGGGATACACTTTAATTCATTAACTATGGGGAATGCTTACTTGCAAGATAGGAGGTTATTTGATTGTTGTTTTCCTATTAGTTGTTGCTGCAAGGGAATAGACAGAAGACCGTTGCCCGATGGGCACCTGTTGACGAAATCTAAAGTATAACTGACATGGGAGCAAAATGATTTGGAACTACTAAAGGGAGGGAATAGCTTCTATCAAAAAGATAGCAACAGCAACTGGTATGTTCTCTAACTACTGGGATATACTTTTTCTTAAGTTTAAAGAGTTACATGTTTGGGAATTTCAGGGGAGTAGCCATGTTAGTTTAGTTCAGCAAAACAAACAAGGAGTCCTGTGGTATTTTAAAGACTACTTAATGTTAGTCTTCGAAAGTGCCACAGGACTCCTTGTTTATGTTTGGGAATGGACATCCAAACTGGCGTTCATGATTTTTTTTATTATACTATACTGACAACTTTTTAACGAAGAGTTTATAACTGCAGCTGTCCTTATTATCAGAGCAATGGCCAGGCAACCCACACTTATTTCTAAACCTTTACTGAACCTTGCCCCGTGTACATTTGTTCAAGACATATAGACTAGCCCCACATAGACTTGGCCTATGGCCGTAGTCTCAGAACATAAAGGGAAAAAAATGCAAAGGAAAATCATAGCACCTCTTTAAGGCTCCAGATTCCAATTATAATACTGTTCTTTGGGGTTTGGGATTATTTTTAGGGCAAGAGACCCAGGCTTCTCCCAGCTTGAGTCTGGAAAGAGTAAACTGCCAAACCCAGATAGGCTTCTTCCAGTCTTCCTAAAGGAGTAAAGCAAGAAATCAAATAGCCTTATCTATAAGCCTTCCTAAGATGAGTGCAGGCCTTAAATTGCTCCCTATGGGCTCCTCGCACCATTCCTTCTTAGGGTAGGAAGAAAATCACAAAACACCTGCTGAGTGCCCTTTTCCCATTTCCTAGAGTGAAAACTGCTCTAATTGACAGGTCAAACTGATTCTGCAGGGTAGAGCACACCCCCTGCAGGGAATGTATTACTTCTATACTTACTCTTGTGTGGAGTGTGTAACATGCACCACAAAGCTTAATTGCACCACTCAGTAGAGACCCAGGTTCAAGGGTATCTTCAGTGATAGTGAAAGTAGTTTTGAGTCATCAGTCTAATCTCTAGTGAGACTATGGCTTACTTTACAAAATCGCCCACAGAATTTTTGAGATCTGGCAGCCTTGCCTAAAACAGATAAGGAGATATTACAGTTCAGAGCAGATGTACAATTACTAAGTTGTTGGGGGATTCAAGAAGTGATGGGAGAGCCACAAAGGTTTGTATAAACTCAAAAGTTTGTATATCTGTGTGAACTACCAAGATTAGCCTGGGAATCTCACGAATTTTCCAAAACAAACAAGGAATCTAGTTGCACTTTTAAAGATTAACAAATTTATTTATTGCATGAGCTTTCGTTAGTCTTTGAAAGCGCCAATAGACTCCTTGTTTGTTTTGCTGAACTAGGCTTACCCAGCTACCCCTTTGGATCTTGTCATGAATTTTCCAGTACTTGTAATTCCAAAGGGAACCAGAACCGAACACATGAAAATCATCTGGCCATTTCCGCCCCTAACTTCCAAATAGAAATAGAACTATAGTTTTGATAGTGTGATAAATAAAGGTATAGGTCAATTTTTGTCAAATTAAGTTGCCCATCTGTAGATTTATGCTTCCCTAACGTTAGCCAGTGATCTTAGGTTCTCTTCTTTTACGAACGCTATCATTCTCCAGATATGAGATATAAAACACAGATAAACTTTTTTGTCTAAACGCTGTGTAATGAACTCATGGGGACTTGGTTTTCCATATATTAGAAGGAGCCTTTCTAATCTGAATGCCTAATTCTTTTCTTCTTCCTATATTTAATTTCTGTTACCAAGTTGTCTCCATGATTTGTGATTGTCATGTTTACAATATGTTCAATGGTTTTGTAGTATTTTCATATTACATGTTGTGTTCAAAGTTATAGCTGTATGAACAGGATATAATAACTGTTTAGTTTCTAAGAGTGGAGATCCAAAGAGAAATTACCCACAGTATGCATAATTGAAGTTCTCTTAAAGGTCATAACCTTCTATAGATCCACACTTGCTCTCTCTTTTCCTCTTGCGATTTGAAATGCAGTATGTATAGAATGGATGGTTCAATTCTCTTAGACCAAAAAGAAACTGATACAGAATGTGTTAGAGTGGATTCTCTATAATGTATATATATTCTGAGAGGTGGTCTACATAAACATCTAGTTCACAGCAAGCTGGGATGTTAGTCTACCCCACACTAGCTGCTGCACTCTGCTGACTAGCAGTGCCTTAATGTGTTTTGATCTAGTCCTATTTAAAAGCATTCTCGATCAAAGTATGTCACTCAGTTTGAGAGGCATCTAAAGATAGCAAGCAAGCTTTCTTAGGACATGTCATTCAAGTGTGGCATCAGAGGTAATGGTGACATTTAGAGAATACCGATAACAGAAATAATGTCATTGCCTTTTCCGTATTGCATCAGCTACTAAATTGCTCTATCTGTGGATATGAAAATATAGAACTTCTGATCTGTGAACAATAATATTACTGTTGACTGAAATATTGACCTCCCACAGAATGAATCACAGAGCATCCTTCTCACCACTTGTCCTCTTTACACATAGCACTACCAGTAGAAACTCATTCCTTTTTACTATCTCCACTTGAAGATGCTCAACACTTTAACACCATCTCCAATGGGAACCTCTGCATTTCCTACACAAAGGGAAGACTTCTAACGTACCATCTTCAGGCAAAAATTGACTATGTGTATGGATGAAAAAGCTAGTTTGAAATGATAATTTATATTTAGTAAAGAAAACTGCATTGTAGCTCTGAACTGAAACACTGTATTATAAACGATTTTGTGCAGAATATATACTTTTTCCATAGGTTACACCATTACAAGATTATTTTCCCCCTTTGTTATATTTTTGGTTAGTTATTTCAGCATCTCACTGCATTAAAATGCCTCCATAGAAAAGGTCACTCTTTTTCTTTTCAAAACATTTCTTTGCTGTTTCTATTCCCAAAGGTACACACAGAATCAACAATCGATAAGAGAAGATCACATAACAGTTTGACTTACCTTTGAGGAATATCCATTAGGTCAACACATTTTATTGAGGAAGGACTTTTATAGCCAATCATTTTCCTTTTAATGGCATTTCCTAATCATGGGTGAAAATTACTTGAATTGCAATAATACAGCTCAGTTATTTAGTCTGATGCATCTTTAACAGGAAAAAAAGCTACTTTAAGATATCATTGTGATAAATTCTTTTTTCTTTTGGTACTGCCTGTTTCTTATGAATTGAATTGCTCCCTAGTTATAATTCTGCATGCCTCTGAAATGGATAGTGCCCTGAAATACTAAAGGAGGCTTTAACAAGTTTCCACTGTACCATATAACAACTGCAACAGCAGCAGAATACGAAAGCTGTGTTCTCCGACAACCTCTGAATTGTAGAATTTTAGGAATAGGGGAATACAGTTGTAATCCTTAAAGCAAACGAAACCTATGTTCACAAAAACATTGTTTATATCTTAGGAATGTTTCAGATTGTTTCAGGGGCAGGAGCTGATTTTTAAAAGTTATCACGAAATGCATAAAAATAAATTCAGGATACCCTCTCCAAGAAAGCCAGGTGAAGGATTCCTGTTGTGAACAATTGTCCCAGGTCAATGTCAATCAAAGTCAAATAAGGATGCCATATAGAAAATAGTTATTGTTCATGATTACCTTCTTATGTTGCATGAAAAAAAGAAAAAGGGAACATGATTTCATTCTGGAACTGTATTAAACTCAAGAAAATGTAGCCAGCTTACTAGTTTTCACATACTAAAAGTGATAATAATGAATATGCAATTCTATAGGACTCATCACTGCAAAATCTGGAGGCTCCTATCATCTAATTCTTTCTTTCCAAGCTGGCATGGACAGAAGTCCCTCTCTTGGAGGCATATCTGAAAAGTGGTGGGGGAAAAACCCACATTAGGAAATCCACCCTTTTTTGTATAATGCATACCAAAAACTGTTAAAAGTATGTTAAGGTTGAAAGTCAAGCACACAGAAGTTAGGAAATGCCCAAATTAAGGTTACCTGTGAAATCTTCATTTGGCCCCCCTTGGGCATATGCATTATGATACAGTCTATACACATCTCGTGTTTTCCATATGTCTACTGCCTCATTCAGTGTACAAGATGGACAGTGTTCTGGCAATTGTCTGATTCTATACTGCCAGAGGTATAGTTTTTAAAGATATGGATTTTCTTTGTATTGTGTTGGTCTGTCAGTTCTCAGTGTTCACATGCAGATACTTTATTATCTAAGTCTTTGGTGATGCCCACCTACCTCACTGACTGGTTTGCCCATTCACGGATGAAGTTTAAAGGATTTCTCCTCTCATTTCATTTGGAATTATGAGGCAATCTCCTTTAACCCTGAGCCCATTTAGCTCCATTAAATTATCCATGCACTGCAAAATAGTCTCATCACTTCCCTAGTGTTCTTTAGATACTGTGACCAGCTGGCCTTTATGCAATTTAACGATTCCTGGGGTTGCATGCTTGTTGAAGTTGCTTTTTGTAGCTGGTGTGGTCTCTTTTCTGATCCTAATATAAATGCATTCACAACATTGGCAAACATTTTTACATTATCTTCAAGCTCATGGGTAGTTGAATATTATGCTGGGCTCCATGCCAGAGCATTTGCTATTATTATTTTTTTCTCAGGTACGTGTTTAGCAATTGGATTAAATCAGATTAACCTTATCAATAGACACTGACTTCTCAGTGGTGCATGATCCAGGTGTTTTCCATTGAGGGTTACAAGCAATTTATGGTCTGTTATCAGCATAAATGAATCCACACAGATATCTGTGAAAGTTCTCACATGCCCATATACTTGCCAAGCACTCTTTTTTAATATATGCATATCATTTTTCTGCTTTCATGAGTGACTGCCTCTCAGATCCATTCTGTTGCAATAATACATCACCTAGTCTATAGTTGGCTGAATCCCCACTGACCATTGTGAGTTTGTTCATAACATAGTACTGGCTGGAACTGTTGAGATTATTTCTTTTACCTTTTTTGAAGGCAATGTCTCGATTTGGTCCCTACAGCCAAGATGTTGGTTTTAACAGTTCATTCAGTGGTTTTGTTACAGTACAAAGGTCTTTTAAGTATCAACCAAAGTACTTTACAATCCCCAGTACACATCTCGGTTCTGGTACATTAGTTCAGTGGTGGTCAAACTTTTTGGCCAAAGGGTCACATCTGCCTTTAGGCTGGCCAGAGAGGGATGGGCCTGGGAAGGAGGAGTGACCGCTGCCCTACAGCCAGGACACTGCCGCTGCACATGGTGGGAGAGAGCGAGGGGAAGGTGTGGGGTCAGTAGAAGGGAACGCCTCCACGCTCCTGCCAGAGCACCACTGTTGGGCCCATACTGTGGGAGAGGGGCAGCTGCTGTGTTCTGGTCAGGGCACCACCACTGCACACTGTGGGAGAGGGGAAGGACCAGGAGGGGGGAGCGTTTGCCATGCTCTGGCCAGGCCCAACTGGAGGGCCTGATGAAAGGCTACTGCTGGCCACAGTTTGCCCACCCCTGCATTAGTTGATGCATTCAATTCTTGAATTGCTTTTACTTTCTCAGGGCTAGGACTGATACCATCTTTGCTTATTGTCTGTTCTGAAACATTTGATTTGGTATAGGTGGAAAATGCACTTTTCCTTGTTTAATTTCAGTCCAAACTGACTGATTAGGCTTAGAACTTCACTGAGGGTTTACTATATTTTTGCTTCAATGACCCAAATATCAAAAGTTTCCATGAAAACTGCAACTCCATTTTTGTTCGTTAACAATTCTGCCATCTTTCTTTGGAAAATGTCAGGTGCATTAATAATCTCAAAAAATAATGTTTGAAGCAAAATCCTCCAAGAGTGTGATAAATGTAGTCAATTTAGTATTTTCTTTGGCTAAAGGTATTTGCCAGAATCCACTTGAGGCATCCAGTTTGGAGACTACAGTAGTTCTTTTCCCTTTGAGGATGAAGTCATCCACTGTTGGGAGGATATATTTTTCTCCCATAAATGCTTCATTAAGTCTTTTAAGATTCAGACAAGTTCATATTTTTCTTTATAACTGGTACCCTTGAGATACACCATGATGTTGGCTACAAGATTTTCTGGATTACATCAATCCACTCCATTCTCTTTAACTCAGTTTATGACTAACAGGATAGAAATCTTGAAGTTATTTGTACACTATATGGTTCAGTATTGTTTCTTAAAGTTATTTGTGCTGAATCTCTTTTCAAAAGTGCAACATCACCAAATATTCCACCAAATTCTCCTACCTTTTGCATGGCCCATCATGCCTGCTATACTGTGGCTGAAAAGGTTGTTGGTCTTTAATCCTTTGATCAACTGCACTCTGAATGTCTTTGTAAATGGCTTTTGTGGTGAACTGGACCATGCAATTCAAAATACCTCCAGAGCTAGTCAGAATGGCAGATGTTTGAAGGTTACTGTAAGGTCCTTCTGAGATTATTGTGAAGTTTGCTCCTGAGTCAATAGTCTTGCCATAAATATTCAATTTTGCTCTCCAGTGTGTCATCACATATGATGAATTCCAGAAATAATAGCTCTTGATTGCCTGTAATATTAGCCAACTCCCTGACAGCTCTGGTGCAGCAAACAGCTACAAAATGTCTATATTTTGTGCATTTTTAAACCTTCTGGCTTTGGTGAAACATATATCTCTTGGGCTATGAATTTTTCCACAGCTTGTGCATGTAGGCTGAAAAGTTTTGGTGTCTGACTGGAATTGTCCCACTTAGCTTGTAAGTTATCTCACCTTGCCTCAGCGGCTTTATGATAATGACTTTTAGCCTTTGTGCTGTGTACAGCTTCTAAACTAGTTTAAGGTTTTTCATGTTGCTCTGACTTTTGTTCTGCTGTTTAGATTGTTTTGCTATAGCATTAGGTAGGTCTGAGTCTGTTTTTAATTGTAGCTACTATGAAAGATTTTTTATTTTTTACTCCAAATACCATTCCTGTTTTGCAGTCCCAAAATCACAGTTTTCAGGCAATGCATGCAATTCTCTTATAAAACATTCAACATTTCCTCTTGGTCCTTTCACTGTCATTTTTGTGGCTGTCTTCAGTAAAGTCACAAAGTTAAAATATATGCTCTGTCTGCTTCCTCATAGCATAAATTAAAGAAGATAGTGATTATCTCTAGTTTTCTGGTAGAGCTTTGTAGCAATTTGAAATATACAAAATAATGCTTCCAGTCTGTTCATGATGAAGGTTTGACATAGCTGAAATTCTCTGGGGGCATTGAAGTGTGACATACTGATGAGATCTTGCTACTTTTATTGCTTTTCCCCCCCTCTGTTTACAACCTTTGCTGCTGTTTTCCTTCTGTTTCTATTCTCCTCTGGCACTAGTTTACTTCTGACACCATGTCATGTACTTCTTGTACACAGTAGGTTGCAGAACTGCTACTAGCAAGTCAGGGTCCTGTACCAGATATGGACTGCTTACAGAACTTCGTTCTTAGATATACACACACCAGATGTGTTCAGTATGATCCTTAAATGTTCTGCCAGATATGGCTGGGGTTAGCTAAAACAAGGTATTTTACACACTATGTCACCTATTACAGGTGAGCCCTGAATCTTAAGTACTTCTGTGAGCCAGATAGAGGGCTATGTGGAATTACACATCCTACAAGTCAAGAACTACAAAACATTCTTGTGCTTGAAGAGATGGCATGATGGAAGCAAGTGTCATCATCTACAACCTGAGATGGCATAGGTATTTCTTGGTTCTCAGATTTAGGACAGAACAAAGATTCCTTTTCTTCTTTGGGATAAGAAAATAACAGTAGAAGCCTCTTTTCCTGAATTTTGATGCTGCCTTTCTCTATGGTTCCTAGAGGAAGTAATGATACTACTGCTTCCACCAAGCTCTTGTGAGAAGGATTCCTGAAGTGCAAAGAGAAGAGGGATTAAATAGGGATAAGTAGTGAAATTGGATGGTGTCGCTATGGACAATGATCTCTAGCACCCATTTTCCAATGATATGGCAGACTTCATCCAGTGGAATAGAGTGAGGCATCTTCCAAAGGTTACACGCTCTGAACTGGGACTGTTGTGGCTCCTGAAACTCTGATCATATCTGTTGATGTACCATTGGATCAGGGTGTGCTTCTGAGAGGCTGTTGTACCTAAATTCCTTTTTAGAGGATAATCAATCTGTATGGCATGAGAATATGGGTTCCTGTGTATCACCTGGAATTGATAATGGTGTTGCTGACAGTACACAGGTGACATGTACAGCCTCAAGGAGTGCAGGTTGGTCTTAGAGTCCTTTAAGGAGTGTAGAACATGCTCACTGAATAATTCCATCCTTACAGAGAAGGCTGGATTAACACCCTTGTGGGCCCAGGGCTACGAGATTTTATGTGGCCCTTGGCCAGTCATGGCCAGCCTAGGGGCAGGAGAGTGGGGCCTCTGGCACCAGAGGCTATTTCTTACATTGGTGTCCCCCCCCATCAGTGGCAGCAGCAGTGACCTATGGGGTCAGGGAGAGTCTGTGAGCCCATGTCCAGCTCTCCCCCTGCTGTGGAGGTGGTGAGGCAGCTGTGACAGGCTCTCCGTGGGTCCCTTCTTATGCCCAGGTAAGAGTTTATGGACACCCTGGCTGACTGTGAATTATGAGATCCTGGGCAGTGGGACTCTTGCTCACACATTTCCTTTAAGTCTCCCCCTCCATATCTCCCCTTCCTTCAGTGTTCCCCCACACTCACATCTGCCTGTGCTCCAGCCTCCTTCCCTCAGCCGCTAACCTCCCTGTCCTGTTTCCCCTGCATCGCCTCATCCATCCTCCAGCCACCCATTGCCCTCTGCCCCCTCCTGTCCTGCCCTGTCCCCTCTATCCTCCTTCACCTCCTCCAGCCCTTCATATCCCTGTTACGCCCCTCTAGCCCAGTCCCCCCCACTCCGCTCTCAGCCCCTTTGCAACTCTGCCTCCCAGGAGTTGAGCTGGGAGCAGTCTGGAGCTAATCCTCCCCTGCAGCTGGCGGGGTGTGGCTGGGAGAGGTGGGAAGGTCTCGCCTACATTCCCTCCAAGCAGTGCCTCCCTTGGAACAGGGCAGCCAGCCGAGGATGGATGTTTTGCACTCCCCCGCCCAATCCTGGGGCCCTGGGCTTCAGCCCCTAAAGCCCCTGCATTAATCCAGCCCTGCCTACAGAGGGTAAGTCTTTGATTGTGGCTAGCACTTCCCTGGGAATACTTGATGCCTGAAGTCAGAAAGCCCATCATATGATCAGTGCCAGGGGGGCAATGCACCAGGCTGCTGACCCTCTTTAATCATTACTTTCAGCTCTTCCCTGTTTTCAGGTGGGAGCTTTGATAGGAAGGACGTCACTGTGTCACAGGTCAAAAAGTTATATTTGTCCAGAAGGGCTGGGTGACTTATTACCTCTAGCTGTGGGGAGGTGGAAAGACAGGATTTCCTTCCTAACAGACTGAGCTTCTTTGGTTCCTTGTTCTTTTGAGGCTATTGTTGGACTTGGATTTCACCAACAACACTGAGATAACCAATGAGCTCAGGCTGGGGTGAGCACAGAATGTGAATTGTTTTGCCACCCTTTCTGCAGTGAGTGATATTGTATCAGGTGTTTGCCACAGAGCCTTAGCAAAGTCAAGCAATCCTCATTTACTGGAAGGGCGATCCTGGTTTGGCCTGAAATTATCAATATTTCAAACAATGTATGAGATTTTGCTTGTATGACAGACATCTCTAGTTCTAGAGAGTCTGCAGTTCTGGTATATAGTTCATGAAGTGATTTGAAGTCATCCAGTGCTGGGGACACTGCTTTGTCAGGTGACCAAGAAGAAAAGTCCCTGGGTGGTGAGTTAGGATGTTGTCATTGATATTCTCCTCTGACACCATATCCATCACTTCTTGGTACTTCTCCCTCTTTGGTATTGGTGATCTGGTCAGGGATGCCACTGGGGAGTGCAGTCTCTTCCATTTCCTGGAAAAGGGAAGAGGTTTGCCCCTTGAAGGTGTTAAGGTGCTGTTATGAGCACCCCATAAAGTGGCCGCCACCTCCCTTGTGATATAAAGTCATAAGATGCTGTTTACCAGATACTTCCCCCAGGTCACATAGAGATTGTTTACTAGATATGCTCCCTAGGTCACGTAGAGAAACCGCTTATGAGATGCTCTCCCCAGGCCACGTACCAGATACTTCCCCCAGGTCACGTACAGAAACTGTTTAGGTTTGTGACCATCAACATGCTTTATTCGGACCCTGATTTGCTCTAAGCCAGCTCCCAAAGGGGTGGGTCATCCCCCTCGCCCATGTGAGGGCATCTGGAGGGCAAGTCAATCATGGCTGCTCTGCCCCCCCCCCCCCAGGGGTGTAGAGGGCTCTGACCCGGAACCTAGAGAGCTGGTGAAAATTCATTTGGCCAAATAAGGACAGGAGGAACCGGGCAGCCCCTCACCCCCAAATTCCTGCTGCAGCAAAATCTGGCCAATCACAGCCCTCGGCAGGAAGCAGTGGCCTAGGCCATAAAAGCTACCATGCCGCATGGAGCAAAGAAGGAGTCTCCACGAGTTAACTGCTAGGCCTGATCACCCTGCAGTAGGAGTTCCCCCGAGAGAGCCGTCCCGAGTCGATTTCAACCTCCACCTTAAGATGTCATGCTGTTGCTAATTGCCTGCCTGATAGTCTTGGTACATATGTGACCCCGAGTTTGGTACGTATGTGACCCCGAGTATCCCCCACATTTACTTCTCATGATTGTTTCTTTTCCCTTTAAATGTATATAGTTGAATGTGAATAACTCTTCTACCTCAGTTTTAACCCAAGGTATTACAATTGGTGTAGGTTTGGGGATTATTGTTATGCTTATTGTTTTATATATTGGATTCTGTCTTGTTATACTTTATCTCTGAATTATCAAAAGAGTCCAAGAGGAAGGTTTATTCTGAACGTTTATCTCTGTGTAACTCATGGTATGTTAAACTGTGAAGTAATCCCCTGGGGCTATCTTGTTATCTGTGAAGCTGACTTCTGAGTTTAGTCCAGCAAGCAGCCCAACTGTTATCCCTTTGCGTCCCAAAGAGGGAGACTAATAAAGTTTATTATTTTTGGCCACCACTTTAAGTTTCCAGGAGCCTTCCTTCTCCCATCCTTTACCTACTGTGGACAGAAGGATGTAAAGATGGATCCCAGTAACCCCAGTAAGGCTATAGTGTCAGGGCTTTGGATATAGTTTGTCTGTCTGATGTAGGCCAGTACAATGTCACTCCTGATGGAATGGCAGCTGAGCTCTGTAAGGAGCTCTGGTCTTTCTGTAGGCATTTCAGGGAGATGGTTCTCATAAGATCATAAAAGAAAGTAAGAATGGCCATACTAGGTCATGCAGTATCTTGTCTTCCGGTAGTGGCCCATGCTAGATGATTCAGAGGGAATGAACAGAACAGGGAAATTTTGAGAGATCCATTCCCTATCATATAGTCCCAGCTTCTGGCACTTAGAGGTTTAGGGACACCCAGAGCCTGAGATTGTGTCCCTGACCATCTTGGCAAATAGCCATGTATGAACCTATCCTCCATGAATTTATCTAATTCTTTTTGAACCCAGTCATACTTTTAGCACTCCCAACATTGCCTGGCAAGAAGTTTCACAGGTTGACTGTGCATTGTGTGAAGACATACTTCCTTTTGTTTGATTTGAACCTGTTGTTGCCTATTAATTTCTTCAGGTGACCCCAAGTTCTTGTGTCATGAGAAGGAATAAACAGCACTTTCCTGTTCTTCTTTACACCATTCATGAATTTATAGACTTCTGTCATATCTTCCCCTGAGACTCTTCTCTGCTTGAAGGAAGTAAGAATGTATGCCTGAGTAATGGACAGAAGGAGCAGATCTCCTCTATTGGCAGTGCCAAGGTATATGGTTCTCTCATTATGGTCTCAGGTACCAAGGTTATTCCCAATTCCTCCAGGGATGAGTCTATCAACATCAGTGATTCTGCTGTAAGTGTCGATACCAAAGATTGTATTGCTGATACTGGTCAATGTTGAGGAACTTCTTCTCTGGGCCATGGTGGTAGCTGGTCCGTTGTCACTAGCCCTCAATCCATTTGTATCTTAGTGGCTTTCTCCTCAGAGGCCTTGTGTGGTCTTTCCTTTTGGGAAGACATTGAGCTCTGTTTGGAGTCACTCGATGTTTGAGGAGGTCTCTTTCAGTGCTGGTCCTTAGTACCTGAAGTATAAGTGTTGGCTTCAGTGCCAATGATGTTGGTGCCATTGGTATTGACTTTGGTGTTGCTCTTTTTTTTTTTTTGTATTTTAGTATTTTTTGGGCATTGTGAGTTGCTAGATGAGGCACACATGGACATTTTTTTAATGGTACATGGTGGGCTCTGGTACTTGTTTCTTCCAAGTCTGAAGACATCTTCATTAATTATTCAAGCAAGTGAAACTTTTGATTGAGTGTTTCACAGATTGAGTATCCTCAAAGAGAATGCATACCAACTGTCTATTCAGTCAACAATATAATACTGTTGTAAAAAACCCAAGCATCATTCTGGGATTATGAGGAGTGTTGTAAGCAACACAAGAAGTAATTCTTCCATTCTACACAGCACTGATAAGGCCTCAGCTGGAGTGCTATGTCCAGTTCTGAGCAATACACTTCAGGACTGATGTGGACATTTGGGAAAAAGTCCAGAAGAAAGAAACAAAAATGATTAAACAGTGAGTAAACATGACTTATGAGGAAGATTGAAAAAATCGGTTGTCTGGAAAAGAGAAGTCTGAGAAGGGCCATGGTAACAGTCCTTCAAGTGCATAAAAGGTTGTTATAAAGAAGAAGATAAATTGTTCTCCTTATCCTCTGATGACAGGACAAGAAGTAATGGGTTTCAATTGCACAAAGAGAGGTTTTGGTTAGGTTAGGCATTAAGAAAAAATTCCTAACTGTAAGAGTAGTTAAGTACTGGAACAAATTACCTAGGGAGGTTGTGGAATCTCCATCACTGGAGGGTCTTAAGAACAAGTTATATGAACACTGTCAGGGATGGTCTAGAGATAATACCAGTCAGCAGAAGAGGTGAGTCTAGCCTTCATGTTCCCCTGGCTTGCAGATAAATCCATCTAGGTCAAAGGGTATTTTGATGGGATTAAAAATTAGGATGCTCCATTATGTCTGTGTCCCAACTGTAGGGTTAATTCTGTGCAATAATGGGACTAAAGTAAAAAATGGGAGTTGAGGGTACTAGGAAAGAAAAAAAAATTCAACCTAAAAACTTCGGGGGGAGAGGGGGGAGGGAGGAAGCATTGAAAATGCCCTTCATATTAGTTGGATGCCTGTGTATAATTTTGAAAGTCAAAATTTGGCCCTAAGCTTTTAAAAATGTTTTTCCTCATCCTGTGTTTGAGGCTGATCAACTAAAAAAAAAATAAATATAGAAATATCTTGTGTTTTTCTATAAAGAAGTGAAAATAATTTAATTTATTTAAAATAATAGTTAGAATAAACACATACTTTCCTGTGATTTTTACAGTAAACAGAATCAGACTGTAAAGACTATTACAACTTATAAAACTGGCATTGTGAGATAAGGGTCTCATAAATGATTCAGTTCTACTCAAAGAATAAATCTTATTTTTCATGCAAGCAAATCCACAGACAATCCTATTATGTTCTTAGACCGCAATGATGTAAAAGAAGAATACATATCATGTTAAGAACCTGACATTGCATTAGAGTGCCATATAATGTTCAATTAAATGTGGCAATGTCATGAAAAATGTTACCCTGGATGCAATTCTTTGTTTGTCTTAATGTAGCTTGTTTATTGAGGACAACAAACATCAAGATAGTAGAGTGACAGCATCAAACTCAGTTGAAAATATTTGTATTAGTTGTAAAGGAAAAAAGAATAATGTGTTCCTCTTGATCCCAGCCCTTTAAAAGATGGACAGAATTGTATTTGGTGTATTGTACCTTGTGGAATTAGAGCAAACTTAAAGAAAACTGCTCCAGCATCTGTCTTGTTTCAAGCAGATTGTCAACAAAAGAAAGGGGGAGGGGAGGAAGGAGAAACTTTGCAAGGATGTTTTAAACCCTCAAGATAAACTGTCGCTTAGAACCTTGACAGCTCAAGAACTTGACACGTGTATCTACTCTCGAGAGACCCTACCCTCCACGCTTGGCAAGCTGATCACGGCTGCTGAGCTGTGACGCCACAGCGCTTGCCTGACCTGACATAATGGGCAGCTATTTACTGCAAACAAGGTAGATGGAAGAACATAGACTTAAATGATGCTCTGGTGTAAGAAGGAATCCACTAGAGCCCCAGCAAGCCAGTCAATCTTCTGGGCTATTTTTTTCCCTTTTGCTAGGCCTGTTTATTTCTCTCCCTCAGGACCAGGCGACTGAGGCTTGGCACTGAGCCACCCTTCTCCAGATCAATAGTGTGGGTTAAAGAAGCAATTGCATGACAATACATAAAAAAAGAAAACTAACTTTGGATAACAACACAAAACTTAGAGTTTGGCATGCTTGTTTTTCATCTATTACTGTGAAAAGTAAAAACACAGGCCCCAGGAGGACTTGTGTGAGGATGCCATCAGCATCACTCTAACATGTAACCACAATCAAACTTGATTTGTGAAGAGTTAAGTGTCGAGAGCTGTACTGAATCATGTAAACATTGTGTCTGTTACATGAAGCCAGCTGCTCCTGGAGCCAGTGTTCCTCATACACCACTTTTCCATAGATGCTGGTCTACTTTTCATTCACCTCTGAACACATGCTGAGCCTGAGGTCTTCTGCATTTCTTCCTCTCTCCAGCTTAGGCAACAGAGCAAGTTCAAGAACCGCACTGCTTTGTAGATTTAGAATTCTGGCTGCATCATATAGGCAAGATTGTGAGCTGGTGTAAATCAGTGTAGGTGCATGAACTTCAAGTGAACAATGCCATCTTACATCAGCTGAAACTCTGGTCCTTCATGCGCAATGTACAGTCTCTCGCTCTCACATACACCTTTTCTCTCTCTCATACTCTTCTGTCTGAATGCCCTTGGTTTTTAAAATAATTAAAAAAAACAAAAAGTGTCATGAAAATTGAGAAAAATGGGACAGACCTACCTGTAAACTAACTCTGAACTGTCTATATGTTTGCATTATTTGCCAGATAAGGCCCCAATCATCTAAGTGAATCCACACAAGCAAAACCTTGTGTCCATGGGCAGTTCATTAACATGACTGTCTTCACATGAGATCAGTGGTTCTGATGAGAGAATCGTGGCTTAACACTTGGCATGAGGCTGCAATGTGAATCCACAACATACACACCTAAGGAACTTTTACTGCAAAAATTTAAGTATTGAGTGAGTTCAGGAGCTTGCAATGTTTGGTGACAGCTGAGAGGGAGGGGGTGTTGGTGTTGTGAGTCCCAGGAGGCCTGATTCTAGGTGCCTAAATATGCAGTTAAGTACCTAAGTCCTTTTATGAATCTGGCCCATTGTGCATCAACTTCTCTGCCTATGTAATGGAGATAATGATAGGTTCTCTCTCTTTTTCAGAACTACAGAGGCCTAAGGTCACTGAAGTCACTAGAAAGATTGTCACTGAGATCACTGGATTTGAATCAGATTCCAGAAAAAAATTGCCAAATATTATTACATAACTTCATCAGCACTAACTAAATGAATCAACTTGGCCATTTTTATCTGAAAGGTACTGAGTTACTCCTTCATGATGACTTACAAATTTTTATGTGTTCTAAGAAGGTTGAACTTTCATGGCTATTTAACAAAGTACTAGTATGTTGAAAAGGTAAGGGTTTACAATTCAGGACTGATTTACTGAAATAATCCAGTAAACTGTGGCCATTAACATAATCCCCTCTATGCCTATTAGTGTCTGCTTCTGAGTATCTAATGCACCATTTACAAATGTTGCAGTCTTTTTTTCTAAGCACATCTGTGTTGTATGCACTCCACCGTTCCAGACATTATACATCATGCAGGAGGACTAGCCACTTACAAAGTAAGTCTTTTTCTAAATAATCTACAGCTCAAAGGGTTTGGGGAACCTGAACACAGACAGCCAGGAAAATTCCACTCTTTTCCTATTGCTCTAAGTAATTATTTGATAAACTACTTTTTCTGAGGATTTATGAAAATACAAGGTATCAAATTCTGTAGTCTTCAACTGAAAAAACCTGCCATTCACGTCAAGAGGAATTTAGCTTCTTTCAAGGACCTAAGAATTTGGTCCTCTGCTTTTTGAGGACCTATTGTACTGCAGGGGCCAGTAAAACTGCATCTGTAGAACCCAAAGACTTATAAACCCAAGCAGATTACTTGCGTGCAGTAGATTCATCACCATTAATTCCAAAGGGCTGGCCGTGTTAGTCTAGTTCAGCAAAAGTGATGAAGTGGGATTTTCTCCCACGGAAGCTCATGCGATAAATAAATTTGTTAGTCTTTAAAAGTGCCACAGGACTCCTTGTTTGTCTCACCATTACTGTTATAATGTTATAAATCGGCTTATGCTATAAACTAAAAGTCTTACAATGAAAGGCGTCTCTTGGTAAGAGGTCCTGATTGCAATCTGATTGATGTAACCAGAATGATAGGAGTTTACGAAAAATTTTATTTAGGGTCTTCTTCGAGTTTTATTCATGAACTGTAGGCTAAATTTTAGTTCATTATAGATCTCTTCATTACAGTGTTTACTCTGCTGAGTTGCTGTGGCCCTTTCTCTAGGGCCTGTTTTTATCCTATTCTGCTGTTCTCCTTCTGTGCTTTGCTGCTTTTGACCAAGCAGCTCATTGGACTGATGTCTGCTGTACCCATATTGCTCACAAAATTGTAACTGGGACATAAAGCCTTCTTGGTTCCAGTGAGAAACGAAACTACCTGAAACTCTCCTGTCAGTAATAGAGGCTGGCTCAAGGTGGGGTAACAATATATTTCTTACTCTACTGCGTGTTTTCCTGTTTAGCAGCAGATGAGCCTAAGTGGCCAGAAGCATGGTGATGTGTATTAGAACTGCAGCAGCTGATGTTACTCCAAGGCCAATCACAGGGAACCGGAAGCCAGGAAATTAGAATAGCAGTGGTAGTGGCATGATACAGGGCCTGGTGATAAGCAGAAAGAGATTGTGTAGAGGGACTGAGAAGGAAATTTTAAATATTTCAGTGAGCTTGGACAATTTATTCAATGAGTTGTGTCCCTTTGAGAAGCCATCCTCTCTTCAGAAAGAGCTATGTTTGAAAAGCATGTTAGAACAAGTTTCAAATAAGGCTTCCCAGGACAATTAATTTTATCACCTCATCTTCTTAGTTCTTAAAGAGACAGAGAGATATATAGCCATAACCATATATCTAGCCATTTTCACATTCTTTCACCCAATTTGTGTAGGCAATCGTGATATCTGTGCTCAATAATGACATGCAATTACACTTGCATTTTTGTGCTCAGATCCCCTTGTTAAAACAAATTGGCTCTTAGTGTTCCCCACCTCCACTTAGTCCTGCTGCACTATCTCTTTAAGAGCTAAGAAGTGGATAAAATGAATTGGCCCAGTTATATATCTAACTATTTGCATATTCATTACATTTGAACTGTGCTGTCACAATGGCTGTAATCAGTAAAGTTAGTGAACAACTGCACCAACATTTTATGTAAACACTTCAGGATTTCTTTTTTAGAAAGCCTGGTCCTTGCTGGGCTCCCTTTTTAACCATCTGCTGATGTTTAATGCCAAAGCTAGGTGCTGATATCTTTCAGAGGAACTAACTCTGAGATAATTAATTGGGTGACTCCAGAGATGAAATCCTTCAGGAAAACTCCTTGACATCAGTCAGGATATTCCAGGATTTCATGGAGATAAAGCTAAATAAACTGAGGCATGCCAGTAAAATGGGGAATACTTTAGCAAAGAACAATACACCTTTATTTGGCATGGCATCGTAATGCAAACTGTATCCCAAGGAGTTTTGAAGAGTTAGATTGCACAGCTACACAGTAAATAGTATCAGAATGAGGAAAAGAAATTAAAAAGAATAGACAAGGGGTAGTGGAATGAAGAGGAAGAGACAAAAATGCGTGTTTGAATGTGAAGTTTTTTGAATTTTTAGACGGGGGCAGAGAAGCTGAGCATTGGTGATACGTGAGGACATCAGGCCTCAGATCTTGGGCTAGGTTGTGATTCCTTAGCAGTTTCTTAGAGTTGGTACAAATATCCCAAACATTAAGAGCATATGGACAGCGGAAAAAAAGAGAGGAATGTAAGAATCAAACTTGGGGACCAGGTGGTTATATGTAAAAGTCTAAGCTACAAATGCATCCCGCCAACTAGTCTTATATTAAAATCCAGCGGTGCACTTCTGTGCCACACACGAACAGCTGCAGCTGCTGAAGCCTTCCTTTGCCATTTGTAGTTACTGGTTGCATTTCCACTACTTGCACAAAAAACAGACTTTATGTTAATGCCAAGATATCACCCCAACCTTAAAAAAAGGGTGTAGTGATCAGTATCTATCATCTTCCCAACTGCCTTGTCACTATATCAATTAATACAATTGAGCAAAAAATGTCACAAGCCCGGTGGAAAAACCTTTTCGCAGCCTTTCAGGGGGAAGTTTACTTCCAGCTTTTTTCCCTTGCATTAGCTCCTGTCATCCACAAAACAACAGAACCCAGGGGTGTCAATTATATTTGATTGACTGAGTAAAGCACACACACAAATAAGCGAAAACAATGGACACAAAAATCTATATATGACTCCCCTTGTCAGAGAGAATGCTTGTCTTCTCCATTTTCATTCTGCATGGTATCCTGCTGCTACAGGCTTAAATGTTTCCTTCAGCCCCCAAACTAACGCCAATTAAGTTAGCAGGGTCTTCCAAGGTGTCAAACGACTCCCTGGGCAATTGGCTGTAACTGCTGTTCAATAAATGAGGTCTAATTTATCAGTTTAACTTCACTTTTAAAAACCTAATGGCTCACGGTGCTGTGTGCCATTTGCCCAGAGTGTGAAGAGATGCCTGCCACGTCGCATTTTGAAACTTATGTGAGCTCTTGTTAGCGATTGTGTATTTTGTCTGTCACACCTTTTCTTCCCTTTTGAAAGATGTATTTGAATAAAATATACTTGTACATCATTGTATCTCATGGAAGTCTTCATGGGGAAAAAAAAGGGACTAAAGCTAGCCATGTGCTATGTTTAGGGTAGGCAGTTTTAATGACACCTTTGCTCATTTTCATGTGGTGCTTTTATTTTGTCTCCACATGGAAACACCAATGAATATGGTCTCAGTGTGGTTTTGTTAAGTGCTGGAACCTTAGGAAATCTGTGGCCAGGTTGGAAATACAAGGCAACATGGACAGAGGTCCTGCTTGATATATAAATAACACGGGGATGCAGGACGAGATTATAACTTATTAGACAAGTTGATGCTTTCAAAATCAAACAGGCAGGTCTAAATCAGTCACAAGGCAACACATGAACCTATGGGTATCTTAATTAAAATGGGTTGAGAATAAAGTTAGAGCCTCAAGAAATATAATAAATAGGAAAACCATAAATTTAAAAAAATCTGCCATAAAAAGACATTTAATCTAATTTGTGGGTGTATCTGGGGAGACAGAGGCAGAAGGGAACATAAGGGCAAGAAATATCACAGAAAGAAGTGAATCTAGGCTTCACAAAACAGTAACACAAGTGAGCATAATTTAAAGTTGCTCCAGAAGGAGGTCATGAATGAAATAACAAAAGTGGCATGATAATGGCAGTCAGAAATGATGTCATAGTAGTGAACGTCAAGTGAAGCATGCTACCTTAGTGGTGCATATATATATTAATGAAACATACTTTTGAAAATGTCCTTCAGACCACTGGTCTATGGATGCCAGGTTAATGAGTGCAGTGAAGACTTCTGAAGAGTGGCTACTGATTTGGAGTGGCCTGTTGCAAGGTGTGCTACACAGTTTGGGATAGACAGTCTGCTACATGGGAACTTGGTGCATGGGAAATATGGAACCCTATGCTGGCACACTGTCAGATGTGAGTTGTGCATACTGGTGAGATGAAGGTTAATATACTTTACCTTCCACTGTCTTCATGGATCTGTATCCCAGGGATGGAATCACAATTGTCTATACTATGTACACCTTCATCCCAGCAACAGAACTGACTTTAGCTTTTTGGAGGGTGGCTGGGAGCTTTACCGATATTTACTAGGCAGATGGGAAGCACAGTATCATGACAAGAAAGGTCTGGTAAGAATTATGATTTCTGCATTTCTACATGCATCCAAAAGGAAGCTCTAGGGAGACATTTCCTGAGAAATTTTATGGAGCAAAATGGGGTACCTTGGAAGGAAGCTCAAAACAGATCCTAGGGCAGATGGAAGGTTTTATAAAAGTTTCGGATAATTCCATAATGTTCTGGGTGTTAAGTGGTGTAAAATTATTGCTTCTATCCTTTGTATGTTACTTATCTTAAACTCTCCACCACAGGGACTGTGTTTTCCTATGTGTTTGCACAGCACCTACCACAATAGGACACCTTGGGCAATATACATATTTAATGGTAGAGATGATGGATTTTAGTTTTAAATTTTGTACTGTTTGACAAAAGAACAGGCTTTGGTGGTATGGGGAGAGGAGCTGTTTGAACTCTGTATTGTGGTTGTTATAATTTAATGTTTTGCTTGCTTTTTATATGTCATCTTCCTAGATGCCATATTGATGGGCACATAAAAACCATTAAAATAAATGAATATCACCCGTCAAAATGACATTAAGAGAGCCTGCTGGAATTCTGTATAATTTGTGCCTAAAACATGCAGAGGAAAATCTATGGATGGTAGTGACAGTACACTAAATTCAAAGGTTATCAAAACAACAGACCAGGCGGCCCACAGATAAGGAAGCTGTGTTCCACCGCACCAGCTGGAGCCATATGAATGCAGGCATGCTCACCAATTGGTTAAATGACAATAACACACCTCTTCTTTCTCAGCATATAGGAGAAATAGCTTGATTATATTGTGTATTTTGTTTTGTTTGTGGGGAAATTATTGAAGAAAGTATAATTCAAAGAAATGAATTTTGCCATTAGTTTTGAAAGAGGTTACTTTTGTGACTCTTTTCTCTTGTAGGAGTGAGTCCCACAGTCTAAAAGTCCAGTGAAAGTCAAAAGGCTCTCTCTCGCAGCTATGAGTCTCCTCTAAACCCAGTTGAATGAAGGGCTCTGAATATCAGGATAGAGACTTTGAACTGGACTCTGTATTCAATGACAGACAGGCAGTGCAGAAGGCAAAGCTCGGGGGGGTGATATGTTCACCCTGACCTGCACTGGTAAGCAGATGGATTACGTCATTTTGTACCAGTTGGAATTTTTATAGAACATGTGGCTTCATTCCTAGATACAAGTTGCAATAATTAAACCTGGAGGTCTTAAATACATGGATCACTCTGGCCAGGTCTATGCGTGGTAGAAAAGGGAGAAATCTTCTGGCTATTCACAAATGAAAGTGGTATTTTTGCTTCCATGACTATTTGGGCATCCAATAGCATTGAGGAGTCCAAAAGAACCCATGGATCTGGCCTGAATTAGCAATCAGTGGGTAAAAGCCCCAAATAATGAGTGATGTTGCAGGAGACGTCAGATTTATTGAAGTTTTTTCTGTTCTTTCCAGCATTGCCCCACCCTTGCTTGGACTCAGCTTGAGCCAAATGCTGGTTTTGGCTAAGCACTGAAAAAGCTGAGATACAGATGATGCTGTTTACAGTTGAGGTAAAGGAAAGGGAAAGGTAGGAGGCTGTTTATTGCAGGCACTTCAGTCCATGCTGTCTCTAAGTCTTCCCACAGTGAATAAGGGGTGGGAGAGGATTAAATCTTGTGGAATTCTGCAGGTGAGTGTTTGGAGGAACAATTTTCTGGAAGAGCACTCGGGGTTCAGTATGAGAGGAAGGCTCTGAGCCATTTCAGGGTTTTTCTATTTACCACTGCAGTTTCTTAGAGATGGGACAGTAGTACCTGGTGAGTTACAGCATCAAATACTGTAGAAAGGACTGTGGATCTACTTTCCTTCTTTATGGAGAGAAAAATGACATTCAGCAATGCAACATGTGCCTGTATATACCAGTCCCTGGCCAGAAGGAATCAAGAACACTGGTGCCATTGGAAACTAAGTTCTGCTACTTTCTTAATTAGTTTGCATACAAAAGGGAGACAAGGCAGCCGAGTTAATATATTTTATTGGACCAGGTTCTGTTGGTGGAAGAGACTAGCTTTCACCAACAGAAGTTAAGCCAACAAAAGATATTACCTCACCACTTTGTGCCTCTAGTATCCTGAGACCTGCACAGCTACAGCAATAGTAAAGGGAGGTTAGATTAGGGGTGATAGTGCCTGAGCATCAGTGGTAGTTTATTTAATACTAGTTGGACTATTGCATGTTTTAGGAGAGACATAGGCGATTTTAGCCATGGGGTAGCCTGGGCATTTGCCCATGGCCCCACACTGGGTGCGGGCCCCACCCATGGGGGCAGGGTGGACACTGGGAGCTGGGTGTGGACTGGGGCAGACTGTAAATATCCTGGCTGCCTGCCTGGCACACACTCACATGGGCCAGGGGAGGTGTAGCTGGGCCAGGGAGCAGCTCCGGGCTGCTGGCCAGCTGAGGTGGGGGGCCAGGAGGGAGTAAGTGGGTTGGGGGTGTGTGGGACAGGAGGTCGGTGGTGAGGCTAGAGGGCAGGTGGGGAGCTCAGATGAGGCCACGGGGTAGGCGGGGGAGCCAGGTGGGAGGCATGGATCTGGGGAAGCTGCAGGGTGTGGCAGCAGGAGGTGATGGGGTGGGGCAGCAATGCCTGAGGGGAGGAAGCAGAAGAGGCCCTGGCAAGGCTGGGGGGGCAAAAGTCTAGGATAGGCCCCCCATGTGGTGTGGAGGGTCCCATCCTTAACTTTTGCCCAGGGCCCCAGATTCACTAAGACCACCCCTGAGGGTAGATTCACTTCATCTGTAGGGACCAAAAGTGTTCTTTCTCTTAACAGTCTGATGTGAAACCAGTCTAACTCCAGTGAGTTCTGTGGAATTACAACAGCGAGGAGAGAAAGGGAATGCCACTGCAGCAAATGATAGGCACATAGTATCCACATCTGAAACGTATCAAAATAACTCGGTAAAAACAAAAAAGTTAGAGCAAATAATAAAGCAAAATAGTTAGCTACTTGGACAACACAAGTTGTTTTAATTACAGAATCATTTATCCACTGTGTGTGGTTGTGTATATACATACATCAATAACCACAATATTTAATATCCAAAACCACACATGTGCAGAAAAGAAGTGATTCTTTGTTCTAACCTTTTACTGTCTGTGATCTGGAGGCCTTGTTGGCTGACTGACTGCTAACCTTCTGATGACAGACTGTCTCCCTTCAGGCTGACCACTGTCAAAATATTTGGCAAACCGGTATCATTCCTTTCTTGAAATTCAGAAAACCTCTTATGTGATGCTGTGACATTTAATTTTAAAAAGCACGTCTTATTAACTCAGTTACATGTCCGGTTACAGCATAAAATAATTAAATTCAAACTGTCACAGCAACAACTTTTGAGCTTGGTTTTGTTGTCTCTCTTCCTTCTTTCCTTTAAATTTGCTTGGTTTCTTCCTTTTCCCCTGGTTTGCTTTTCCTTCCCTTTCTGTTGTGTTTTCCATTGATGACAAATCCCACAGCCTTCTTCCTTTAATTTACAGTTAGTGTCCCATATCATCAAGTGACATAAAGAAGTGACAACACCATGAACTAATTAGCCTAACAGAAAAGGAAAATCTTCAGGGAGGAACCAGCCTGAGACACCAACCTGTAGGATCTCCTGCAAAAGCAGCGACCTTCAGACATTCAGAGAACTTTCTATAGTTTTGATGAGACTTTCTCTGCCCTGTGCTGACTGGCTCTTTGTTTCAACTTTCTGCCCCCACCCTCCCTCAGAGTGGCTTCATCTCAGCTTCACTCCACCTCTGCCCCATTTCTCCCCTTCCCAGTCCCCATTACTCCTGTCTATTAAGTGTTCCCACTCCCTTCAATTTTTTTTTTCTCATTTGGCTTATCCCCTCCTGACTAAACCCATGCCACACCAAAAAAATTCATGGCACTAACATGCTGTTTTCTTCCATGGCATTATTCACTGTTCATTTTTGGGTAACATCCACACCCTGTGTCTGCCCTGTCTATTTAGATTCTGAAAGGGACTGTCTAGTACTCTATATTTGTACATTACCTAACACAACTGAGCCCCACTCTTGGTTGGCCCTTATGCACTACCATAGCAAACATGATTAATAAGTACAATAATAAAATCACAAACATACAGGACTTGTTCTCTAACTAACAGCTTGCTGCAGCTTAAGTCGGGTTTTTTATCCCCTGGTGATTTGGCTATCCATGCATAGACTATTAGTGTTACTGGTGATTATTTGTATTTACACTGGCACCCTAGATGCACCAGTCAGAACTGGAGTTTCATTGTGCTACAAAAGAGTAAAAGAGAGTCTCCACTCCTGAGATTTTCCAATCTGATTAAGAGAACAGCATTTTATTTAAATTATAAATATTGATACTAACATTATTAATAGTTTCTAAAAGCTTAACTTGTGTTTCACCAAGATTGTGTGATAATTATTGTGTGTATTAATAGAGCCCAGCAAAAAAGCTTGCAACTCTGATGACACAGCAAGAAATCCTGCTTATGCTTTATAGCAGTGGTTCTCAAACTGTGGCCCAGGGGCCAAAAGTGGCTCTCGGGGACTTCCAAAGAGCCCTTGGCTCCCCTCCTGCTGGCTGCAGAAGGGAGCTGCTGCCTAAGGACTTAAGCAAGTGCATTTCCATGGGACTAAAAGACCAGTATAGGCTTCTTGTTGCAGCCAAAAGGTTGGGAGATCACTGCTTCTCTCTCCTGGCTCCAGCAGAGAGCAAAGCGCTCTGCTTGGGGCCTTAAGTGCTGAAGTCCCTGCTGGAGCCAGAAGGAGGGGTGCACTGATCTCCCAACCCGCGGGCTGCAGAAGGAGTCACTGCTAGGTGGGGGTGGAGCACACAGGGCTACACAACACATTTAGCCAAACAAACCAGGAGTCCTGTGGCACTTTTAAAGACTAAAGACTAACAAATTTATTTATCGCATGAGCTTTTGTGGGAGAAAATCCCACTTCTTCAGGGCTTTTCTCCCACGAAAGCTCATGCTATAAATAAATTTATTAGACTTTAAAAGTGCCACAGGATTCTGTTTGGCTGACCTAAACTAGCACTGGTACCCCTTTGAAACTTGAGAACATGTTCAGTTTCCCTGCTGCAGCCAGGGAGTCTAGAGATCAATGCAGAGGAAGCCTCTGTCTGGCTGCAGTTGGAGCCTGCTAAGAGAGACTGGTAGCCCTTCAGGGCTGTAAAAATTATATCTGTGACCCTCGAGCCAAAATGGTTGGAAATCACTGCTTTCTGAGGCCCTCCGTGAGTAACACGCCGTACCCAGCCACTTACCCGACTGCCTTGACTTGCCTTCTCTGTGGCATATTCCTGAACTCCTCACACCTCTGGTTATTTTCAGTATCTGGAGGTACTCAGGTCAGCTTTTCTGCTTATCAGATGAATGTTCTGCTGCTGCAGGGAGTGCTTTTTGGTCATGTGCATGGATTCTAAAGCCACCATTGCTGGATGTATGCAGGTCAAGGCCACAGTCTGCTAGTTGCTGCTAATACTATGAGGCTCTATTGTGAATGGCATTTTCTTTAAAATCCACTACTGACGCGTGTCATATGATGGCCTTCTGCCCCCTAGAGCCTCAGTTGAGACACCCACTTTTTGTCTCATGGACCTTTTCTCCCTTAAGATTTTAAAGTGCCTTGGAGTGAAGCAGAGGACGTGGTATTTTTGCTCTCCCTTTTTCAGTCTCTTTGATCCTAGAAATTAGCAGAGATTTTCTGGCTGGAACAGTGCCTTTTGCTGACCCACATGCAAAGAAAATATTGGAGAATGTTCTCTTTAAAGCTGCAATTTTGAACTTGGACTGATCTAGCACAAAGCTAATTGCAGGCCATTTACATTATAATTGCTCATCTTGATTTTAGGATTATTTCAAATATGCTTACAAGTCATTAGCATGTACAACTACCAGCACTTTCTTGTTAATTCCATTAATTCCTCTTCTAATTCAAATGACAATCCTCGGCTAAAAAGATATTTTCTCTCTGTATTTCAATGAATAAAGTATTCAAATGCTTATTTAGTACAGAAGGCAGTAAAAAACAAGTCAGGGTGAAAACTACAAAAAATCAAGATGAAATAAAGCACTATGTAATGCAAGAGTATACAAGCACATGCATCGGCATCAAGTAACATTAAATAACAGATGGTAAGCTCTTTGGGATAGAGACTGTCATATATACATAGAGAGAAGAAATTGTGTGTGTATATGTGTGTGCGTGCACGTGCGTGCGCATTTGTGAGTGTGTGAGAGAGAGAGAATCTTGTTTCCCAATCAAGAATTCTACACACTACTGTAGTGTAAACAAAAACTAGCAATAATAATTCTGTGGTTCCTAAGGGAGACACATTTCTTTTCTGTACAGCAGGAATTTGGCCCCTGGGTACCAGTGGTAGCTGAGGTCAAAGAGTTCACAAGACTGATTTAGTTAGGTTATGTCAGGGTATGTCTACATCTGTGAACAAACCTCCCAGGCCCAGCCCAGGCCCCAAGACTTGTGTTACCGGGGCTCATCCTAGCATTCTAAAAATAACAGGGTTGACATTAGGGCTGAGGATCTCAAGTCTAAAGGTTGGGGGCAGGTTTGAGAGCTCAAGCTCCAAGCTGAGGTGCAATTTCAAACCACTCTCAACTCATCTATTTTTAGACTACAAGTGTAAACCCTGCTAATGCAAATCTGTGGACCTGGGCTGGGAGACTTGCTCCCAGATGCAATGCCCTAAATGTTCCACTACTTAAATTAAACCTTCTCTGAACCTCTGTGGTCTAGAAATAGAGCTGGAAAACTACTAAGAATTGACTTTCCTGCAAGATTTCTGATACCAGATAAAAGACCAGAGGTGAATGAAAATAAAGATAACAGGGTTGACGCTGATGCATTTTCTAGATCCATATATTAAGTTAGTGGTTTGTAGAGGCTATAAAGGGGCCACTACAGGCTAGGGGATAATTTCCTCAATGCAGAAACAGTGTAGTATTGAAATAAACAGCTGCTTCCCTCACAGTCCTCAGGGTAGGCGTCAGATCCGGGAAAGAGGTGTATGTTTACATAAAACTAAACGCTACATGGTATTCATAGGTGGAAGTGCTAGACCTTATCAAAATTTAGAGTCCTTCCAGTACTGATCTAGTTTGCATGAGGGTATAACAAGACCTAGCACAGGCATAATCCAGGTAGTGTAAAGATAATGTAAAACCAACTTTACTCTTCCTTCCATCCCCCACTGCATATACTGAGTTGTATTCCGCAGGAGATGCAATTCAAAAATCTGTCCCCACAACTTTTTAAGACCTCAGAAATGGTTCCATTCCAGTTCCTGAGCAAAATTTTGAGTTGGTTCTTACTTTACTAGAATTAGTTGATCCATTCCTAAACATAGTTAACTATTCCAACCCCCCCCCCTCCGCCCTAGCGTAAGGCAACCAGAAATAAAACTATATATAGCTCGCAGGCAAAAAATGTACACCATGGACGCAACAGTGATGAACTGAACCTAAAAAAGTATATACATTCAGAATTAAAAATCAAATCTATGATGTTTTACCACCACAAGGCACATAACTGGTTAGCACTGCAGTTGTAATCCAGGTGTAACTGCAAATTCAAGGCACTGAGCCTGATTCTACTTTCACATGAACTCATTTCTTGTCAAAGTGACCCCACGGACTTTAGTGAATTATTCCAGATTTACACTGATGTACATGAGAACAGAATTAGGCACATTATATGTAAGTTAAATGATTTCTCATCATTTTTAGCTCCAAGTATACTAATATTGTTAAAATGAGATTCCTTAGAATCTCTGCTGAACTTGAGATTTTAGCTGAATCTGGCTGGCTTTCCGTTTAATCAATGGAACATACATATCTATCCATTCAGAACATCTAACTGAAGCCCCGTTTGAACCACAGAATCCAAATGAATCTGAGTTTCAACAAAGCCAGTGATTTGCCTGAAAACATCACAGTGCATTCAGCTCAGATGCCAGCTACCGCCCTCCATGCAGACTCATGGAATGCTAGGCATCTGGGCAACGTGCAGAGGGAGGGTAGAGGTGGGGATAGATGCCAAGGCTACACCCCCCTCTCAACCAGTTGTTGTCCAACTTTGTGTTAGGCTGTACACTGAACACTAACTCTAAAGAGCCTTCTTACTAACCAGGAAGGAGGAAGCTGAATCCCACTCTGGTGAGCATCAGGAAGAGCAGAAGTCTATTTAGGCTCTTTGTTTTTTCTTAGCAATGCTTTCTATCCATCCATCCATCCATCCACATGCGGGAGTCAGGGCTTAGGGCAAACAGTCTGTCCTTGCTCTGGGGACACTGTATTGGCATGTAATTGCTGAATGTAGGTGATGATTGTTAAGCTGTCTAGACATTGTTTTCTTTTCCGCTCGAGTCAAGTCAGTATTGAGTTTGGCTTCCATGGGTTTCACTCTGTCATGTCATAACTTTGGAGGCAGACCCAAAGGATGAATTTGCAAAAGGATGAATTTGTTCAGCTGTTTGAGCAGAACAATGTCTCTCTCAGAATTGGGGAAAAGGGGTCAGTGTGTGCAGCTGGGACTGACTCACTGGTAAAGACTGCCTAAGGTTTGTCCCACAGGAGCTCTAATCAGGTGTAGTGTAGCTTGGTGCAAGCCATGTGTCCAAGCCTAAGTGGCCAGGACAGATTCTTTGAATGGGTAACTTGGAATCTGCTAGTCATGACACAGAGTGGTTCATGGTCGGGCTCAGTGGCTGCATCTATCCATTGCCGCAACTACACCTTTTTCATTTGTTTACATTTTTGTTATTTGTTTATTTAATAAAAGTTGATGACTTTGTAAAATGATCCCTACCTTTTGAGGAATTTCTTTGAGGATTCCCGGGCACATTATTAGATCAAACAGCTTTACTCCACGTACCCACATAACCCATGTTCCCAGTAATAACTTTTCTTTACTGAGAATATTAATTTTAAATGCATCTCCTATTTAGTGACAAAAATTACAATTACAGTACCCAAAAAATATGTCCATCTGAACTGAGGAGCTATTCCCTAGCTAAATGAACATCATTAACATGGCAGTTTGTTGTGGAAATGAAGTTCCTTTTGGATTATGTGTAACGGGGATAATAATATCTAGTTTGTATTTTTCTTCATAATTAAATGGGGTAGCAACAACTTACCAACAAGGCATGTCATACCTGTCCCTTTTCCAGGTTTGCTGGGGTCGGTGCAAAAGTGAAGGGCTAATAGTAGTTTCTATGCTCTCAGGTGTGCGAGGACTGCTCCTCAATGTGTCTCAGAGCAATGCACAGGGACCCAGTGTGCCCCAGGGAATGCACAAGGAAGGATAGTGTCAATACCAGTCTAATAGGCAATATTGGCAGTAGAACAACTATGCCAATCAGATAAGGAATGTGAGTGAAGCCAAGGAGCAAAAATTAAAATGTTTGTATACCAATGCAAGAAGTCTGGGTAACAAAATGGAAGAATTAGAGCTACTGGTATTATAGGGATAACATAAACATAGTGGAAGAGTAGTCACGACTGGTGTATGTGTATTGAACGCTGTGCGCTCTCTAGGAAAGACAGATATAAAGGCAAAAGTGGAGGAGTAGCATTGTATATCAATGATAAGGTAGACTGTAAAGAAATTCAAAGTGATGGAATAGATAAAACAGAGTCTGTCTGGTAAAAATCTCATTGGGGAAGAAAACTATTAGAGTTTCTTCTGGGAGAGTACTTGGGGTATGTTACAGACCACTGGGATCTGATTCAGACATGGCTAGAGACTTCTTTAAGGCCTTTAATAAAGTAAGTACCACTGGGAATTGTGTGATTATGGGAGACTAACTTTCCAGATACAGACTGGAGGACATGTGCTAGTAGTAATAATAGGGTAGAGGGGTACAGATTTTCTTGAATGTGATAGCTGATGAATTCCTTCACCAAACAGTTACTGAACCAACAAGAGGTGATGCCATCTTAGATTTGGTATTGGTCACTAGTGAGGACCTGATTGTAGAGGACAACCTTGGTTCAAGTGACCATGGGCTAATTCAGTTCAAACTAAATGGAAGGAGAAACAAGAATAAATCTGCGACTAGGGTCTTTAGCTTCAAAATGACTAATGTGAAAAAATTAAGGGAATTAGTTGGGGAAGTGGATTGGACTGAAGGACTCTTGGATCTAAAGGTGGAGGATGCTTGGAATCACCTCAAGTCAAAGTTGCAGGAACTATCTGAAGCCTGCATCCCAAGGAAGGGGAAAAAATTCATAGGCAGGAGTTGTAGACCAAACTGGATGAGTAAGCATCTCAGACAGGTGATTAGGAGAAATCAGAAAGCCTAGAAGGAGTGGAATATGGGAGGAATCAGCAAGGAAAGATACCTCTTGGAGGTTAGAACATGTAGAGAGAAAGTGAGAAAGGCCAAAGGCTAAGCAGAGTTGGACTTTGCAAAGGGAATTAAAACCAATGGTAAAAGGTTCCATAGCCATATAAATAGGAAGAAAACAAAGAAGGAAGAAGTGGGACCACTAAACATTGGGGATGGGGTGGAGGTTAAGGATAATCTAGTCATGGCTGAATATCTAAACAAATACTTTGCCTCCATTTTTAATGAGGATAATGATGAGCTTGGGGATAGTTGTATGATAGCTAATGGGAATGAGGATATGGAGATGGAAGTTAATAAATCCGAAGTAGAAGCCAAACTCAGACAGTTAAATGAGACTAAATTGGGGGAGGGGCCCCAGGTAATCACCATCCAAGAATACTGAAGGAACTGGCACATGAAATCGCAAGCCCATTAGCAATAATATTTAATGACTCTGTAAACTCAGGGGCTATGTCTACACTTGTTAATTTAAGTTCACTTTAACTAAGTCAACTTAGAGTGTCTACACTTAAAAATAAAGTCGACTTAAAGGGGAACTTAAAAAGTTGACCTAGAGCATCCACACTGGATGCCTAGGTCGACTTCTAGGGGTTTAGGAGGACCTAAGGGAGGTCCATGGGGGCGGGGGGCATCCCTTGCCCAATGCCAGGGGACTCAGCCTTTGCCCCATTGGTATAATGGGGCATAGGGGGACAGGGACCCTGGCAGGGCATAGGGGGAGGGTGGGCAGGGCTCTGCCCTGCCCTATGGGGGGGTATGCCAGGCTCCCCCTTTACCCCCCCGGCAGGGAGGGCATTGGTGTAGCCCTGTGGTAGCCCTAAATTGACTTAGGACTACCCCACGTCTACACTGGCTTAAGTCGACTCTAGGGAGTCGACTTAAGCCTTAGGTCTAGTTGAAAGGTGGTGTTATAAAGTCGACTTAATTTTAATTAAGTCGACTTTATTTTGTTAAATCGACTTAAGCAAGCTGCTTAAGTTGACTTAAGGAAACTGTAGTGTAGACACAGGGTAAATTAAGTCGACTTAAGCAAGCTTAAGTTGACTTAATTTACCAGTGTAGACGCAGCCAGGGAGTGTAGCATGTGACTGGAGAATTGCTAACATAGTTCCCATTTTCAAGAAAGGGGAAAACGTGATTCAGGCAACTACCGGCCTGTTAGTTAGTTTGATAGTTTGACATCAAGGTCTTGGAAAAAAATTTGAAAGAGAAAGTACTTAAGGGTATCAAGGTTAATGGTAACTGGGATAAAATACAACATGGCTTTACAAAAGGTAGATTGTGCCAGATCAACCTTATCTCCTTTTCTGAGACAATAACAGATTTTTTGGACAAAGGGAATGTGGTGGATCTAATTTACTGTTTTCAATAAGGCATTTGCTAGGTCTGGAGAGCATCTTTTTCTCTGAGCTCCTGACCCAGACTGATCTGAGCTACCTCTGCTACTCCCCTTTATACTGGGTTCCTGGTCCCTGACTGACCCAGCAGCTCTCTGACCTGATTGGCTGCCACTCTCTCAGGCTCTTTTTAACCCCTTATGGGCCATAGCAGGGAAACAATCTTGCAACAAGCACCAATGTGGATACAAGAACAAATGGATATAAATTGTCCACCAGGAAATTTAGACTTGAAATTAGACACAGGTTTCTAACCATCAGAGGAGTGAAGTTCTGGAATAGTCTTCCAAAAAGAGCTGTGGGGACAAAAAACCTAGCTGGTTTCAAAACTGAGCTTGATAAATTTATGGAGGGGCTGGTATGAAGGGATGGCCTAATTTGGCAATTGACTGATTTTTTTCACTAGTGGTGGTGGATATGCCAATGACCTGAGATGGGACGTTAGATGGGGTGGGTTCTGAGCTATTACAGAGTTCTTTCTTGGGTGTCTGGCTGGTGAGTCTTGCCCATATGCTCGGGGTTTTAGTGATCACCATATTTCAGGTTGGGAAGAAATTTTCCCTCAGGGCAGATTGGCAAAGGCTTCGGAGGTTTTTCTTCTTCCTCTATACGCAGTGGTGGGCAAACTTATTAGTCAACTGAGCCAAATATCAACAAAACAGCGATTGAAATTTCTTTTGAGTGCCAAATTTTTTAAACTTAAAATATATAGGAAGGTACATTGTTATTAACTTAATAAGGGTATTCCTAACCATCTCAACATACCTTTCTCAATTCTCGACACTACATCTTCTTTCACTCCACAACATTTCCCGTATTTGTGTAAAAGACGAAGAGAAAAAGAAAAGAAAGAAAGAAAGAAAAAAAGAAAGAAGACAGGCAAGAAAGAAAGAAACAAAGAAAGAAAGAAGGAAAAAAAGAAAGAAGGCAGACAAGAAAGAAAGAAAGAAAGAAAGAAAGAAAGAAAGAAAGAAAGAAA
>ML685772.1:13122771-13175954 GCA_007922175.1 Pelusios castaneus | reverse complement strand
CACCCCTCTCCAGGCCTCCCTCCAGCCCCCTTACCTGGCCGGAGGCTTGCAGCTGCAGGGACGGCCGGCAGAGCTGCTTCTCGGCCAGGCCACTCCCACCCTGAGCACGCTCTCTCTGAGCATGCTCAGGGCGGGAGATTTGAATCTCCCCAGCCCGGCCGCAGCAGCAGTCTGCATTTAAAGGGAACAAGGCCCGCACCTGGAAGAGCCAAATTCAAGGGGCTAAAGAGCCGCTTGTGGCTCGCGAGCCGCGGTTTGCCGACCACTGCTCTATAGCATGGGCATAGCTCACTTGCTAGTGGATTCTCTCTATGTTAAAGTCTTTAAATCATGATTTGACTACTTCAATAACTCAGTGATAGGTTAGAGGTTTATTACAGGAGTCGGTGGGTGAGGTTTTGTGGCCTGCATTGTGCAGGACATCAGACTAAATGATCAGATTGGTCCCTTCTTACCTTAGAGTCTATGAGACCCAAAGAGGAGTGTTGTGAAGGGAAAAATCATGTAGCAGCCTGCAAAGTGAGGGTAGGAAGAGCAACCTGTCCCTTCCTGAATGATGGTTCTGCATAGGAACTTCAGAATATTTCACTTACAAAAGCAGTAAAATGGAATCTTTACTTTGCTGTGGCTTCTATTTAAACTGCATGCTAAAAGGTGCCATTAGTGTGGCTTCTAAATGAAGAGACATAGTGAGTTCTATTGTTGAAGACAATGTTACGGATCTAGTGACAGCCCATGGAGAATTATATCGCAGGATGTACTCAAACATTCTATAGGATTTTTCACCACAAAGGCTGTCCACTATTCCAGAGACTTCTCTCTTATGTCTCTTGTGATAAAAGACTGCTTATTAACTGGTCAAGTATAAGGAATTAACATACAGTGATGCATTATATTTTGTCATGCTGCATGCTTTATATTATTTTAAAAAAAAAACCTCAGACCATATCCATACTGTTTTTGGAACATATAAATTATTTTAGCAATAATAAAGGGAACATTTCTTGACTCACCACCACCGCCAAAAAAAAAAAAAATTGAGGATGCTGAAATACTAATCAATAATTCTTTGGCTTGGGTTTTTTTTATATATATACTAAAAAAAGTTCAAAGTGAATGCTCAAATCCCCCAAAGTCTGTAGAAAAAATGAAATCTTCTCCCAGACCACTGAGTGGTGAAATAAATTAGTATAATGATTTATGTTTACGGTTTTAGTCAATTCTGATAGAGATTATAGAGACAAAATGACAAACTGCTTTAGTGGTAAACTTAAATCATGTCAGCCAATCTTTAGTTTTTCCTTACTCTAATTGCTCCTTCTGTTCATTTATCTTCCTATGCAATCTTTAGAAGAAATACTAGTTCAATCAGTGCATGTGCAAACCACCAGAGATAAAAAGTTTAGCCTAATTTGTCTCACTAAATTGTAATACCTCTAGTAAACAAATCTTTGTTTGAAAGGAGACCAAAGAAATCTAAATAAACATTGCCACAAAACATTTCCCTCCTATATTTTCACATGAAGTATTTATTGATGTTTTGTATATTTTTGCTTTTGATGCAACACAAAATGGAAACATCATTATATATGGCAGCAGGCATGACATTAGAATAGCTGCATTCAGCTACCTGTGCCATTCAGGCAAAAGATAATTAGTTTCAAAGAAAAAAGAATGCAGCGCATCAGAATAAAATACTATAGTCACAAAATGTAATATGAACTAATTAACACAGACGTCAACTTTTCTTTTTCTTTTCCCAGTTGAGGAAAAAAATGCCTTTAGCACACAGAATTTCCTAACTTAAAGAAGTAATCTCATTTTAATCTTTTTATCTTGTGGAAATGTTGTAGGGCAAATCATTCCTCCCACTGAAGTCAATGGGAGCTTTTTTGTTGACTGTGGTGGAAGCAGGATAAGCCCTCTGATATCACAAAGACATATATGAGCATTGGGACTATTCGCAGTGTGTAAGATAAAGTATATACAGCTTTGCAGAACTGAGTCAAACTAGTAAACGTAGATTTGTAGCACACTCTGCATCATACAGAGTTAAATACACTCCTAACATAAGCAAATGCTGCTCATTTAACTTTAGTGGAGTTATGATCCTGGATTCAGTCCATCATTTGAAAAAGCCACAACTGTGCCTCTGAAATAACTTGCAGTGACTTTTAAAGGTATATTTTAAAGGGCCTGACCCTGCAATTCTTAAATTCCAAAGGGGTAGCCATGTTAGTCTATTGTAGAAAAACAACAGAGTCCTATGGCACTTTTAAAGAATAACAGATTTATTTTAGTCTTGCAATTCTTAGTTAGGCAAAACTTCCATCAGTGGGAAAAATCTCATCTCAGCCAGATAGATTCTGCAAACACTTCTGTAACTTTATTCCTGTAAATAGTCCTAGAAAATTAAAAGTGGCTACTCTTGTGAGTAAATCTGCATACATTTTTAAGCATTTGCAGGATGTGACAATAAATCTCTGTGCAAATGTTCGTGAATCCATTAGATTTTGTGTGTTGCTAGTTTGGTTATACAGGGAACAACACAACTTCATAAAATTTGTTTCCATAAATGGTGATCAGAAAGGAGGGGAAACATTTCAAGAAAAAACAAAATACACCCCAATAGTACTTGTAATAATGCCATTGGTGGGATATCCTCTTATTAGACAACATGCTTGCCAAATACTTATATGCCAGGTGGAAAATATGTTTTCTTTGTAATTAAGAAATTAGAGACTAAAGATAAAAGTGAAAGCATCCCCATTTCTGGACGACAGAGACATAACTCATGTCAGATACCTGAATTCTTATCACTTTCTCATTATGCACATTTATCATGGTCATTCATCTATTTATCAGGTCTGCATGATGGTGCAAACATCAAAAACAGAAGGTGCAAACAGACAGAAGGCTTTTTAGACAGCATGACTTTGGATCTGACCTTTCAAAATGTATCAAATATACATCATATTCCTGCTATTAGACAATAAATGATTAAAATTCTACAGATTAAGGTAAATAATGCAATGTGAAAAGTCATTTTTAAAATGCTTTATTTCTGGACTGTCTTTGATTTCTTATTACTTTGAATATGGAGCCAGATTCTCAGCTTTTTAAAATTCTTATAGTTCCATTGAAGCCAAAGGAACTATGCTAATATACATCAGCTGAAACTCTGGCCTGTGGTCTTTATAAGAACAGATATGGTCGGCTTCATCCCTCATCCTCAATATAATAAATGGATTTTCTTCTGCTCTCATTTGTGTAAATTCAGAGTAATTCTTTTGGAGATGACCGAGCAAAAGCAGTGTGACATCAGAATCACCTGAACGTTTTGCTTGAATATGAATTAAAATCTTATAGATAATTTTTATCCCTGTGATCAATTGTTATCCAAAATCTTTTAATCTGACCACACAGATGACACAATAAGCAAAGTGGTATCAGGTTCTATCAAAAAAGCAGCAGGTGAACAAAACAAGACCCATATCCACTGAAACAACAAATTCCAATTAAAATATTTCCAAGGAATCTGACAAGCTAACTTTTAGAATTATTATTCTTGAATATAAAATTAACTCATTAAGTACATCTGAAAGACCAAGAAAAAGTTGGAGAGAGTTTTAGGGTCTCTTCATATGATTTTAAACAACTTTAAAGAGTAGGAAATGTGACCAAGTGGTTAGAGCAGGGGACTTTGCCATAGGATTAAGTTCCCTTTCCAGAAATGCAACTCCTATGAAACCTCAGACATGTTACATTTAAAACCATTTGACAAATGTAGCCCTTTTTTCTGATTACATACAGACTGTAAAGAGTTCATAATTTTTACAAATGGATTGTTAATACAAATTGTGAGAAAAATTCTTAGTGGAAACAAACTTCAGGCTTAAGGTTACTGTAAGATGTTGCAACACTCAAGTATTTGATATTGATAATTTGTTACGCAAACTGTAAGATTGGTAATCTGGGCCGCAAAACATAGTTTCTACTCCTTTATTGGATGAATTAACCTGTAGAAACATGAGTAGCTCCCAGAGTACTCAATGGGACTTTGGTATTTTCCTATAGAGGATGGTGTGCACTTAGAGGATGGGGGAAAAGAACAGGAGATAATCTGGGCACAGGATTTTTTGGATGTTTGAAAATTTTTCCTTTGCAGAGCACAACATAAATCATTGCACTAAGGAAATACAAGAGCTGTGATGATATAGTGCAGCTATCAGCACTACCATCTGCAAAGGGAGTAGGGATTTCTCCCAGCCGTGGAGAACATGTGATCTCTAAAAGATGGCAGATGACCATGCTCTCCAGGAGCTCCTAGATGCATTATGTCTCAGTGATGGTCAATGTCCTCTGCACATAGAAGCCCAGTGCTGTGCAGCTTCAAGTGTGACATTTCTTGACAGTAAGAACAAGTAACTGATTTCATCATCAGAGTCCTCCCAGTCAATGACCAGAAATGTAGAAACTATTCCTTTCACGTCTCAGAAGCCAGAGATAGGGTTGTGAGGAAACCAAGACACATCACAGCCTCTATGAAAGCCAGTGGAGACCAGTATTATAGAATCATTGAATCATAGAAGTGTAGGGCTGGAAGGAACTTTGAGACGTGATCTAGTCTAGCTCCCTATGCTGAGGCAGGATCAAGTAAACTAGACTGTCCCGAATAGGTGTTTGTCTAACTTGTTCTTAAAAACTGCCAATGGTGGGGATTTCATAACCTTCCTTGGGAGCCAATTCCAGCATTTAGCTATTCTTAGAGTTGGAAAGATTTTCCTAGTAGCTAAGATAGAACTCCTTGCTTCAGATTATGTGGATTACCTCTTGCCCTGCCTTCAGTGGACATGGTGAACAATTGATCACCATCCTCTTAACAGCCCTTAACATAATTAAGGACTCTTCTCAGGTCCCCACTAAATCTTCTCTCAAGCCTAACTGCTCTTTGAGTATGGTTTTTCCACCAGTTTTTCACTCACCTTTACAATAATTTTATTTAGATCACATTTCTGTAGTTTGCTTATGAGACTGTAATGTGGGGCTGTGGAAAAGATTTACTAACATCAAGCTGTAGCATATTTACAACTTCTTCCCTATCCCCTAAGCCAGTAACCCTGACAAAGAAGGAACTTAGGTTGGTTTGGCATGATTTTTTCTTGACAATTCCATAATGGCTATTGGCCCCTTCATTGGAGGGAATCTCAGGCTATTGAGAGTTGGGTGTGGGGTTTGCATGAGACCCTTGGGGTTTGAGGGAAAGAGACTGGAAAAGGGATTGCTGGGAGAATCTGGAGCAGCCTTCCTCATTCTGCTCCTCTCCCCTAAACTTTTTCAACTCTACTCTATGCCCCGACCCCCATTTTGTCCCATTCCAGTGCCTCCTTCCTTGTCCTGCTCACTGTTTCCCACTCTGCCCCAGCTTCTCAGATCATTTCAGTTTCCATCTCCCTACCTGCTGCATCTTCTTTCCTGGAAGGTCCTCTCTGCTCTTGATCCAGAAGGGGAAGGAGAGAGAAGAGAGGCTGCTTGAAGCCAGAGTGCATCTGGAATTTGAGCAGGTATGATGGATTTGTGCACGGTGTAAGAGTCTGATCTGGTACATGACCCTTGTTGGCAGCCTAGTACCACCCCCAATGTGCAGTGATGGAGTGGCACAAGTGAGTCTATAATGAATATCCAACCTCATAGCAAAAGTGGTGACAAAAAGCCATGGACAGAGAAGTAGTCCTGGAAGTGTAGAAATCAGACAGGAGCCAGTTCCATGGATAGAGGTCCTTGTGGATATAGTGATGTAAGGTTCTCTTCTTCCTGCTATCATTACCTCTGGGGCAAGATGCCACTCTACAACTCTGGCCTGTAACAATCACCTCTAGGAGTGAGGCCATGTTCAGTGTCCAGGTCCATTCAGTCTTTGGCCTTTTCATGGAGTATGAGAGCAAGGGTGCCAATAGCAATGGTCATTTTTGTTAGGTGGACTTTCGGCCATTAGAGCTGAATTGAAACTACCATCTCCTTTAGACTGCCCAACAAAGAGCCATCTGACGGTAGTGACTGTTAGCCGTTAGAGAGCATAGCACCATACAAAATCATAATATAGAAAGGAAAAGCTTTGTTTCTATTACCAGTCCCTCCAACCCACACAACCCATAGTTCCTGTGTTCAATGAACTCTTACTGAGGCTTTTAAAGGATTTGTGACTTTAGCTGAGGATAATCAATTCAGATACTGAAGTGCAACTCTGAAACAATCCAGACAAAAACAAACCAACAGTCACAAACAAGTAATATATGTATTTCAAAGTAGGACATTTAAATTACTGGATAGAGTGGTTGTTTCACTTCTCCAGACACAAAGTTAAAATGCACAGATAGGAGACAGATTACTAAAACTAGTAATACAGACTTCTATGCCTATAAGCCTTTTGTAGCAGACACAAAACAGAAGCACCTTAAAACAGAAACACTTTGGGTTAAACTCTAGTGTTTCAGACCCTAATGCCTGAACAGATGGTTACGCATTTCAATTGTTCCATACCCTTTTTTGGCAAGCATAGATCAGTATGAAATAATAGGTTAAAAAGAAAACTGCCTTAATGTAATTGTATTATAATAGGTCTCCTTCCTTCGTGTTTGCTTGTTTTTACTTACACTGTCTGAGAATATGGAACCCAACCTATTGCATTTCCCAGAAAACACTGAGTAGTTTAAGCTAAAACTCAAATAAATTACATAGCTGGAAGAGTTTTAATGAAGAAAAATAAGCTTTAAAGCTTAATTCACGGCAGTTTTTCAAAGCAAGATTTATACTCCCAAATGCCTTTAAGTGGATTTTTCAAAATGGAGAATGTGTAGCAATTTAATGGAATAATCTAACTTCCATGACTGTATTAATAAGACCTAACCATATTTAAAACAAAACCTTTTGTGAATCTAAAATCTATTTTTGTAATTCTGTTATTACCATAGGTACAGTGCCCATCTCTTTCATACTGCATTTCCTAGTTTTTCATTCCTGAAAGGTGTTTGATTCTCTTAAACATTAGCCTTAAATAGAACTTAACCAGTAATTGGGAAGATAACCATAAAATCATAGATCTGTGGGGCTGGAAAGGGTCTCTAAAGGTCATCTAGTCCAGCCCCTGTTCAGGCAGAATCAAGTATACCTAGACCATCCATGACAAGTATATGTTTAACCTGTTCTTAAAAACCTCCAATGATAAGTATTCCACAAACTCCCAGGGAAACCAATTCCAGTACTTAACTAACCTTATAGTTAGAAATATTTTCCTAATACATAAACATAAATCTTCCTCGCTGCAAATTAAGCTGAATGCTTCTTGTCCTATCTTCAAGGGATAGGGAGAACAATTGATCATCACCCCCTTTATAACAGCCCTTAGCATATTTGAAGACAGTTATCAGGTCCTTCTTCAATTCTTTTTTATCAAGACTAAAACATACTCTTTTCTAAACACGATCTTGTATGTAGTTTCAAAATTTTTAAAATACATGTAATGAAAAGAATACCACCAAGTAGTGAACAAGCTTCATCCATGCAAAATGCATCAGCTGAAATAAACAGATAACATTCATAGCTTTATACTGAAATTAAACCTATCTTGGAGATAGATGCTAAAACCAAAAGATTCACAGTTGAACTAAAAAATGTGCTAGGCAACATTTAATCAATCAAAGCAAAATCTGTTTGGGTATGAAATTTTAAACATACAAAATTAACACCTGGAGATTGCTTGAAGAATATATAAACCACAGAATTTAAAAATAAATGGTATTTTGGCTAGTGACTGAAACCCTCAGTTGTTGTGGGCAGCAAAATGGCACAAACAGTATAGACAACGCAAGATGGGTCAATAGATCACGTTAATAACATTTGCAATAAACAATAACAGAACAAAGCAGACATCTATAAAAATCCCACGAGGAATTTGCCTTATCCATAATTTTTCTTTACATTAGAGAAACTGTGTCAGGAAAGGCCATTACATTCAATGGCACCAATTAATTTCTGCAACTTTTAATGACGTCTTTCTGAGTAAAAACCTCAGATAATACCCCAAGCACATGATTGATGGAAGTTTATGTTTGATTTGTACTGGATTCTTGATTTTCTAGTATTTTTAAAGAGTCCCACTGCAGCCAATCAAACAATCAACATGAAATACTCAGATCCTCTCTTGTAAAGTACAAGAAAACAGAAAGACAATGTGATTTCCTTAGCTGAGCTGACAGACTGTTGGTGATTTTATTTAAATAGATTTCTGGATGATGGATTACAGGAATTTTTATTCCAAGAGCAAACGATAGACAAAAGGAAATGTTCAATTCTCTTTCCATTCTGGGTATTATAATGCCCTTAAAAAGACTGTTGAAATGCAGTGGAGATAAATATAATTGATTCTGAGGGTCAAAACATGTAATAATAAAATATTCCCGACATTTGCTTTTCTGATCTTTAGCTATCCAGCAGTCTTCACGCATATTCTATGAAATTCACCTTTTTTTTTCAAACATCTTCAGAGACTTTTTCAAAATACTCAGATAAGCAGGTTAGGTGCTTACTCCTGTGGAAAATCATGGACTGTAGGGCTGCATCTACACTGGTAAATTAAGTCGACTTAAGCTTGCTTAAATTGACTTAATTTACCCTGCGTCTACACTACAGTTTTCTTAAGTTGACTTAAGCAGCTTGCTTAAGTCGACTTAAGGAAAATAAAGTCGACTTAATTAAAATTAAGTCGACTTTATAACCTGCTTTTTAGTAGACCTAAGGCTCAAGTTGACTCCCTAGAGTCAACTTAAGCCAGTGTAGCCATGGGGTAGCCCTAAGTCGACTTAGGGCTACCCCAGGGCTACACCAATGCCCTCCCTACTGGGGTGGGGGGTGCACAGGGGTAGCCTGGCATGCCCCCCCACCTGGCAGGGCAGAGCCCTGCCCACCCTTCCCCTATGCCCTGCCAGGGTCCCTGACCCCCTTTGCCCCATTGTAGCTAGGTACAATGGGGCAAAGGCTGAGCCCCCTGGCATTGGGCAAGGTGTGCCCCCCCTGCCCCCATGGACCTGCCCTAGGTCCCCCTAGCCCCACAAAGTCGACCTAGAGCATCCAGTGTGGACACTGTAGGTCGACTTTTTAAGTTCCCCTTTAAGTCGACTTTATTTTTAAGTGGAGACACTCTAAGTTGACTTAATTAAATTGACTTAAAGTCTACTTAAATTTCCCAGTGTAGACATAGCCCATGTGTCTAACCTGCTTAGGCACTTTTGTAACTCCCTGTAGGCACCTACCTTCATCTTTAGGGGCGTAAATATCTTTGTAAATCTGCCCCTAAATGCTTTGTTTATTACAGTAACTGGTACATGTTTTAACAATTTATTTGAGAACATACCTTGGATCAGTTTCACAGAAGGATAGCGCTAATCTGTTTCCAATTGTGAACTCTAAATTCACTTGTGTTGTTCATACAAGTGGTGACCAGGGCCTCCTGGGATAACCTCCTAAACTTGCAAAACTCAGGGCAAGTTGCAAAACCGGGAGCCAAACTCCCCAAACTCTGTTGGGTTGTACTTAATCCAGTCTCCCTATCAGTCACAACCAGGCTTCTGATTCCCAACATTGGTTACCATGAAGTGTGCCAAAAAAAACCCAGCTCCCTTTATTGCACTTCTGCTCCTCAGGCTCCCACCTAGCCGCATGGTCCCTTAAAGAAATAGGTTCTCCTGACACTAAAGGGCCAGCCACATTATACAGAACAATCTGGGTTTGGATCTTACCCAAAATACCACACTGATAACCAATCCTTTAGTAACTACAGCTAAAGGTTTAATATAAAAAGAAAAGAAGCAAAATAGGAGAGATGTTAAAGGGTTAAAGTGAATTACATACATACAAATGATTTAGAGTCCATGTAAAGCAGTTTGCAGGTTTGTTCCTCTGGAGTCTGTAGGCTTGTTCCTCTGGTAGACACCCAGCACCTGGGTGGGCCTCAGTCCTTTGTCCAGTCACAGAGGAATTGTTCCAAAGATGGGTGTTGGCTGCAGACTGGGGACTTGAGACAAGATGGAGTTGGGGCAGCTGCCTTTTATCACCTCTGGCCTTCTCCATGATGTGTGGAGTTCTTCCCAATCAAAATGGAGTTGAGTCACATGGGCAAGTCCTAGTGGCTCAACAGGTTTCTCCCTGGGTCCATTGTACCTGGGAGCTTCCTTAATGGGCCATTAAGGAAACAATGGCTATAGACATCCAGACTGGGGAGTTTCCCAGAATCACACAGGTTGAAATATGGATATAACAAACATATTCCTAACTTCTAATACAGATGCAGTCCTTACCCATAAATCATATGATCATTCCCAGCAAATTAGAGCCTTTCTATTGGTAGCAAACACAGCATAGTTTCTATGGATTGCCATTATGAAATATGAATAAGAAATAGTATCATAAATGGTCCCCTAAATCCGGACAGCATGACACAAGTCAATGTTTGTTAATTATGAATCATGGGGAAAACATATATTGTACGTGATCTATCTTGCATGTTTTCAATTAGTATACATTTCATTAATTTATTTTGATTAGTTTCTTCATCTGATAAATAATTTTTGGAGCATCACTATCTTAAGTATGATTGTGTCATTCACATATTTTGGCTTTTTGATGACATGCAAACTACATATTATAATAATAATATTTTTATGGACAGATAAAGTACTATTTATATTTTATTACTATATCTCTAGGTTAATGTTCTTTCTTTTCTGGGAAGGAAGAGTTATTTTACTTCTCCCCCCCTAGTATTCCATAGTATTAAGGAACCGAATTGCAAATGGGAAGGCTGCTTAGCCGAGTATTTTCATCTGCAGTGCTATTAAATATTGTAATAGTTACATCAAATGTGCTTATTATAGCCAAATACAGTAAGCTTTGGGGATCTTCACAACTGTATAATCCATGAAATTATAATATATCATCCCCGTTAAGCTTGAATGGCATGATATTTGTTTTGATTATTCCTTTAAAATGGCCTTTCGGTTATACTATGTTACTGTTTCTGATTACTCCTCCAAAGCTCATATAAATCAAATGCTGACCCTTTCTCTTCTATTTTAGAGCTGCCCTTGCAACATTGCCACAAAGCTTATCAGAATAAAAAAGCTACTCACATGCCACTGCAGTGATGAAGATAATGAAAAATTTTTTATTTTACTTGTCCACAATCAGACAGACAGACAAATAGACTACTTCTCCTGGGCAAAAAGAGCTTTTCATGGCTCTTTTAATGTTAATGTTTCTTTTGACTATAGGAAAAGAAAATTATAAATACATGGTTATGCATCTGACGAAGTGGGCTGGAGCCCATGAAAACTTATGCCTGGAGAAATTTGTTAGTCTTTAAGGTACCATAGGATTCTGGCTGTTTTTGTTGTACACAGACTAACACCGCTACTCCTCTGGAAATTGTTATCAGGCTACATTTACTCTCATTGCCCACTACGTGGCTATTGTATAACTAGCAATCTAGTTAGATTAGATGCCATGGCTTTGCCTTCAAGGCATGTATTTTACAAGAACACTCAAACTCTTCCCATCCCAAGAATTTCCCTCTACAGATTCTGTAATGGCAACTTTCAGAGGAATAATTATTTATTATGTGATATAACAACTTCCCTTGGGTACATCTGATGTAACTAATACATGAGTTGGAGATATTAAAAATAATGAGGTTTATCTTCCCTGGCAGAGCTACTTGAAAGAATCATTTGTGTAGTAACCACAACACTGATATTAATTACAGTGTAATAATTAGGATGGAGACAAGAGAAATGCTGTCAGATTCTGGACACAACAGTCTTCTCCTCTTTCTTCTTCTGCAGTCTCGTGAACAACTGGAAATGCTCAAAATAAAATGTGTATGTCATGGATGACTCATGTAAGCATGCGTCTGTTTTGTGAAAAAGACGAGTGTTTCATCCCAGGGCCTAATTCGGTAGATTTATCTGCTACAATTACAGCGCTTTGATCACTCCAGAATAGGTGGTGTAGTGCAGGGTGTAGCTGTCCTTTTCCAATTCACTCTCCTTATCAGGATACATGTCTGTTGATTTGTGGGAAGCTGGCTGTTTTTCGTTCCTGACAAACTCCAGTGATTAAAATGTAGTGGCTTGCTCTTGTTCCCCTGATAAAGGTGACAGCTGCAGAGTTTCCAGTGTTAGTGGATATGGTCCATGCAGATTGCTTTTTAATGAAAGCAATATATTATCTTACCTAGAGACCCTGCAGCCTTACCTTGTTAATGTATTCTAGCTTGGCACCACATTCATCTATAAATTAGTTGTATTAAAAATCCTTCTTACTATTTATCCAATCTTTAAAGAGTTTTTTAGTTTATTTTGTTTGTAACTTTGGTTCACACTGTGACCACCATTACCACCACATACAGGAATGCTGAATAACTTTGATTTCACATAAAATATTTCTAAAATTGAAAAATACCATCACAGACACCTCCATACTCGCGATGAGTTGATAATCCTTCACATTTAGCCATGAAAATATGTACTAACAGATGTGAACTCAACAACATTTGATTAAATTAGTCATAGCTGCAAAGGTTTTCCTCTTCCACTGCAATTTTATGATCAAAGTAATAAAAATAGTAGACAAATATAAGTATGTTAAAATCAAGGATAACTGAAGCAATAAAATGCACCTGCATTTTGTGCTGCAATGTCTCTCTTTTTGAATTGTCTGATTTAAATGCTTAATATGAAGCAGATTGGAAGTCACAGTTTTTCTGAATGATGTAATAAAAGCTTGCAGGTTCTTTAAACACTCCTATGCATAATTCACCATCACCGTGAATGTTGGGCTTATAAACTGTGTATTCACTAGCAATAATTTTATCATCTCTTCCAACTTCCTTTATCTAACCAGACTTCCGGAAATGGATTTGGGAAATAGAATACCATCTGGCAAATAAACTGTGTTCTACTGTTAGGAATTTTTGTCTTAAATACTGGATAAATATTTTATCCCAACATCACTGAAAAATGATGGGGGTGGGGAGAGAGATGGAAGTTTAATGACATGCTTAATCCATGTGTGTAAAATACAACATGAATTTGGTAAACTTAAATTATCTTCAACCCTTCTACATGAATCAAATTCAAACAGTAATAATAGAATAAGAGTAATTCAGTTAGGAATTATACTGGTCTCTGTTAACAAGAATGCTATGAAGATCAAAACCAAAATATATTCCACCCAGTCCTAACATTTTTAACATGAGTGTATTCTACAGTTTATACTAGGAGGAGTAGAATTCAACTCTCTTTGAACTTGTGTATTTTTCTGCCCTGTCTCTATCTTTGTTGACCATGCCTATACAGTGGGGCAGATAAGTAAAGGATTAGTAAAGGATTACAGTAAAGCCCTTGGTTTACATACACTATGAACTCTGCCTCTGCAGTTAATTTTTTGAATTTTTAAGTTTTCTTAGAAAGATAACACAATGCCATACCTGATTTTTTCTTTGTTTAAGCCTGCATCCCTGTTTTCTTTTACTTTTCTACTTAGGAAAACACTCTTTTAGTATCTAAAAGGAAAAACCATTTCTTATATAAAATTAAGAATAGTCAAACTTTTGCTCCACATTTCCTATTAGATCTTTGGTGTAAAAGATCTAAGTATATCTATTTCCTCCATTATATTTATTTATTTTTACTATTGTTAGACATAAATTTGGAACTGGGAAAATAATTATCTTCCTATAAATTATACTGGTTTCTTTTTTGTTCCTTCAAAGAAAAAAAAAGAACTTTAAAATTATATTTTTCAGGGAGTATGAAAATGCAAAAATAGAAAAAAGAATGAAAACATAGGAACATATAATTATGGAAAGGGAACAGCATGTGTATCAGCAAGTCTCCCATTCACTTCCCCAGGAAATAAGAATCCATACTCTAGCTAATAAGTATTCTCTCAGCTCCCTTTTCTCCAGTAAAGTTCTTTCACAAAAATAGTCTCTCTCTCTAACACGTTAGCTATATTAAAATATATATTTAATAAATATTCTTTTAGGGACATTTCTTCTCTGAGACCCTGATTCTAAGCCCACTGAAGTCAATCATGCAAATTCTCCAGCTGACTTCTGTGAATTTTGGACCTGGCCTACATATATTTACTCTCTATACTCTTCTGTTTTTCTATTACTGTAGGGAATTTGCATGAAAGCATCTTCTTTGTCATTTTCCAGTTTGTTTCTCATTTGAAGCCATAATTCTCTGGTTGTGACATCACAATGTTCTAATTAAGACATCAAGTGAGGAATAAACACTAAGGGTGAAATTCTGTCCCCACTGAAATCAACGGGAATTTTGCTACTCGCATTGCTAAGGCAAGGATTTCACTTCAGCAGAAAAACTCTTGAGAGAGATTATATTGTTTTCAATTCATGTTTGTGTCTCTAGTGGCAAATTAAGAGGATTACACATGCATAAACATACTATACATCATCAGATGAGAGATTTTGGTGCAAAAGGATCACAGGATTAAGTCTTTGCTTCAGCAGAATTGTTTTTAAATAGAATGAAAAAGGAAGTTTTCTATTAAGCATCAGGGGCATTTACAGGATTGTTCCCTTTGCTCTGACACTTGACACTACAATACCAGTGTTACTATTAACATATTAGCCATATGTAGCAGGGAATATGTAGAGAAGAAATTGACCTTCATACTCATAATTCTAAAATGTAGTTCTCATTTTAGTCCATTTTATTGAACACTAACATAGTGGCTGGCCATATTTAAAAACACCAGTAAATAAAATAGTCAATAAAATGCAATAAAAGGAAGGTCTATTATTAGAATCTATTATGTAAAGCAAACAAAGGGAGACTCTTCTTTTATTATCTGCCTAGGTTTGTAGTATCTTGGTCCATAACATCTCCTATCTTTGTCAGTCAGGACCTTGCTTTGAACAAATACTTCCTTAAACACTGTGGGCCAGATGCTCCAGAACATTCCAGCCCCTTTTCACTGGTGCAAAGGAACCACAAAATATCCAGATCTGGCAACCAAGAATTCCCCCAAAGTGCAAGGACACAACACTGATGCAGAACAGGTATAGCTCGTGTCTGTACTCCCTCTGTATGTGACCCCAAGCAGGGCTGGAGCGTAATGAAGAAGTCTGAGGCAGCAAGAAATTAGAATATTACTCCACCATCCGGAAAGCAATGAAGAAATACAAGAGTCCACATGAAAAAAAATCCACTTTGTGACCATTAACCTTTTGGACAATTATACAGTTCCACAAAACATATGCAAGTAAGCCCACAGAGCGCTGACTGCAGCACTTGGTCTTTACATATAGCCAACCACTACTTTTCTGAACTGGCTTCTCCAATACATTACCTTGTAAATAACTCGTTTGAAGGAAACAGATGGGTAGTATATCGTAGTCGTTCCTTGCTATCCTTTTTGCTATATTCCTGTTGCATAAAGACATTTTGATTGACAAAATGACATCCTGATATAAAACAAGCAGGGATTTTGTGATGTAAATCACTAGGGAAAGGAAAGATTATCGGGGAACTAAATAATGCAACCTACAGCAAAATATATCAGTAAATCATACAAACCAGGGTAAATTAGATAACACTGTCCATATACAATTACACTGTTTGGCTCCCATGACAGCCTTTAAATGTGACATGTTATTTGACATGTATGCAATTAGGGCTTAAAATCAATTTTTTTCTATTCCATTTAAAATAAAAAATGTATCACTTCCAAATCAAATGCTATCTTTGATTCAAGACAGACAAAAAATAATAGCAGGCAGGCAGCACCATACCTGCATTGTGGACACAGACCAACGAGGGTCAGCTTTATTAGAGCTGATGAATGGAAAGATCCTTGGGAATGATTACTACTGTGTAATATTTCCTTTCCTTTATTATCGGTACTCATTTTTCACAAGCTTTTAAAAAGCCAAAAATTGGTGGAACAATGCAATAAACTTTAATACAGAGTGAAAGTTATATAGCATGGTGCATACCAGAGGGGACTGAACATTTTCCAAACATTTGGAGTACCACCATACCTACTACAATACAAGCCCAGTAATCTAACCATGTGATACTGTATAAATGGATGGTATCTGGTGGTTAGTTCTAAGAAGTTGGCTGCTACTAACCTGCTGTTTGGTATAGGATAAGTCACTTACCTATTGTAGCCTGTGTGACACTGTCCGGATTTAGGGAACCATTTATGATATTATTTTGTATTAATATTTTATAATTGTTATAATCCATAGGAACTATGCCATGTTTGGTGTCAAGAGAAAGGTAGCAATTTGTTGGGAATGATTATATAGTTTATGTGTAGGATTTGTATTCATATTAGAAGTTAGGAATATGATTGTTATATCTATATTTTAACTTGTGTGAGTCTGGGGAAATTCCCTAGACAGAATGTCTACTCAGCCATTGTCCCCTTAATGGCCCATTAAGGAAGCTCCCCAGTACAATGGGCCGAGGGAGAAACCTGTTGAGCCACTAGGACTTGAACATGTGACTCAACTCCATTTTGACTGGAAAGAACTGCACACAGAATGGAGAAGGCCAGAGGTGATAAAAGGCAGCAGCCCTGACTCCATCTGGTTCTCAAGTCCACAGTCTACAGCCAACACCCATCTCTGGAACTATTCCTCTGAGACTGGACAAAGGATTGAGGCCCACCCGGGTGCTGGGTGTTTACCAGAGGAACAAGCCTGCAACCTCCAAAGGAACAAGCCTGCAAACTGCTTTACATGAACTATAAATCATTTGTATGTATGTGATTCGCTTTGACCCTTTAACATCTCTCATACTTTGCTGCCTTTTATTTTATATTAAACCTTTAGTTGTAGTTGCTAAAGGATTGGCTACCAGTGTGGTATTTCGGGTAAGATCCAAACCTATATTGTCCTGTGTGCTGTGGCTGGCCCTTTGGGGTGAGGAGAACCTATTTCTTTAAGGGACCATGTGGCTAGGTGGGAGCCAGAGGAGCTGGAGTGCAATAAAGGGGGCTGTTTCTATTTTGGGCAGAGTTCTTGGTATCCAGTGTGGGAAGCCAGAAGCCTGGTTGTGACTGATGGGGAGACTGGTTTAAGTACCACCAATCAGTGTTTGGGGAGTTTGGCTCCCGGTTTTGCAGCTTGCCCTGATTTTTGCATGTCCAGAAGGGTATCCCAGGAGGCCTCAGTCACAGCCTGATCTATAGATTATATAAGAATTATATTGATTATTTAAGAATTCCCAGTTATCCCTATGGGGGTAGACAGGTTCCTGTCCCAAGATCATAGAATCATAGAATAATAGGGATGGAAGGGACCTCATGAGGTTATCTAGTCCAACCCTCTGCTAAAAAGGAGGACCACTCCCACTAAATCACCCCAGCCAGGGTTTTGTCTAACCGGGCCATAAAAATCTCCAAAGATGGAGATTCTACCACCTTCCTAGGTAGCCCATTCCAATGCTTCACCATCCTCCTAGTGAGAAAGTTTTTCGTAATATCCAACCTTGACCTCCCCAGCTGTAATTTGAAACCATTGCTCCTTCTTCTGTCCTCTGTTACCATCGAGAACAGCCTAGCTTCCTCCTCTTTGGAGCACCCCTTCAAGTAGTTGAAGGTTGATATCAAATCTCCCCTCAGTCTTCTCTTCTGTAGACTAAATAAGCCTAGTTCCTTCAGTCTCTCCTCATAAGTCATGTGCCCCAGCCCCCTAATCATTTTTGTTGCCCTCCACTGGACTTTTTCTAATTTGTCCACATCCTTTCTATAGTGGGGAGCCCAAAACTGGACACAGTTTTCCAGATGCGGCCTCACCAGTGTCAAATAGAGGGGAATTATCACATCCCTCGATCTGCTGGCAATACTCCCACTGACGCAGCCGAATATGCCATTGGCCTTTTTGGCAACAAGAGTACACTGTTGACTCATATTCATCTTCCCATCCACCATAACCCCCAGGTCCTTTTCTACAGCACTGCTACTTAGCCGATCGGTCCCCAGCCTGTAGCGGTGCATGGGATTTTTCCGTCCTAAGTGCAGGACTTTACACTTGTCTTTGTTGAACCTCATGAGGTTTCTTTCGGCCCAGTGTTCCAATTTGTCCAAGTCTCCCTGGATCCTGTCCCTGCCCTCCAGAGTATCTACCATTCTCCCCAGCTTAGTGTCATCCGCGAACTTACTGAGCACGCAGTCTATTCCATCATCAAGATCATTAATGAAGATGTTGAACAGAACTGGCCCAAGGACTGACCCCTGGGGCACTCCAATCCTTACAGGTTGCCAACTAGACATCGAGCCATTGATTTCTACCCGCTGAGCCCATCGATCTAGCCAGTTTTCTATCCACCTTACGGTCCACTTGTCCAACCCATACTTCCTTAACTTGCCGATGTCCAGTATTATTCAAATAATTATAGAGATGGGACACACACTACAGGATTTCTTCTATATTTACAAATAGTTTAATACAGTTGGCAATGTCGCAAACACTCTAACTCAGTAAGGTAGATAGAGAGACTACAGAGTATACATCTGCATATCCATGTACTCACAGCATCCCTTGCAGGATAATCTGAGATGTTAGCTGACATCTTCCTCATCACCATCACCTTCTCATCATCACCAATGGCCATCATCCTGGCACCTCCCCAGCGTTACAACTTTCTCTCTCCTATTGTCCACAGGCAAGGGATGCAATTTTTATAATATGTTGTGCTGACATAACACTCTCTAATGCATATTCAGTAGGGGTTTTCCCCTTTTCCTTATTTGTATTTCCTCATCCTACTAATGTTGAGGTGTCCTTCTAATAGAGGTTAGTGTATTGAGGCATGTAACTATCACTTCAGCTCATGCTCATACCCAACACTCCTTCCTTAAGCGTATTTGCAGTGATTGCTCTGGGGTTGTGGTAGCATTTACTGGAACATTCTAACTTCTACCATTAAGCAAGTTATCCCTAGTTCCTAAAATCTAAAGACTCCTGCTGATCTGTGCCAAGGGTTATTGCCTACTTACCCACTCTTATACTGACTTATCCTTCAGTGAATGTTGTACAGGGTACTGTAGGTTTCTTGAGTTACTGAAGAAACCTACAGCTGAATACAACGATAGCAGCTAAATATAATGAGGGCAAAGCAGTGAATATAGTAGAGGCAAACTAACCCCTTGGGGCTACACTATTCTGTTATAGTTCTCTCACTTGTAAAATGGAGATAATATGACTATCCTAGCCCCCTCACTGAGGTGTGGGGAGAATTAATTTCTGTAAAGCAATCTATAACTGCTCAGTATTATTATATAATTGGGATCACATAGTATTTCATAGTAGTGTATGTATGGATATCGAATGGTAAGCAGGGAGAATGGGTGGTACATAGGTTTTGTTGGATAAGCATCAAAAGTCAGGATATGAATCTAGAATGCATGCAAACACTTCAAACTTCCTCCTCCATACATCTCCAGTGAGGTGGATCTAGTTGCTGTAACAGAGGACTGAGAGCCACAAAATCCTGATTTGTAATCCCACTTCTGACATGGATTTGCCATGTAATTTTGGAAAAGATCTATAACCTGTCTGCCTCAAATTTCCCATCTCTGAACTGAGGGATAAAAAGGCATTGTGAAGATTAGATGATATTTGCAGAGGACTTTGAAACTCAAAGTGCTCAGTACTATTATTTCAATGCAAGTTTCTGCCTTGATAGAAGTTTATGATGATTAACTGCAAATGACCACAGTTCCAGTGATTTCTCCAGTGGGAGAAAAAAATTAAACCAAAGAAAAGAATGCCATTATTCTGGGTAACTACTTGAGAGCTATGATGAAGAAAACGTATCGGCAAAGTGATGCTTTCTTTGTATTATAAATCCAAAATATAAATTTATTTTAGCAAATCTATTATCTACCTACTTTTATTCTTATTTAACTCCTCCCCCATCCGTGCAGTTTCAGAGCAAGAAAATAAAAAAAATTGTCAGCTCTTTGAGGGAAGGATGATCTCTTGTAATTTGTTTGTATAGAGTAGCACAATGGAGCCCCATTTTCAGTTAGTCTTTGCAGCACCCCACTATAATTAACATGAATAACAATAAATGTTGACTGTTCTTACTTTTGTCCTTGTACACTATATGGAAAACCAGGAAATAATAGAACTGATATTACAAATAATAAAAATCTATATAGCACTGAGATCTACATAGCAGAGTTTACAAACCTAACACCTGACTTTACAGTCACTTAGTGCTGGGCATTCTACCAAGAGTAGCCATGTTGACTTTAATGCCACAACAAGTGGAAGTATTTGTAGGATCAAGATCAAAAATAAGACATGGCCTTTGCCCATAAGGGCTAAATGAGTTTCTCTCCTTCTTACCTTATTTTTACACAATGATCTTGCGTTGTTTTTTTTTTTATGTATTACCTTTTCTGGAAGCAATTAATCTTAGGGTTTGTCATCAATTCAGGAAGAAAATTTGCTTCCATTCTGTTGAAGTGAAATATCAACAAGATATTTCTGGAAGTTCTAATCTTAAGGAGCTGGGGAGTTTAGCTTGCAAAGGGCCCAAACTTCGACATATTGAGCACCCTCAACTCCCAAAGGATTAATGAGGGGTGAGAGCTCACCACACTTCACAGAAGTTGCTCAGAGCCTCAAAAGATCAGGCCTACCTGTGGAGAGAAACCACAGCACTTCACATACTGTTCTGACTCTCCTGTGTGAAGATTCCTGTAGGAGATATAAATATATATCACCCTGTATGTCAGACACCTTACTTTGTAGGCTGTTGTGCTGTGGTAAGATGGCAGCCATATCTCCTTCCCAAAGTACTGGACTCATAGCTAGAGCCTGTACTTCTTTAACAGGATTGCATTACATTGGCCAACATTTTTAAAAAGTATAGCTACAGCCTTATTACATGAAAAGAAAGACCAAGTCTAAATAGGATCAAAGTATTAATTTAGTTAAATAAAACAAATTCACTTGCAGTTAGTGCCTGGAAAGGGTAAATTACATGTGTCATCATAGCCTCCAAGTACACAGGGGAATGGTGCAGACTCTGTGATAAAATCCATAGAGCTGCTACTTTATCCTCTTTCAGACCTTTTATCAAAACTCCCTTCTGCTGTGAGGCTTATAAAACCCTGCCAGATAAGCTGGTGGTGAACAACGGCTTCTGTTCACTGCCAAACACATTTGTTTTACTGTTACCTCTTTCTCCCCTTCCCCTCCCACCCTATTTGTCTTGTCCCTTATGTTACGTCTTGTCATAAGATTAAGCCCTTAGGGGCAAGATCTCTTTGGGTTTTGACTTAAGATCTGTGCATCACCTAGAACAATGGTACTCTGGTCCTTAAATTGGGACTCTGGGCAACAGAATACATGTACCTCTTCTCTTCCATAAATTCATTCAGTGGATGCTGGAAAGAGATGGAGAAATGCAGTCTAACAATGCTTTGGAGATATTCTCTCTCCCTCCCCCCCCAAACACTTTTGAGACCTCACAATTCTAAAAATGTGCAAAAGCAAAGTGAGGCATGACAAGCTAAAACGGATCCAAGGGGTTAAACAATCATGTAGTATTGACTGGAATACTAAAAATGCCGGAAAACTTCTTGTTTACAAGCCTCCTGGTACAATGGGGGGAGAGGGATGCACACAGCTGCTCCTGGTAATATTTCTGCATATATACTCGTATTTATTTTAGAGTTTAGTAAGGGGCAATTCCTCAACGAAGACAGGTCCAATAGATCCCAAGGCACTAAAGAGTCTGCATATAAGCTGGTGCATCTTAGCACAGCTGGACAAACTTCAACTGCTTGAACAGTCAGAACTGACTCCTCTTCATTTACACATGGAAAAACATATACAATCCCTGAAATATTAGTATTCCCCACCCATTTTACAGATAAAATGGCAAGATAACTGACTTGGCCAAGGTGGGAACCAGTGTCAGGGGCAGGACTAGCATGCACAAGTCCCAGGCTTTTGTATCTCTTTAGCTCACTGGATCGCTCTGCTTCATATGCTATTGAGCTGCCCTTGCTTTAAAGAGAAGTCACACTGGCTGCACAGCCAGAAGGCAGACAGTTTATGCCAGCCCTTGTGCCTTTTTTCTATGTCATCCCACTTCAAACGCTGGACTCCTGAGGATAGTCTTATGAAGAGGGCTTAGAATACTATTAAGCAGAAGGAAATGTCTACAATATGCTTCTGCACTGATATTAATGACCTTATTCTGACAAAGCTAAGGGATAAGGGTGCGCAATGGGAGCATTTTCTCATTATATGGCAACAGCTCCCTCTACTGTTTTACTGGGGGAAATTTATAAAGGGGTTTCTTTGTTAGAGGTGAAACCCTCAGATATTTTGTCTCATGTTGTTTTAAAAGTTTAAAGATCCCTGAAATCTTCCCTTGTCATTTGTTTAAGCAGACACCAGAGTTCGTACTGCAGTGTTGCACTGGAACAGGACGACAGCTGATAGCTGAAGAGAAAAGCAATATGACCTTTTTCCTAGAAATGAAGGCATGAACATAGCCTGGGTCTAACATATGCTCAGATGCCTTTGTGTCTAGTATTAGAACTAATTTCTTTGTGTTTACCTACCCTTCATGTGTGCAAGCCAGGAAAATTGGACAAACAAGACATTTTATTGAATGAAACAGTCAAAACAGCCTCCAGTGTTTCAGCTACCTGCTCAGGTGGGGGTGTCCAATCTTAAGGGACTGTGTTTCTACTGGTCATTAAACATAGTATCTTGATTTACAGAGCAATGCTGATTTGATTTCCTTTGACATGTACAGACACACATAAATGATCTTAATTTGAAGATTCAAAGAAGAGTAATTCTTCCACTCTACATCACACTGATTAGGCCTCAACTAGAGTATTATATCCAGTTCTGGACACCTCATTTCAGGAAAGATGTGGAGAAACTGGAGAAAGTCCAGAGAAGAGCAACAAGAATGATTAAAGATCTGGAACACTCGACTTATGAGGGACGATTGAAAGAGCTGGGTTTGTTTAGTCTTGAAAAGAGGGGACTCAGAAGGGACGTATCTAAAAGGTTGTTACAAGGAGGAAGAAAAATTATTCTCCCTTAACTTCTGATGATAGGACAAGAAGCAATGGGTTTAAATTACAGCAAGGGAGGTTTAGGTTGGACATTGGAAAAAATTCCTAGCTGTCAGGGTGATTAACCACTGGAATAAGTTGCCTAGGGAGGTTGTGGAATCTCCATCATTGGGAATCTAGTTCCTATTGTTCCTTCTCCTCAGTCCACTTAATAGCTAGATCACCTGGTGTACACTAATCAGTAGTGTCACCAGTACCCACCAAATTTTACCTTACAATGATAACTGCAGTAGGGTTACTCTAGTGCATGCATAACAGGTTGCCACATGAGGAAATTAAGTTCTGGTACCTAGCTGGTTCGATTCATGCCATGGGCCAGGAGTGCTAAGTTCCCTCTTCTCAGAAGTTCCTTATCGTGCTCCCAGTGCCTTGCTGCTGATGTTGGCAGTGGTCTTGACAGGCTCCAGTTCAGAGTGAACTATCCAGCTCTCTTCTATGGGAGTGTGAGAAACCATAGTTTTGGCTGTGGTTAGTAAGATGAGATCCTAGGGAGCTCTTCAAAATGACTGCAGATTAGCCCTGTGAAATTAACTCTTAATAATTGAAGGCCTGACACATTTCGCGACAGGCCAGTGCACTATAAATCAGTGCTCAGACTCTGTGTTGATGGGTGCTATAGAAGAACCATGGGTAGAGACAAGAGACATTGCTCACATGCTGGCCTAAAGCCATATTTTGTCTCCAAACCTCTGCATTTCAGTAGGGTTGTACTGTAGTGCATAGATGACTAATACACTTCACAGGCATTTTACGAACATTTTTTATTGTTTATAAATTGTTATCTGGTCAAGTCACAATGCCCCGGTATATAGCTTCACTCTGCCGCCTGCCAATACCAAGAGGAGTAAACGTTTTAGGGTATTCATTGCATGCAGAGGGTTCCTTCAAAGTTACTCCATCACACGAGATGCTGTTAGTGGGAAAGATGCTAGATCTCTGGCTTGTGCCATTAGCTCCAAGGCTATGTGTGAGATCAGGAGCTTATCTGTTTTCAGGTTGGAGACAGAAGGTTAAAACTCGTCACCACAGTTCCTAACCCCATGGTTTAACATATCCAACTTCAAGGCAGTTTTCTTCTTAAAAATTCTTGCTAGATCACTATTAAGGCTGGCTATTAAAACAATCAGATCATCTACAGTGAGGACACAGTTCTTCAAAAAAATAAAAATATTCTAATTCCTGTGTTGTGCTGGTTGCTGCATTTGCTCACTGAGTGATAATTTTCAAATATCCATGCTTATTTATAGCATTTAATCTTGGGTGCAGTTATCTGCCAACCCTATAGATAAGGACTTGCATAATGATGAATATGGTTCCAAGACTCAAGAAAGCCCCTGGCACCTTGATCACAGCATTCCCAAACAGCAGTATATGCCAGGATCAATTTCCACCTTGGTTTTCTCCTTCTCTCCTCCGCCTCTGCTGGTGCTATGTAATGGGAATGTTTCCATTGCTCACCTTTATTCCTCAGCTACATCAGCAGGAGGGAGAGCAGGAATGGCCTCTGCAGAATGTTAGAATGACAGGACTCTGAATGTAGGCAGGGGGCTAAAATATCACATTACTAAAGGGCATCAGTACAGGGTATCAGACCACAGCCAAAATAATATATGGTGACAAGCATCACCTACAGAATTTACTCTTCCCTTCCTGCTTCCCTTCAATGGTGTTTTCTCCCTCTGCCCTCCAGTTTATTCCTCCATGATTTATTTACACATGACAAATGAACATGAAGCATTGTGATAGACATATATGCAATAACAGGGTTCTGGCGCTGCCTCAGGGAATATGTTCTCTGCTTCTTTGGGTTTTTCCATTCATTATCTGAAAAAAAAGGAGGCAGGGAGGAGAAGAAAATTTGAAAAGGAATAAGTTTCAGATCAAAAGAGGAACTGCAATACATCACCATGTGGACACGTGCTGCTTCTTACACTTCTATCAGATTTATAAGTACCATTTAGCCTTAAGAAAGCCACATTCTCTATATTGGCTTTAGCAGGTTAAATGTGGGGGCAAGGAAGAAACTTGGGTTGAATGTCTTGATTAGAAAGAGACATGACATGAGACCAAATAAGAATATGCACCTATCCCCTGGCTAACTGTGCTGTATTCCTGCTCAGGAAAGATCCAGGGTCAGTTTTTAGGGATGGACTCTTTCTCAGATAAAGGCCCCTTACACATAATCAGTGGTTATAGGGTTTTTATGCTTTTCAGTGCACTTGTATAGTACAGTAGATAGCAATTTATGAATGCCGATAGAATTTTTTGCGGGTTGATAGTTTTAGATTGGTTGGCTGGCTAGCTGTCCAACCATCAAAGAAGCTAAAAAACAGAAATGCAAATATTGTTAATTCAGTTTCCAAAAGGAGAATGGGTGACTATTTCAAATGAGAGCTGCTTCCCAAAATATGTGGCAAGAGTTTCAGCAAGTTCCACAGAATTTGTTTTTTGATCACAATCACACGCACCTGTTTGTATGGTAACCATATAGAATTCTTGTTCCAAAGGGGTGGCCATGTTAGTCTACTGCAGAAAAACAAACAGAGTCCTGTGACACTTTTAAAGACTAACAGATTTATTTATCACATGAGCTTTCGTGGGAGAAAATCCCACTTCAGACGCTTTGAAGATGGGAAATTTACAGAATGGGAGGAAATTACATGCACGGAAGTGTATGACATAAGATCATGCGATAAATAAATCTGTTAGTCTTTAGAAATGCCACAGGACTCCGTCTGTTTTTCATATAGTATCCTGTCATCTTCCATTGTTTCATAATTTTCTCTGCAGATTTCATTTTATCTACTGTTTTTACTCCTGCATTGAACTTTTCTTTTTGATTCTGAGTTGTGTATGTATCAGTGTAGAAATTTAAGCAGGTTTGTAAAAATATTCTATTTCACAACCAGTTATTGGCAGTTCCAATCAATTAGGACTATTAGACATGATTGGATGGAGTAAATAACCTGGGTTCAGGACTTGCAAATATCATCAGAACTGAAAAATTCTTTTGGCATTCTGAGCTGTTTCTCTCTGTTTAAATTATTCTATATTTTCAAGTGTGGTTTGCCTAATAAATTTCTTGAGTGGGAAGGGAAATCTTGAATTATTTTTGGGATGGGCCTCCAGTAACCTCTGGACTTCAGGGAGGAAAGGAGTTGACAGTGAGAAGGGTAATAAAGGGGGCTTTTCATTTAACGGTTTTTCTGTCTGTGAAACTCTCCAAATGTATGAACAGTCTGGTCAGGTCAATTAATGGACTGCTAAGGAAAACAGGGCACTGCAAAAAAGTGTTATTGACACTTCAGTAGTGACACCCTTCTCTCTGACTCAGTATTAAATCAGTTCCTCACCAGACCACTTTCAGATGCATCAAAACAACATCTGGTAAAGAAAGAATCTTTCAGTCTTTTGTAAGATTGTCAGTTGTTAACCTTATGGCCAAATTATAATCAGAGCAATTAAAATGCACCTACTTCTGCAACTTCAACAGACTATGGTATTCTATTATTATTCAATATTGTTTCCTACCCATTATATTGCCTGCCTGTGGCACTACGTACATCTCCTGCAATATTACACTAAATTAAATAATTTCAGTCACTGAAGTGGTGCATAAAGAGAGATCAGTACCTAAAGTCTCAAATAACATAAGAGCTGCATATTTCAGAATCAATACCTTGATTTCATCTAGAAGCAGATGGGCAAACAATAATTTGTGAAGCACAGGTGGATTCTATTCCTATTAGCCCAGTCCATCAAGCAGTCTGGCTGCCTTATTCAGTACTACTAGCTCACCCCCTAAAAGGTCTTCCACAGTAGTTCCAAACAGAGTGCATTGCAGTACTGATAAAGGCAAGGTTATCTATGTAGGATTGAATCAGCAAAGAAAGGCTACAATCTCTTAACTGTAGATGGAAAAGGAGTGGTATAGGTCACCACATCACCTTGGGAAATCAAGAGAGACCATGGTTCCAAACCCCTAGACTGCAAATGCCTTCACAAGGGCTAGACCAGTGGTTCCCAACTTGTGGCCCCCAGAGGCTTTCAAAGTGGCCCACCACTCCCTTCCCACTGGCAGCAGAAGGGAGTTGTTGCCTAAGGACCTAAGCCAAGCGCATTGCCATGTGACTAAAAAAGATGCAGGCTCGTTGCTGCAGCCAAGACGACAGGAGAGCAGTGCTCCCCTCCCCATGGCTGTAGCAGGGAGCACAATAAAGCAGTCCACCTGGGTCCCTAGGCACTGGTGTTCCTGATGAACTTGTAGGGAGGGACCCACTGATCTCCCATCCTCCTGGCTGCAAGAGGGAGCATCTGTCTATGGACCCAGGTGGAGCGCAGTTTCCCTGCTGCAGCCAAGGGGGTGGGAGATCAGTGAAGAAGGAGGCAGCCCCTCCCTGAACTTCTCCTGTCTGGCTGCTGATGGAGAGAAGTGGCCCTTCAGAGTTGTAACAATATCTGTGGCCCTTGAGCCAAAAAGGTTGGGAAAACTGGGCTAGACCTATTCCAAGAGATGGAGCAGTTACAGTTCCTCTCAATCCCTTATTTAGTACAACCATATCCTTTATAGACAAGGCCTCCATAAGGTGAACCTCCAGAAGTGAAGCCCACATGTTCTGTTATTACTTCAACAGAAACTGGAAACCAAATCAGTTTGGATCTCCTCAATCATTTCTGTGAAGTAGATTGGAATCTCTCCTTAGTGAAAAATTCTTCACTCTCTTACCAAGTGGAGATGGTGTGGATGCATCAGGATGTTCAGTACAGAGAGCAGGCCTGTTTGCCTGGATGATTTGGTAGAGCAGAGAAAAATACTTTACCCCTTTATCACAGACATAGTGAAGGAATGTAAATTCTCTCACTATTGCAATCAGTCGGCAAGCACACCTGCAAGTTCACATACTGTGTGTACTTTGCACACAGATTTGCGTGTATTATATATACATTTGGATAGGTTGTCCTTTACAACAGATCTTAGCAGAATGTCATTCATTTTAAAAAGTCACACTGCTAGAAACTCAGTCAAGCTTTCAACACCAGTGTTCATTATGTCATAGAATCAATTGCTCAGCTTTTATTCACCTAATTAGGCTTTCTTAAAAAGAGGATTGGGTTTGTTTTGCATGGGGCTATGAAGATACCTCTAACTCAGCATCATAAATACCTTTTCTCTTGGTCCTAACAGTGTCATTATAGGTGCAATTAGTTTCCATGTCCTGATAAGACCAAGACCAACATTCAAAGATCAGAATCTAGGCCTCTTTTTTATCAACTTTCAGTCTAATTCAGTTTATTTATAGCTTGAGATTCATCCTCCTAGGTACTATCTGCGGTTAAAATTTACAACTCCACTGGAATTTGACATTTTTCTAATTCTCTTTCTTGCAAATCAAGCACACATTTTTGTTTTGTTTTTGGTTAAAAAAAAATTATGCTTTGGTGCTGCAAGACCTAGCTGACCTGTTCTTACTCCTTTTCCAGTAAGGAGGTAGTATTCTTATGCCTTATTAGCACCTGATTTAATTTCACTAAATGCTGGCTTGCTTACTTGTCCAGCCAATATAGGGGCCTCATTTACCTTTTACAGAAACAAAAGCTGAAATTATTGATTATCTGTTTCCTCCAGGACACATTGTTACACTGCTTCTCTTCCAAACCAGAGAAACTGCACAAAGCAGAAAATCCCCCTGAAAATGTAAAAAGGTCAATGGTTCATTTGATGACATGTGTGCTTATGAAGCCACATAATTCATCATTTGTAACTACAGAACTTGTTCCTGGGGGGAATCGACATTTGCCAATAAATATACCATATGGTGGATTCTGAATGGCGATTCTTTTTAAGTTACCTTCCTAAACATTAAGGATCTCCAATGACAACTATGACTAAAATAGGCCAAGCCCCCCTGGGTTCCCTAGATCAGTAATGCACATGGGTTAGAGGATGAAATCCTGTCTTATTCACACACTCATTCTTCAGTGAAACATTTACAATTAAAATACTTTGCTAGTTATTTGTCTTTCAGGAAGGGCCATTACTCCTCTTTTTAGATCTCAAATTAAGAAGTTGAAAATTCCTTTTAAACACACAGAAAAATGAATCAGCGTTTGAATTGCAATTATTGACCGCCACAGCTGGGATTTCTGCCTTAGATCTGTGAAGAGCTCCAAGAGGGGCGACTACAACAGTCTGACTTTTTCCCCTGTCAAGTAGTTAAAGGCACTATCTTATGTACTTGCTAAACCAATCTGACAGGTTCTGTAAAAAGCTGCTTCATTTATTGATGCTAGTCTCATCTAGGAAATGTTCAAGATTTGTACTTTCATTCCAGCAGGGGTCTCTTCCTTAGCAACAGTGCTTGGAAGTGTAAAGAGAGATAATGGGCTTTCCATGTACTTCACTTGTACTTCTTGGAATACCCTCCTGCAGTTTCATTTGGAGGCAGCTTTCTTTTTCACTTCTGGTCCAAAACCAGTTTGAAAGTACTTTAAATACACTTCAATATGAAAGGCATTATATAAATATGTAGAACCTTCATTAGAACCAAGATAAGGCCAATACAGTTTATATAATATAGATGTTTGGATAATACAGAGATCAGAAGTACAAATAATTAAGTAGGAGAGAATACAATAGTAGAGAGAATAAATCACCAAGTTAAATGGAATAATTGCACATTTTATATCTTCAGACTATTCACTCTTGGAGATGCAGTTTGTTCCCATAACTGAGACCTTTGCACTAGTGCTGGATTTCTTAAAGTAAAATCTATTAATGATGACAGGGAAGTTCCCAGTTTGCCTAATACTAAGAGGTTAGGTATGTTTATTATTCAGAAAAAATATTTAATTTATTTTCTTTGCTTACTATCTACAATTGAGTTAGGAAATAACAAGAACATGACAAATCTGACAAGGAAGTGTATTTCAAGAAATCTCCTTTAAAAACAATTTAAAAACTAAACCAAAATACCTAGATAATGCTATTGGCAGGGGAAAACCATGGACTGTGGAGGGAAACTTTATAGTCATATAAAACAAATGGCTCATAAACTTGCAAAACATGTAACTAACTATGACCAATGAACATCACCGGTTGCAAAACCAAAATGAGATGCCATAGTCATAGACCACTATCCAAAGGGGTTTCCTAACATAAGGCCAAGTCTATACTGACAGCAGCAAATTTGCCAGCATCAGTTTAAACTTTCTGGTTTGATTGAAGGGTCAGTCAAATCGATCATTTACTACATAAAACCAAAATATGACTCCTGTGCAAGTAATCGATTCCTACTCCTTCACCCCCAGGCAGATAACAATAATACATTTCTTACAATACAGTATATGTTTAAGGCTCAGCACTAAAGGGTGGTTTCTACTCTGAGAAATTACATAAAAATTGGCACTGAATGGCACTGGAGCTAAATCCACTCATTTGAGAGGCCCAATCCAGCAATGAATGAGTAAGAAGCCAATTCTGCTCTCTAGAGGATCTAGGAAAAGATCAAGGCAGCCACCAGGAGTAACCCAGCTTCTGTCATTGCCACCAACACCAGCAGACTGCATGGAAGCAATATCTTGTGGCTGGACAGTGGGAAGCAGAAGTCAGCGATGCAGGCACAGGACAGCATGACTTGTTTGTATAGGAGCATGGAAATGTAGAGAATTGGAGCGAGGTTGTGCCAATGTACATGACACTTACTATTTAAGGACAGTATTACCAAATGTGTCATAATAAGTGACTTAACAAGATGTTGATTCAGTCTGTCACTGTATACCAACATTTCTTGAAATACTAAATCATTAACATGTGTTGACTAAATGTTAAGTAAACATTTTAATGGGTACAAGTTAAGAAAATATTTTCACTTGTTTTATAAATATTAGTTTTCTGATTATAGTTTCTATGTCTGATAGTTAAGTTGGCTTGCATATTGTTGTTTCAAGGTGGTAATGCATGATTTAAGAGCCATGCAAACTTGCTTTTATATTGATGTATAACATTAAAGTATTTCTAGTACCTCTTACAGATAAGAAACTGAAATTCAATAGCATTATACCGAGATTGTGAATATTATTTAATCACTTGCATTACATCCTATAGCTAATTAAAATCCAATTAAAGTATATTAATCCTAAACAAAGAGGAAATAGTTTTTACTTTAGTGATTCCTGTCTTACTTTGCTCTCTTTGTAGAGGCCTTTATATGTAACATGCAGTTTGGTAATCACCATATTTGGATTCAGCAGGTGTCTTTAAAAGGCTTGTTACCAACTTTTCACAAAGAAATGCCTCTGGCATTTAACTTTTCTGAAAACCTGACTAGTCTAGTTAAGGAAGGAGGAAGAGTAAGGTATAGCATGGGGAGTTCAGATGAATTGTCTCTTGGGGTGGTGTCAATTTCAGGGCAAGGACAGTTTTGGTGCATCTAGAAAGATACATCCCTCTGGGTGTTGAATAGGATCTCTCTGCAATTTGCAGTTCCGGCTAACTTCAGAAGGCACTTGAGATGTAATTTTCATGACTTATTTTTGTTCTCTATTTGTTCTTTCTCTCAGGAAAACCAGCTAGCTTTATATTTTCTTAAAGGTTAATAACATGATGGACCAAAAGTAAAAAAACTAACTAGGTAAATCAATAAACAGAGTCCTGTGGCACTTTAAGACTAACAGATTTATTTATCGCTTGAGGTTTCATTCCACAGGACTCTGTTTTTCTGCAATAGACTAACACAGCCACCCCTTCAGAACTAGGTAAATCAATGGCACTCACAAATAACTTTCTTATCTTGGCTACGAATTTCTGCTGACAGAAATGAAAACGTTTGACATTTGATGACTAAATAAAGTCTTTTTTGGTTTCTAATGTTAAGGGCGAGTTTAGTGGTTTCCTCATGTAATACACCTCACCGCAAGCAACCATATGCCCTGTATGCTGGAACCTAGAATTTGTGCTTTCAAGGGAGGCAACATTTCTTATGGTGCCTGGCAGTGGTTCAGTTTGTTCAGTAGCAATGCTTTCATTAATGTGTTCCTGTGTTTGAGTTATTGTTTTGCTGACCTACACTAACAAGGCTACCCCTTTGGAGCTAGTTAAAATGCATCTAAAAACAGGACTATAATACTCATCTAATTCTATTCCCTATTAAGACCCCAATGCAACAAATCATATAAGCACATGTTTATTTTTGAATGCAGTAGGACTTCAACCACATGCTTATGCATTGTTCTGAATAGGATGGCATTGCACATGGGCTTAAATGATTTGTTGAATTAAGACCTAGAATCTCAAAGGTGGGCTTTCACTGCACCCAGGAATTTTTTCTATTGTCATGCCTCTTTTCTCTTGCAAATGCTCACTGATAAAACAGCCAATTAATTTCTAATTACACATTCCTAACTGTACCTACTATGCAGGCCTCTTAGAAAGGGGCTCATTAACGTGCTGGGTCTGTCTTGAACTCATTCACCTGCTATCTCTTTGCAGAACTGCTTTAAGAATAGCAAGGAAAGCTCAATCTTACAAACTCTGTCTCCTTCTACTGGTCAACTCTGCCATATGGCCGGAAGCATCTCAGAAATTTGTCTATATCTCTGGTGCCTCTTCTACATTGACTTATGCCATTATATTTTTCCTTAATGCGCAAGTATCTGAAACCCCCTATTGACAAACCATGTACCCTGTAACAAGTTAAACTGCTGCAATGCTCTCTTTGTGGACATGTTGCTGAAATATGCTCCTTTAATTCTCAAGATTGGAGATTGTGTTAAAACTTATGCTTTACAATAATTGTCAGTGCATTCTGCATTTCTAACAGTACACTGAAAGCACCTGGAGTACAGAAAATTAATTCTTCATGGGCAGATGCTGAACTGATGACCACACCATTCACTTACAATTACCAAAATTTAAACAATCTCTGTCAACACTGTTTTGTACTTTTTCATATTGTTTCAATTAAAAACCTTTTCAAAGTCATGTTACCTGAAGCCCTAGATACATTATTATGAAAATTCTGGTTCCCATAACTCAGATACAGAGAGACGATATATCTGAAATACTCATATTCCTTGTACAAGACAAAATGGCTCTGTTGTATCTTGGCTACCTTTAGGCCCTCTGCCTGTATGGAAGCATTTGAATTCTTGTGTGCAATCCAATATGGATAACTCCAGATCCTGGAGAATGCCAGACAACGGACACACAATTCAACTAGCACATGCTATGTCAGATCCCAACATAAAGATAGGTTCCAATTTCATCTTAGGTGGAGGAGGTGAGGAGAGGAAGCCGGTAACAAGATAGTGGGTCATAGACTCCACAACTACAAAAACCTGCCCACAGCTCTTTGTCCAGTTTTATGTAGCTGTAACTCACAATTTCTGACTTTAATAGTATGGGTAACAATGACTGTAATGATGCATCTTTAAAGTGTAGCTAACAATGATGTTGGCTTCCCTCACATCAGTGGCAGCACAAATCTAGTTTCTATCCTCCAACTTAAAAGTTCTTAAATGTGTGTTAAAAATCATAGGACTCTGAAAACACCAGGCTAAGATCAGCTAATTGATGACCCGAGCATGAATGGAGCCATCATAATTCTGGATGTGAACATACTCATCTTCACTTTCCAGTGTTTCAAGCTCAGAACATATCCACCCATGTCCTGGGATTTGCTTTCCAATCTGAAATATTGCAGTCTCTATAGCAAATAAGGCTCTACAGGAGAAATGATTATGAAGTGCCTGTCATGCAGTTCTTTAGGAATCAGCAGTAGAGATCCCCAACAGGTTTACCTTTTGGTTTTAATTAATACCACATTCCCTTTCCTTTGGTCTGTTTTACATACTACCTAGTTATTTTTAAGACTGTTCAGGATAGTTATCACATATAGTATGTTAACTACACCCCATTTCTGGTCTACAGGTTTCTGTCACAACAGAGGTCTTCCTTTCCCCTATTAGGGATAGAAACTGGTATTGGAGAATTGATACTTTCCTAAGTATGCCTCCTTATTGTATTTCCCTACAGTGTGTAAGAAAATACTTTACTCAGGGAAACTAGGAATCTTAGAAAATAAATGATTTTTGGTAAAGATGAAATGTCATAAAAACAAACTCAGGATTAATTGAAGAACACAAACATTTTATCCCCGTGTGGGTATTTTATCCAATCACTGTTTGCTTCATGAAATGATTGATATATTTTTATGTTTGTTGTGAAACTATTCTCACACATAAAGAAGCCACATTCATTTCTTATGGGTACTGCACAAAAAGAAATTTCTGTCTGCATACTCTGGAAAGGTTAATTTTTTGAAAGCTATGCCTGGGCTGCCTACCTTGAATTTTTAGCTGAGCATCAAAGTGGGAAAGTAGCTCATGGCCCAGAGAGCACCCACTGTTTATGAATTCCTCAGCTGTGGAGAGAGTAGATGATGGGCCCTTGTGTATGTTGGAAATATGTAAGTAGCTGTCCTCAGAGCTGCAGCACATGGTGTCAGCAGTACAGAATTGTAGATGTTCTCACATCTATTGCCTCCAAATGAGCATCTCATTAGCCCTAAAATGGTGTAGTTCTGGCCACACCTAAGCCCTCTATTCACATCTAGTCCAAACCCTTTCTGGAGTACAAAAATACAATAAAAAGCCCTAAAACATCCCAACACAAAAGACCCTTTTATCCTTCTCTGGTCTACCCTTTAGACTTAAGTCTTCAGCTCCACCCTGGGCTCAGTAGTCTTTATATCAGACTGATATGCCTTTTCCTTTGGGGGAACCCAACCACATTCTTTGCTACAGGTTCTAGCCCAGGAACCCTGTACCAAGCACATAGGTCTAGGCCCTTCAGACCCGCTGCCATTTCCCAAATTCACTCATTCTTACCTCCCCCAGCAGCCTCCCTTAACATAGCTGGGTCTCCGCAGGGGCAGCCCAGGAATTTAGGATTGAATACCCATATGGAGGTGCAAGTTAAACACCGGCAAATGAAAGGCTCTCATGACCCCAGCCTAGATTTCTCCAGACCATCCTGGCAGGGACACCCAGAAGCAGAAGGGGGCAGCAGCAGCTCAGGGCAGGAAGCAGCGGCAGGGTGGCTGGCTGAGCATCTTCTCCCCCCCAACCCTACATCTGCCTGCAATGTCTCCTCCCACCCTGCTGCTCAGCTACCTGCTTTGCAGAGCGCAGACAGCTGTAAAGGCCTCAGAAGCAACCCCTGGGACTATGCAGCAGCAGCAGGCTGCAGCTGTGCGGGTAGAGGAGCTCAGCAGCCCTCTTAGCCTTCCCAGGCTGCAGGGCCACATGAGGATCTGGAGAGGGTGGCAGTTGCCCCTGCTTCCATCTCACCTCATACACACCCCTCGCCCTCTGAATCACAATCCGCTGGCCTCTCCCTATGTCTCCCAGCTCGTTTCTTCCCTGCCATACTCATCCTCCAGTCAGAACTGCCTCCCTGTGCCTTCCCGGCTCCAGCAGCACAGGTATTGAGGCCTTCCCTTTGCCAGAGGAAGGGCGCTCCCCATCTCCTCTGTGTTTTCTAATTAACCCCATCCCCCGCTATTTAACTCCTCTTTCCTGACCTTTCACAGCTGGGCTCACTAATTATATTGGCGTTGCCAGCTGAGGAATACCTAATTCACAAACCAGGCTGGCTGAGCCCAACTCCCCTTAAATGGCCAGGCCACCTGTGACAGGGTAGCAGGAGAAACTTGCTTTCCTTCCCGATCAATCTCAGTGGAGCTCCCCGCAACTTTTATAAAACACCCTAACACTTTTCTGTTCAAAACAAACATTTAAAAGACACTCTGCTTGACTGTCAGTCCCATTACGTGTCACCTTTGCCCAGGGCTGGCCCAACCATGTAGGTGAACTAGGCTGTTGCCTAGGGCACCATGCTTTAAGGGGCACCAAATTAGATGGAAGTGATTTTTTCCCTCTATTTTAATATGTTATCTCCTATAATATTTGCGGGGGAGGGTGCCAGAAATCTTAGTTCACCTAGGGTGCCAAAAACCCTTGGGCCAGCCCTGCCTCCGCCACATTTTCCTGTTCCTTCCACTTTGGCCCCCATCAGGCAAACAAACACTTGCTTAACTTCACTCATCTGAGTGTAACGTGTGTTTTTAGAAAAAGAACAGTCCTGTGGCACTTTTAAAGACGAACAGATTTATTTATCACATGAGCTTTTGTGGGAGAAAATCCCACTGACAGATTTATTTATCGCATGAGCTTTCATGGGAGAAAATCCCACTAAATCTGTTAGTCTTTAAAAGTGCCACAGGACTCTGTTGTTTTTCTACAATAGACTAACACGGCTCCCCCTTTGGAGTGTGTTTTTAGGTGAGGCAACTTCATTTGGTACCAGTTGTCTGTTTTTTTTTAAATAGTGTTTGACTATTGTCATGATGTAAAATATATTTTAAATGGTTTTATTATAATGTGCTATGTCATCCTGAGGACTTGGAGAGTGGGGTGTGCGTAATGAAGTGCTTTACAGATACAGGAGGAAATCTTGGCCCTGTTTAAATTAACAGGATTTTTTCCATTGGCTCCAATGAGGTCAGGATTTCTCCCAGAATTATAAATTACACTCACACATTTTACTATTTCCCAGCAAGTGGCTCTTAAGAGCGCAAAAGGTATTGGGCATGAAACATGACAACAAGGAAAGAAAGAAGCAAGGAAAGAAAGGCATGCTTGGGAAACCTTCATTGAAATATAAAAGTGCAGCTTCTAGACACCTTTTAGCTGAGAGCACAAAGCTATGCACTTTTAAACAATTCTGACTTATTTAAAAGCAACCCATTTGAAATATTTTGCTACAAGTGTATTCCTAAACATAGGTGATTTAGAAAGTATAGTTTAAAAGTACAGATTTTTTTAAATGTCCTGTTGAAGTTTTGCAAAGTTCAGCTACAATCATCAACCATAAAACCAAATATAAATAAAACAAACAAATAAAATGTAACCTGACTTCAGGTATTTCAGATAGTATGCAGATTAAGTTAAGCTGACACATCCATATCCTTTACTCTCACTTTGGCCGCTCCTTCTAACTTGATACAAAGCTGTATCATCCCAAAACATTCAATGAGGGCTGCTCTAGAAAAACGAAAGAAAAAACATTGCTACTCATCTGGGGTACTTCCCAATGCAGATGATAATGTGCAGAGAAGATGTAATTTGCGATACATTTTGTATGACCAGGCAGTACCTCTCTGAGTAACTTTAATAAATGAAAGGAAAGGAGGGTGCTTGCCCTTTACAGTACCAATGAGCAATGTGCAGTGGTGTCACAGAACAGGGACACAATAGAATTAATAACGATTCTGGTGTTTGTCCACAGCTGGACATCACAAAAGAAATTCTCTTTGGAATACGCACAACTTCAGCAGCCTATACCAGAGCCATATGTTTCAAGCCTTCTATTTACAGAGGGGCTTTTTATATGGAAATGCTTATTCATATCACAGCCCACTGGCTGTACACTCTTTTCTACCTATGTCTATGAACAAGGCAAATACTTAAACTACAAAAGGTCACAGACAGGATCCAGGTTTCAGCAATGGAACAGGGGACTATGGTAAAGGAGCTGGGCTGTAACAGGATCCTTCGCAAGCTCACCATTCTCTCTCCACTGAGTTCACACTAGCAACTAGCTGCTTCTTCACCAAAGTGGGAACTGTTGTTGCTGTTGCGCTGTGCACCCTCCCTTTTCAATTAAGTGGGAGTGTTCGATGGTTTACCTGCAAGAGTGAAGCTGAATGCAGGTTAGATTGAGGACGTGGAATTTTATTAAACCCTATCCACATGGCTGCGCTGCATCCAGATTAACTCTCCATGCTCCCTGTTCCACTAGTGTCCCTCACTAGCAATTGCTCCAAGGAACGTGGACCCTCTGACTCCAGTTTCAATGGCCATGATATGTCTTCCCTATTTTACAAACATTTTAATATAAACATTAAAACAAATAATTGATGCCCGATCACCTCTGCCTCATGTTCATTTGGCCAAGGGTGGCTAGTGCGTAGCTGAGTTGAAGTCTTGTCTTTACCACAGACTCAACTGGTTACATAACTTTTTGGATAGTTTGGTCTCCTCAACATATGACCACACTGGAAGTGACCTATCCCTGATGCCCTGTCTCCATGTCTAGCAAGCTATGTGTCTGTGGAGTCTCTTGCGCACCTGTGGGGTTGGCCTCTGGGTCACTCTCTGTCTCTCCATTCTGCAGTGATCTCTGTAGGCTGTCTCTAGATGTGGTGTCTGTTAGCTTGTAAGTATCTCCTGTTCCTTCAGATCACTTGTCCTCTTGCCTAGTCATGTCATATGACTTTGATGTCACTACACCCTTCACAACTCTGCCAGTCTCTTCCTTCTGGTGTCTCTCTTGGAGTACCTGTTTCTGGAGGTGATAGGTCCCAGGCTGACCAATTGTATTCTATTGCCTGCTTTCTCTGAGGCCTCCCCTCCCCTCAAAGTACAGGTGTTTGGTCCTTTGCCCCCTCAGTGCCTGTGCTGAACTCTGGCACGCTTGTGATAGTGGGGTATTCCTCTGTGCCAAAAATGCTAATGAGATCTGAATCAGGGGAAAAAAAACCCAGCTTCTTAGCTGTTTTCACAGTTGATTCCAGCTTACCATTACCCTTTGGGTATTCTGGAGAAGAGATGTGATGGTCAGATTCCCATTTGTGTACAAATTCTTTGAATTCTTCTGAGGCAAACTGGGGTCTGTTCTCAGGGAATACAAGGACTGGAATCCCATATCTTGCAAAGTGGGCCCTCAGTTTGCCAATCAATCACTGACTTGCTTCTTGTACCAGGCTGGACACCAACCACCTGGAAATTTGAGTAGTAGTCCACTGTAGTCAAATACTGCTTGTCCATGAAGGTTAGCAAGTCTGCTCCCACTTTTTTCCATAGCTGGGTGGGAAGCTCATGTGGTAACAATCTCTTTCTGCTGGCAACAGAGTCCTGTGGCACTTTTAAAGACTAACAGATTTATTTATTGCATGAGCTTTCGTGGGAGAAAATCCCACTTCATCAGATGCTTTGAAGATAGTCATGAGGTTGATGGATTTCCACTTCAAACGGCTGTATTCAGTGCCCTCCATGTAGTCAAATTCCAAAGGGGTAGCCATGTTAGTCTATTGTAGAAAATCCCACTTCGTCAGACGCTTTGAAGATACCTATCTTCAAAGCGTCTGACGAAGTGGGATTTTCTCCCACGAAAGCTCGTGCGATAAATAAATCTGTTAGTCTTTAAAAGTGCCACAGGACTCTGTTGTCTTCTACAATAGACTAACACGGCTACCCCTTTGGAATTTCTGCTGGCAGTTAGCACACAGCCAGCAGGTGTCAAATTCTTCTGTCAGCAGTGGAATTAGGAATTCATTCCAGGAGAGTAAACACACCTGAACCCATCTAAGGCAGCTACCAAAGTCCAGGAGTGAGGCATGACATTCTTACACAATGAGGTAGGGATAACAGGTCTCTGACCCTGAAATATGATTCCATCCTGCACACCCAGCTCATCTTAAATTGAATTTGGCTTTTGTCTTCTGGCCACCCTGTTCTTTTTGCTCTCCTGACTGACTATAGTCAAATGTTCTTTTCTGTAACCACTTTGATTTCCATCAGCTTTGATTAAACTGGGAGACTGACTCCACTAATATGCTGCATTATGTCCTGGTCCCCTTCCCCCAGCTTGCTGGGTATATATGTCCTGCTAAGGGTGTCATCTGATGATAATAATTGTTCTGGACAAATCTGATCACCCTGTGGTAGTAATCCCATGTGTTGTAATCTTTTTGGACCACTAAAAATGGAGTTTGTCATAATCATCTCTAGGGATCTGTGGTCTGATAGCATTATTTCTGAGTGCCCATAGATGTACTGATTTAATCATTCCATTTCAAATAACACAACCCCAAGCTTTTATTTGGGCTTTTCCTTGTTCAATCTCTGACAGAGCTCTTCTGAGACAAACAACCAGCTGCTCCTTCCAAACATCTCTATCCAATCTTTTCTCAGATGCTTCACACTAAAATAGCAGTACCTCTCCTAGCTGCTGTACTTTAGGACAGAAAAAGCATCTGTTAGCATTTGTTTCAGCATGTCATATGCTTGCTGTAGGGAACCTGCCCAGTTCCACTCAACATCCTGCCTTATGAGCTGACTTATGGGTTCTGCTACTGAATCCAGGTGTGGACAGAACTTGGACAGAAAAAGTATTATTCCTATGAAGTTCTGTATTCCTTTCACATCCACTACAGCTAGCATGTCTCTGACTGCCTTGATCTTGTTTGGATCTGCTTTTTCTCTCTCTGCTTTGAGCAGCTGTCCAATGTAAGTCATCTCACATTTTTTCAGGGTTGAGTTTTATGTTTGTGTCCTTGCATAACTGTAGAAAATCTTTTAGTTTTCTGTATTATTGCTTCCTTCACCTACAATGAGCATTTCACCCTAGGCAGTCCTTCTAGCTCTTGGGTGAGGCATCTTTAGAGCACCCTTGTGCTGGGCTTATGCAGTCATCTAGTGATCAAATGATGTTGTGAAAGTTGTATCAGCATGCTGAACTCGTGCTAAGGTTATTCACCAAAACTCATTACACATATCAGACTATAAAGAAAGTACTAGCAAAACGTCATAAATTGTGGATAGTGACATCTTTTCAATGCTTGGTTCAGTGACTTTGGGTCTATGTAGATATTTAATGTGCCTGATGGCTTATATACCATCTCTGTGCTGCTTAGCCAGGATGTATTGACCTCCATGGGTTGTATAATACCCCACCTCTGCAAATCTTTGAGATCCTTGTTCACTGAATTACTTGGGGCCACTGGAATTTTCCTTTGTGATACACACAGAGGGTGCATCTACACTGGCAACTTAGGTCTACTTAAGGTCACTTAAGTCGACCCACACAAAGCCCAGATACTGTCCAGCATTAAACAGTCCTAAACAAGTTTGGTGTTTGATAAACCTAAACATCAGCCTGCTAGTATGATGTCAAAATCCTTTCAGCCTTTTGTTCCAAATATACAGAAGGAAGAAATGAGAGGTATTAAGTAAGGCTTTCACCTTAACAGCATCCCTTGTTCCCTTTTCTGGAGTGGGTTTTAAAAGGAATTTCTGCCCACTCCCCACTTTTGACAATCTCTTAGAGGATATTAAAGATGGTTATAGCTATCATTTTGGGGAAGGATAGCTGAGGCAGAGAGGAGCTGTTGTTGCTTCTGTTGAAGTCCAATTGTGTTTCATCTCAGGTGGTGCTTGGGATTCAGCAGAAGCTGGTAGGAGTGGCGATGTCATCTGTATCCCTTTCTCTGACCCAGTCTGGTAGAAACATCTCCCAAGATCAGGATGACAAAGATCTGGGGTCCCAAGAAATGGTGGGGTTAGCACCCAGGATGGTGAGGCACATTATGGTAGCCTCCGTCTGGCCTTTATTTTCCCCTCAAATCTCTTCCTTTAAGGGTGTGTCTACACCTGTAAATTAAGTCGACTTAAGCTTGCATCTACACTACACTTTCCTTTGCTTAAGTCGACTTAAGGAAAAATTAAGTCGACTTTGTTAAACCTACTTTTAAGTCGACTTAAGCCAGTGTAGATGTGGAGTACCCCTAAGTCGACTTAGGGCTGTCCAGGACTTCCCCACTCCCCTCCCTGCCAGGTGGCTGGCACAGCCACAGCCTGGCATGCCCCCCCACAGGGCAAGGCAGATCCCTGCCCACCCTGTCCCCCTTTGCTCCATTGTACCCAGGTACAATGGGGCAAAGGCTGAGCCCCCTGGCACTTGGCAAGGAGTGCCCCCCCTGCCACCGTAGACCGGTTCCAGGTCCACCTAGCCCCTACAAGTCGACCTAGGCATCCTGTGTGGACACTCTAGGTCGATTTTTTAGGGTCCCCTGAAAGTCGACTTAAAATTTAAGTGTGGACATGCTAAGTCGACTTAATTTAACAAGTGTAGACATAGCCAAAGAGCCCCAAGAGAGAGTAAAGCATGGAACAGCAAATCTGCTCATTAGTTTGTCCATCAGTTAGGCCTAAGATCAGACACACCAATTCTGATTCATTAAGTTGTGGACACACATTTTTGTTGTTTACCAAACATGATTTTAACAGTCCTGGAGTTATTTCAGCAGGACTGTTTGTTTAGACTAATTTAGTTTTTCTGTCTTTTTGTATTTTTTCCCCATCTGCATTTGTTATTAGATGTTGTTGTGACATTTTATGAACTTTTTCACATACTTTTTGTCATGAAGTTCACAATTAAAGTAAATTTACAAACTCAGTTATTACCCCCCCCCCGCCCCGCCTCTCCCCGCCACTCTACATAATGGTATGTTCGAGTCCAATTCTCCCCAAGGAATCACAATGCAGGAGGCACTGAGCGCTATCCAGCTGGAATGGCAGAAGGCATGTTGCATGCACAGAGGTTGGTATTGTCCCATTGTTGCTTTCCTGCCCTGGCAGCCTGAACCTGATGCGTTCTGACTCAAGAAGAGAACCATGATGTCATCACTGCTCTCTGATGTGACATTTTCCTTTTGTACAAGTCTGATTGGATCTTTTCTGACACCTTCCTCTGCACTTCCACATGCTGCTAGAATGGTTCAACTTATTACTTCCCTGAAGAGCTGTCCTAATGCAGGGCACTTTTCCTTTACCCACTCATTCTGTCTCTGGCAGTAAATGTATCTCACTCCGGCCCTCTGCTCTCCTGTGCTGTTTCACTGTGCATACTTATTCAGGTATGTGTCTCCTATGGCTTTCATCCTTTCTTCTTGAGGTGTCTGCTCATTGTATGACCAAGCATCTGTCTACTGTGATATTGCTTTCCTGGAGCAACTGCACCTAGAGGGCGGTGATCCTAGCTGCCACAGACTATCCTATCTCAAACTAGGGAGTCTTGTCAAGTCCCCAGATGGCAGGCAGTGTGTGTAAGGCAGCATCTCCTCTAGTCATTAGTGAAAAACCTGTGTGGCTCCACAGCTTGATTCTGCTTCCGGGAGCAATAGTTCCCAGAGCACCTAGGACTGCTGTGAGGCTTGAGGCAGTGATAAGCTTCAGAGCGCTGCAGACCTCTTTGTCTTTTCCCTGAGTGAGGTCAAAATAATAGTCTTACATGCAGCTGTTATCCTCCTACCCAGCCAGGCCAGTGAACAGCTGGAATTCCTTCTTCCATTGGGTGTATCACTGGGCTAAAATCATGTCTGCAAAATCGATGGCTCCAGGGGCTTCAGATAGAGTTCCGTGGCTCACACTGCCAGCAGCTGCACTGCAGAGAACTCCCAGCTCAGACACTGTCATCGTATTTCATTAGCAATGAATGGAGCTGAATGCAAGCTAAGTTGAACTTTGTTAACCCTAGTGGACTGCTCTGTCCACGTGATGGGTTGCTTCCAACCAAACTCCCTACATTCCCCATTTTCCTTCCAGGGAATAGAAACCCTCTGCCTCCAGTTCCACTGATCTTCATACCATGGGGGGACCTGAACCATCTCCTCACCCTTAAAGTTGATCCTGTCAGGTATGACCAAGGCACATTGTTGAAGCAGTGGGGATAGTTGAAAAATTCTTTGCACTGAAAAAGCCTATGTTTTCCTTGTTCTGTGGGGTTACGGAGGCTGAGTAGTTATGGTTATATTCAGATCTGCAATGAAAAGTACTACTATATCAGATTTTAGTGATTGATGTGAGTGTCCAAATACTTCCCTTCTTAAATTTGAATTTGAAATGCTGATTTTCCTCTCCTTTTTACTTAGGCAAATATTTACCATCTTTGGCAGCGGAAACATTTAAAAAGTAGCTTTTAAAAAAAAATGTGTCCTAACAGATTTATGCTTTCACATCACCTTCTGAAATGTATCCATAGCCCATTCCTGCACTCCCCTACTTCCTCTATCATACTTATCTGCAAGCACACAGGCTTAACTCCAACCTTGTAGCCCAATAAAGGTAGTAAACCACTGTATAGAGTTGTGTTCTTTTTAGGAAGAATGTAGTTTGAAATAGCATTTATGGTTGTGTTTGGTTAGATAATGGAGTGTTATAAGAATGACAATGTGTGGACAGATGCTGTTGCATTATTATGAATTGTGTCAAACTAAGATAGAAGTGGATCATTAGGTAGATCTTAGTCTGAAAAGGAGATGTGGCTCTGGAGAATCTCTCATTTTTTTCCTGGTGGTAAGTGGGTTTTTAGGTGTGGTATTTGATTAGAGTTAAAGTTGTGTGTTTGCTGGCAGGTGTGAGTTAGTAGTTGTGTTGTAGGTGGTTGATGGCCATTTGAGAAGGTGAAATGAAAGAAGTATTATATGGGATAGGATGATGAACTTAAATGGGGCTTTCCCAGGGTTTGTGTTGATAGTTATTGCTCTTGAGCAATCTTAACTTAGTTTTTGTGTGTGAGGCTATGTACACACGATCAGATTAAAGCGCAACAAGGCAATCGCGCTACAAAACTCACGTGACCTTTATTGCGGGACAACGCGTACACACGTTGCTCCCTGCAACGCAACAAAATTACACGCATTATCGCGGTTGAGCGCAATGACTTCTGGGCACCTATCCCATCGTTCCATTTTCCCCTAAGTTGGCGCTATGAATCATGGGATGAAGGAAAGGAACGCAAAGCGCCATGGGTAAAGTGTCAGTTTCCCATGGTGCTTTGTGTTCCCCTAGCGTCTTCCTCGTTGCCAATAGCAACTCGCGCCTATTTTCAACATTGCAGTGACGCAACGCACCACTTGCAATCAATCGCTACAGCGACAGCATGGATCCTGCTATGATCTCCATTGTCGCCTTCAACATTCTGAATACATCTCGGCTTGTTGCTCAGTACGCAATGAGCTCCGAGTCAGATGAGGACACCGAGGAGCAGGGGCTGATCGATGCCATGCAGAGCAACAGCACCGCGTTGCTCAGCTCCTTCACCGATCATCTGCACACGGTGCAACGCCGTTTCTGGTCGCGAGAGACGAGCACCGAGTGGTGGGATCGCATTGTTATGCAGCTGTGGGATGACGAGCAGTGGGTACAGAACTTTCGAATGCGGAAAGCAACCTTTCTGGAACTGTGCTCAGAGTTGGCCCCTGCCCTGCGACGGAAAGACACCAACATGAGGTCAGCCCTAACCGTGGAGAAGCGTGTTGCGATTGCTGTATGGAAGATGGCGACTCCCGACTGCTATCGGTCCGTTGCAAACCAGTTTGGAGTCGGGAGGACCACCGTCGGATTAGCCCTCTCACAAGTGTGCCAAGCCATCAATCGCATCCTGCTACGGAGGACAGTGACATTGGGCAATGTTCGAGAGATTGTGGACGGCTTTGCTGCCATGGGATTCCCTAACTGCGGGGGAGCCATAGACGGCACACACATCCCTATTTTGGCTCCAGACCATCTCGCGACGGAGTACATAAACAGGAAGGGCTACTTCTCCATGGTGCTGCAAGCACTCGTGGATCACAAGGGGCGTTTTACGGACATCAATGCTGGGTGGTCGGGAAAGGTGCATGATGCCCGCATTTTCAGGAACACTGGTCTGTACCGGAAGCTGCAAGGGGGCACCTTTTTCCCTGATCAAAAAATAACAGTGGGGGAGGTGGAGATGCCCATAGTCATCCTCGGAGACCCAGCATACCCACTGATGCCATGGCTCATGAAACCCTACACTGGGAACCTTGATCGCAGCAAGGAGCGGTTCAATTACCGATTGAGCCGCTGCAGAATGACTGTGGAGTGTGCCTTCGGCCGTTTAAAAGGGCGCTGGCGCTGTTTGTATGGGAGGCTGGACTTGGCGGAGGACCAGATCCCTGCCGTGATTGCGTCATGTTGTGTCCTCCATAACATTTGTGAAAGTAGGGGAGAAAAGTTTTCCCCTACGTGGGCTACGGAGGCACAGCGCCTCGAGGAAGCATTCGAGCAGCCAGCCACTAGGAGTATTAGGGTGGCACAAGGAGAAGCTGCTCGCATAAGGGAGGCACTCAGGGAGCATTTCAATGATGCCCTTCCCTAGTTAAGTTCCATGACGCATGAGGTGCACCTTAGGATCATTTCAATAATGTGTATAAATAAATGCATTCTTCAAAGTATTTGTTACTGTTTTTATTGAAACCTGAAAGATGGGGGTGGGGTTACAGGTTGGTGTAGCTCCGGGTCTCGTAAAAGTAGCTTGGGGGGGGGGGGGGGCTGGAGGTTGTCCTGTACCGGGGTGGAGGGTGGCCTTCAAAGAAATGCTTTGAGGGACTGCGGTGTGTGGGAGGCATACACGGCTGAACTGTCTGGAGTGGAGCCCGGACATTTATCGCCTGGGACTGCAAAGCTATCATGTTCTTTAGCAGTTCTGTTTGCTCCTTCATGACGCTTATCAGTTCGTCCCTGTGTTTCTGCCTCCTCTGCTGGGATTCCTCTCTCCAGGCTCTATTCTCCCTTGCGGATTCTTGTGTTGCTTTCAGCAGGTCATTAAACATATCCTCCCTGTTTCTTCGAGAACGCCGCCTAATGTTTCTCATTCGGTCAGCTGGGGTAGACACCGGCCTTGTGAAGCTCAATTCTAATACAAAAATAACAATATAGACATTGTTAACACATAGCATAGATAGCCAATGTAACCTTCCAGTAGCACATTCCACTGGAAGGTACAGGGCGGTCAACACACTACGCTGCGCTGAAGCAGACAAGGTACATTCTAATAGACGGCTTACCGGGGGCTAAGAATCGGAAGAGGGCACACAGATGGAACCCAATATCCCTCTCCTCAGAGTGCCCCTTCCATCTAGAATACATCTCCTACATGCCGCCGGTAGCAGGCCGGGACCGTATGCTGCTGCACTGTGTGCTGCCATGGTTCCCAGGGCTGTGCTTTGCAGCTGGAGAGGCAGAGTGTCCGTCTTTGGGAGCGCAGACACAAACGCTCTCCCATCTAACCTGAGTATTAGGCTCTGGAGGTACATCGAGGAAACCTTTTCTGACCTAAATGCAGATGATTATTTTACAATCACTGCTTGTATTGATGCCCTGCTAATGAATGCAGAGTAAATAGCGTGCACAGCGGGGACCCGCAAGCACCCCCACCCCAGACAATGATATTTTAGCAGGAGCAGAGCTGAATGAAGGAGAAACTTACCTGAACCCCCCTCTGCCGCCTCAGAGAACAAGCTGCAGTTCAAGCCTTGGGTGGACGTCTCAGCGGGGCTGCTGAAGAGCTCCTGGCTACACGCGGTTGCGCTTTCCTCCGTGTCATCCTCCATCTCCTCCTCCTCCTCCTCCTCAACAACGTCCTCATCCTGCTCGGCTCTGGCAATCACCGGACGAGGAGGGGCTGAAGTGTCCACGGGACTTTTGGCAGTGGTTGTGGGGTCCCCGCTGAGGATGGCTTCTATTTCCTTATAGTACCTGCATGTTGCAGGCGCTGATCCAGAACGGCGGTTTCCCTCCTTCGCTCGGTGATAGGTAATTCTGAGCTCCTTCACCTTTGATCTGCACTGCACTGTGTCTCTATCATGCCCTCTCTCTGACATGGCCCGAGAAATTATGCCAAATGTGTCATAATTCCTCCTGCTGCCGCGTAGCTGCGCCTGCACGGCGGACTCTCCCCAGATGCTGATCAGGTCCAGCACCTCTGCCGTGCTCCAAAGGGGTGCGCGTCTTCCACGGCGGGCCGCCATTGCTACTGATGATCGGAGCACAAACACACTCCACGAGGAAGAGAGCAGGAAGTGAAACAGACTTGAAATTTGAAAATCCCGGGAATAAGTTCGGGGCAGGGCGGGGACAGTTTCGTCACGGCCACAGAGCGGGTGGGGGGAAGACCAGAGAGGACGACTTGGGAATGCTGGGACAGTTCCGGACTCCAGTCAATGCGCGGTAAGCGTACACACGAGCTCAAACGCGCAATATATGATCCGCAACAGCTGTTACCACTCTCGTCGGAGTGGTTGTTGGATTGCGCGACAACAAGGCACTTAACGCGCAAGAGCCCTGTTGCACGTGTGTACGCCGTTGTTGCTATCGCGCGGTAATGAGCTTTAATGCGCGATAATCTGATCGTGTGTACAAGGCCTGAGACAGAATTTTGGTTAGAACCTATACTGCACATGTGAAACTGCTATTTTATTTCATGCACAATTGTGTATTTAATTTTACCATCCTTCGTATGTCAGAATGTATTTTCTAAATATATAGCAGGATGCAGGCATAGCACTTGAACAATAGCTATAACTTAGAACAAGTTCTGTTTGGACACATTTGATCATCAGCTAGAAAAATTTTTCTATATCTCATTCAACATTTAGGATAATAAATGCACCAGAAAGTAGAGAGATTTTGTCTTTAGGAAGTTGCTGGATGATTGATAGATATTTAAGCCTTGCAGTAAAACAAATTTAATACTAGTGCTTCAGTGACTAGACGATTGTAAAATTTCAGTCAAATAGGATTTTTCTTAAAAGGTTAAGAAACATTGCCACTTTGCAAGAGTAGTAGCAGCTGAGTCTTATTGTACAATCAACAACTGTGCTAACATTAAGCCGTTCACTAACACATTAATTGACATTTTCAGTTGATTTTCAACTCTGCTGTATTCTGAAATTACTGTTCTGGAAAAGTATGAGACATGCTTTGAAGCATCTTTCAATAAGCACATTTCAAAACAGTTGTCAGTGCTACATATATGTGGATGCTGGAATATTTTTTATTATTATGCTGCCATTCATACTTTGTTGCGCCATTGATCTTATGTCAGATGGATGGTACAAGAAAGTTTTTGAGTGATGGCTTCAGTTAAATGAATGTTAAATTGACATTGCTACTTTCTTTGTCTCTAACTTGTCTTCCAGCGTTCTTTGTTTTAGACCTTCATAAACTCATTGTGCTGGATCTTGTATACTCAATTATCAGTAACCTACTCAACCAACATTTTTCCCAGTGTAAAGATTTAAAGACAAATAAAAAAAATTATAACCAAGCTATTTTGCTGATATTCAACCCCACATCAGCTGTCACAATAAAAGAGTCACACTCACAACATCGTCACCCCCCACCCTACAAATCCCTCAGAACATCTGTAACAAACAAATCAGCCAATCAACTAAACCAAACATTCCTATCAGAGAGTTTAATCCCTGATGGACAAGAGAGGCAGAAACTACATGAAGTCAGCAACGGACTTCATTATTGCTATTGGATTTTATATGAAAACACAAGAGCTACGTTTGGACCTGGGATGTGATTCCAAGCTCACACATGTACCTGCACTAGCATGCTAAAAATAACCGTGGAGCCAGGATAGCCCAGGCAGACGCTTGGCCTAGCCACCTGAGTATATACCCCAGGGACCAGGAAGGTATGTACTCACCATGGGTGCGTCTACGCTTGTAAATTAAGTCGACTTAAGCTTGCTTAAGTCAACTTAATTTACTCTGCGTCTACACTACACTTTCCTTAAGTCGACTTAAGCAGCTGCTTTTGTAAAAAAAGCCAGTGGCTGAGCAACCAGGGGGAGCTTGCAAACAGGGACTGCAAACAGGGGAGTTTGCGAGGGAAGGAGAAGGAGAAGCCCTGAGAAGGAGGCGAAGGAGATCCCCTTGCTGAAGAAGCAAGGGAGAGAGTGAATTGCTGACTGTGTGTGCTTGTGCTTGTGTCTTTTTTTCCCACAGGTGATTTCTGTGAATTGTCAGTTACTGTGTGAGTTGGGATTGTTATTGTGTGATTGTCTGGGGGCTGTTTGTACCATTGTTCTCTGCTCAGCCCTGCTCAGCTCAATCAGCCTTGTGATCACCCTTCCCCTGTGTGCTTAACGAGGGGCAAGGGCTGACCCAGGCAGAGAAGGCCTTAAAAGCCAGTGGCTGAGCGACCAGGGGGAGCTTGAGAACAGGGACTGCAAACAGGGGAGTTTGCGAGGGAGTTGGTCGGAAGTTTGTGGTTTGTGTAGCTACTATGGTGAAGAGGACCCGCACCGCTTGTGCCAGCACTGCTACTGTCTCCTCCACCTGCACCTGTATCCAGACAGACATACTGACCATGGATATCTCTACCCAGATCCTGGCGTGGACTTGCAAGGACTGTGGCCTGCATTTCCCACTCTCAGACAGTCAGGCTGGGGAGATCATTCAATGTGACAGGTGTCTCCTGGTGGAATCTCTCAGGAAGCAGGTGGGGGAGTTACAGGAGGAGGTGGCCAGGCTCAGGAGTATCCATGCCCTGGAGAAGTTCCTGGATAGCATCCATGAGGAAACATGCAGGGATGAAGGAACTATCCAGAGGCAAAGGACTGCTGCCACACCCTCGGAGAAGGATGGGATGGCTCAAGCAGAGGGTGGACACTGGCAGCTGGTTACTTCTGGCAGCAGACAGTGCTCCACCCCTGCTCCCATCCCACCCTCCGTTGTGGTAAAGAACCGCTACGCAGCACTACAGACAGGAGATGAAATGGAAGAGGAGAAGCCGTGCACCCCCGAGGTTGGGAGGATCACAGCCATCACACCCAGGAGAAAACGTCGGGTTGTGGTGGTTGGTGACTCTCTTCTGAGGGGGACGGAGGCACCCATCTGTTGCCCAGATAAGGCTTCTCGGGAGGTATGCTGCCTGCCAGGCGCCCGTATCCGAGACGTTACGGAGGGATTGTTGAGAATCATCCGTCCCTCTGACTACTACCCCATGCTACTCATCCATGTGGGAACCAATGATACTGCGAGAGATCTGCAGATCAAAGGTGACTACAGGGCTCTGGGAGCACGGGTGAGGGAGTTCGGTGCACAGGTGGTGTTCTCCTCGATCCTCCCGGTCAAGGGTAGGGGCCCGAGCAGAGACAGATGCATCCTGGAGGTGAATGCCTGGCTGCGGAGATGGTGTTACCAGGAGGGCTTTGGCTTCCTCGACCATGGGGTGCTGTTTCAGGAAGAAGGACTGCTAGGCAGAGATGGACTCCACCTATCCAGGAAGGGAAAGAGCATATTTGGAAGCAGACTGGCTAACCTGGTAAGGAGGGCTTTAAACTAGGTTCGAAGGGGGAAGGTGACCAAGGCCCACAGGTAAGTGAAACTGAGGGAAACCTGGGGGAAGGGATGGAACTTGGGGGATGCTGGGGCTGTAACAGCAGGAATAAAAGAGAGGGTAGTTGGAACTGGGGGGTGGGGTCAAATAATTGTTTTTTATTTCCTGATGAAGTCATAATACCTCAGGCGAGTGGGGAAGGAGGACACCGGGAGAAATTGCAAGGGGGAAGATGCGACAGGAGGGAGAATCGACAGGGCAAAGTAGGGCAATGGGCCCGGTATCTTAGGTGCCTGTACACAAATGCGAGGAGCCTGGGAAACAAGCAGGAAGAATTGGTTGTACTGGCACAGACAAGGAACTATGATATAATTGGAATAACAGAAACGTGGTGGGACAACTTGCATGACTGGAGCACTGCCATGGATGGATATAAATTGTTCAGGAAGGACAGGGAGGGAAAAAGGGGGGGAGGAGTAGCGTTATATGTAAAAGAGCTGTATGACTGCTCGGAGCTCCACTATGAAAGTGGAAACAAGATGGTTGAAAGTCTGTGGGTTAAGTTTAGGGGAGAATGCAACAAGGGGGATGTTGTGGTGGGTGTCTGCTACAGACCGCCAGACCAGAAAGAGGAGGTGGATGAGGCGTTCTATAGACAACTAACAGAAGTTTCCAGATCGTCGCAGGCCCTGGTTCTTATGGGGGACTTCAATTATCCTGATGTCTGCTGGGAAGATAATACAGCAGTGCACAGGCAATCCAGGAAGTTTTTGGAGAATATTGAAGACAACTTCCTAGTACAAATGCTGGAGGAACCAACTAGGGGCCTTGCACCTCTAGACCTATTGCTCACAAACAGAGAAGAATTGTTCGGGGAAGTAGAAGTAAATGGCAACCTGGGCAGCAGCGACCATGAGATGGTAGAGTTCAGGATCCTGATCAATGGAAGGAAGGAAAGAAGCAGAACACACACCCTGGACTTCAGAAAAGCAGATTTTGGCTCCCTTAGGGAGCTGATGGGCAGGGTCCCATGGGAAGCTGATCTGAAGGGGAAAGGTGTCCAAGACAGCTGGCTGTATTTTAAAGAAACCCTGTTAAAGGCACAGGAAGATAACATTCCGATGTGCAGAAAGAACAGCAAATGTGGACGGCGACCAGCGTGGCTTAGCAGGGAACTCTGCAGGGAGCTGAAACATAAAAGGGAAGCTTACAAGAAGTGGAAGCTTGGACAGATGACAAAGGAGGCATATAAAGATATTGCTCGGGACTGCAGGGATCAAATCAGAAAGGCCAAAGGACAATTGGAGTTGCAGCTAGCAAGAGATGTGAAGGATAACAGAAAGGGGTTCTATAAGTATATCAGCAACAAGAAAAGGATGAGAGGTGGTGTAGGTCCCTTACTGAATGGGGCAGGCATCCTCGTGGAGGATGATGCGGAAAAGGCTGAAGTACTCAATGCTTTTTTTACTTCAGTCTTCACAGGGCGGGCCAGCTCCCAGGCTACTACACGGGGTAACGCGGACTGGAGAGAAGAGTGGCCCTCGGTGATGGAAGGTCAGGTTAGGGAACACTTAATGAAATTTGATGTGCAGAAGTCCATGGGGCCGGATGAACTGCATCCGAGGGTGCTGAGGGAGTTGGGGGAAGTGATTGCAGAGCCGCTGGCCATTATCTTTGAGAACTCGTGGCGAACGGGGGTGGTCCCGGAGGATTGGAAAAAGGCAAATATAGTACCTATCTTTAAGAAAGGGAAAAAGGAGGATCCGGGGAACTACAGACCGGTCAGCCTCACCTCAATCCCTGGGAAAATCATGGAGCAGGTCCTCAAGGAATCCATCCTGAAACACTTGGAGGAAAATAGAGTGATCAGGAACAGTCAACATGGATTCACCAAGGGCAAATCGTGCCTGACCAACCTGATTTCCTTCTATGATGAGATGACTGGATTTGTGGATGCGGGAAGAACCGTTGAC
>ML685772.1:13080557-13122371 GCA_007922175.1 Pelusios castaneus | reverse complement strand
GGTTAGACAAAACCCTGGCTGGGATAATTTAGGGGGAGTGGTCCTGCTTTTTAGCAGGGGGTTGGACTAGATGACCTCGTGAGGTCCCTTCCAACCCTATTATTCTATGATTCTATGAAAACCTCCTTTTAAGTTGATATGCTGCTTAAGTCGACTTTAGAAAGTCAACTTAAGCCAGTGTGGACGTGGAGTAGCCCTAAGTCGACTTAGGGGGCTCCAGGGCTTCCCCACTGCCCTCCCTGCCAGGGTAGCTGGCACAGCTTCAGCCTGGCATGCCCCCCCCATGGGACAGGGCAGGACAGGCCCTGTCCCCCTATGCCCTGCTAGGGTCCCTGTCCCCGTATGCCCCATTGTACTCAGGTACAATGGGGCAAAGGCTGAGCCCCTTGGCACTTGGCAAGGGGTGCCCCCCCTGCCACCATGGACCTGTCCCAGGTCCACCTAGCCCCTACAAGTCGACCTAGGCATCCAGTGTGGACGCTCTAGGTCGATTTTGTAAGGTCCCCTCTAAGTTGACTTAAAATTTAAGTGTGGACATGCTAAGTCGACTTAAATTAACAAGTGTAGACATAGCCCATGGTAGTCCAAGCTGCTGCCAGGGCTGCCCCAGCTATACTGCTATTTTTAGCATGCTAGCTCAAATCAGAGCTGTGACAGATTTCCAGGCTTATGTAACATCTTTGGGGACCATACTGTACAAAGTTTATGTATCACTGTGGGTCAGGGATTGTATGCAACATTGGGGATGGGTTATTAAAACTCCAGGAACCAAAAACAAAGGGCTGATTAAGGTGAAGGACTTAGTGAGCACCTCCAGACAAATATCACTTCCTGGGAAGACTTGCATGTAGTGGTTCTAACTGGGTTTTCTAGAGGCCAACAGACAAAGAAAGGGCTTTTGGCATAAAAAGGCTGTGTTTGGATTGACGCAGGGGCTTCTTTCTGATCCAGAATATGGACAGGACCTTCTGTTCTTCAAGATGTGTCCCCTTATGTGAGCCCCTCTTCAGGTGCATGTGAACCCTTGAGAGAAGATTTTCTATTAGCAGCTTCTGCTCAGCCCATGCGTATGATATACATAACCTGAGGGTATAGAAGGCTGCACAGGCAAATCGTCTTCAGTGCCTTCTCTAGCCTAACAACCAAAAGAACAGGACAAAGCAGAGGGGAAGAAGAGTGGGTAGTGGAGCACCCAGAAGGACACAGCTCAAAGAAACAGTTACTGCACAAGGTGCATAACTTCTTCTTCTACTTAGTGTCCCTATGGGTGTTCCATTTTGGGTGACTCCCAAGTAGTGTCCTCACAGGGAGGAGGGAGCTTGGGAATAAGTTCAATACTGAAGAGCCAGTGCAGCAGAAACAAGAAGTGCATCATCTCTGCCAGCCTGGACAAGACATAGGGCTGAGGGCCATGTATATAGCTTCACGGAGGGCTCAGAAATTGGAATGTTTAGAGTAAAGCTGTGGAAGTTGCTTGAGACTGGGTAGCGTATGCTTCTGGGCTGTGCCAAGCACCAATGACATCACTGCAAGCAGTAATACACCCAGAGTTCCACCTTGATGGGCTCTGTGAAGAGAGATGGTGGACCCCTTTGATCTTTCTGCAAAGGAGACAAAGTGTCTCAGTGATTTTCGAAATTGTTTCATCCTCTCCAGGTACAAGGCCAATGCCTGGCCTATGTCTAACATATAAAAGGAAGTCTCCTGCTGAGATTTACATGATTCAGGAAAAACTATGAGTCTATGACATCTGAAGGCAGGCATTATTGACTACCCTGAGTTCCAGCAAGGTGATTTGGAGGCCAGTTTCCTGAGGTAAGTATGGCTATGTCTACACTTACAAGAGTTAGTTCGAATTAGTTAATTTGAACTAACTAATTTGAACTAATTTTAGTTAGTTCGAATTAACTTAATTTGAACTAGCATGGCCCCACTAGAATGCTAGTTCCACTAAGCAAGTGCCATGCATGGCACTTGCTTAGTTCAAATTAGTCAGTTGCATGAAAGTCAATGTGCTGGTTAGTTCAAACTAATATGGCCACATTGACTTAATTTGAACTAACTAGTTCGAATTAAGCGTTAGTTTGAAGTAAAACGAGGTTTTTACTAATTCAAACTAACTTTTCCTTAATTCGACTTAAGGAACTGCTTATGTCGAATTAAGGAAACAAGTGTAGACACACCCTATCTGAGTTGTGTGTTGAGGTATGCTCCCTACCTAACTATACTGCATGCATTGTCACAGTTATTGTTGGAGCTGGGTGGATGAGAGGGACGCACTGGAAGACATTGTTTTGATCTTTCCACCAATCCAGGGAGTTCTTCAGGGAAACTGTAACATGTTTGTCCAAGCTGTCCATGGCTGAGGACTAGGTCCTCCTGAACCAGCTCTGAAAGCAACAGAGGAGAAATCTTGACTGCTTGGTCACAAAAGTGCAAGCTGCCCTATAACCCAGGAGCAGCAAATGGTTCATTACTGTAGTATGGGGGCTTCTTTGAATTGTCCCCATCAGATTTGACAAAATTATGAATCTGTCTGTGAAAAGGAAGGTCCTGTTTCCCAAAGAATCTAAGCATGCCCCTAAGGAATTCTGGTCTTTTTATAGGGGCCAGCTTGGACTGCTTTATGTTTAGTTGGAGGCCCAAGAAGAAGGGGAGAGCTGTCTGAGTGGAAGTTGTTATTGCTTTGTAAGATTGACTGCTACTCAACGGTCATTGAGATATAGGAGGACTAAAATTCCTTCTTGTTAAAGGTAAGCCACCAGTACTGTTAAAGCCTTTGAGCACAACCTTGGGTGCGTCTACACTTGTGAATTAAGTCGACTTAAGCTTGCTTAAATTGACTCTGCATCTACACTACACTTTCCTTAAGTCAACTTAAGCAACTGCTTAAGTCGACTTAAGGAAAAATTAAGTTGACTTTACTAAACCTCATTTAAGTCGACTTTGCTGGCTAAGTCGACTTTAGAAAGTCCACTTAGCCAGTGTGGACGTGGAGTAGCTCTAAGTCGACTTTAAGTCGACTTAGGGGGCTCCAGGGCTTCCCCACAGCCACAGCCCTGGCGTGCCCCCCCAAAGGATAGGCCATCCTGCCTCTATGCCCTGCTAAGTCGACTTATATTAACAAGTGTAGACATAGCCCTTGGGGCCAAAGAGAGGCTGAAGGGAAGTACTTGGTATTGAAAATGATCCTGACCCATGATGACCACCCTGTAGGTCAAGGGCCAAAAAACAATCTCTTGCCTCTAGAGAAGGCTTTATAGCTGCCAGCATCACCATCTGAAATTTTTGAGACTATACAAATATGTTCAGTTATCTTAGCTCTAAGATCTGCCTCTACTCTCCATCCTTCTTTGGCACGAGAAAATACTCTGAGTAAAAACCATTTCTCCTTTATGATGGGATGGGATTGGTACACTACTTGACTCACTAAAGTCTTGTGAGAGGCTCCCTGAAGAGGGATGGGGAAGAAGGGTGGAGGAAGGGATATAAAGTGGAGGAGGTAGCCCAATGTTACAACCACCTTCACCCATTTGTCTATTGGAAAGTGTGGAGGAGGTCAAAAGGGCAAAACTGGCAAACTAGAGAGGAGGGAGGGAGGGAGGAGTCTTTGACCAACCCATCAAAATTGTTCTTCTGATGACTGGCTATTGCCTGAAGGAAGGTGGGGAGCTCTTTTCCTCTGGAATCTGTCTTTTTTAGCAAGTTTGATGGTTCCATGAGAACCGGAGAACTGAGCTATGTGTGATTAGGGCTGGGCAGTCAGAGACCTGCTAAATGTTATCTTGTTTGTAGGGGCTTCTCGCAGGCTATGCTCCCCCACGGTCCCCCAGATGGGGAAGGTCCGAGGGTGCAAGCAGGGAGCGTGTCTCCCCAACTCACAAAATCAGTGTCCTGCCCTTCGAATTTGGGGCAACCCGGCCAAGCGGTCCGGGTCTATTTACTCCCTTGGATCCAAGTAGTACCACCTAGAGGCCAGAGTCTGTTCACTCCCTGGAGTCAGGGTAGTACAGCCTAGCGGCCAGAGTCTATTCGCAGGTCAGGGTAGTGCAGCCTAGTGGCCAGAGTCTATGTGCTCCCTGGGGTCAGGGTAGTACAGCCTAGCAGCCAGAGTCTGCTCGCTCCTGGGGTCAGGGTAGTACAGCCTAGCAGCCAGAGTCTATTCACAGGTCAGGGTAGTGCAGCCTCGTGGCCAGAGTCTATGTGCTTCTTGTGGTCAGGGTTAATCACGAGGGCACTGACCCTGATGCCCCACTACCCTGGGTAGGGGGTTGGGGCCCAGCCACTCCACCGAGCCCCAGCCCAGGGCCCTATTGATGCCAGGGGTACAGCACCAAACCAGTGTGGATCCACACTGAAACACACTGGTGAGTGGGCATGCCACACCCAGTTCTCTCCCTTCCCCCCGACCACTACCACTTCTACTTCCCTGCGCTACTTCCTACCCGAGCATGTGAGGTGGTCTGTTCCTGGAGTTCTAGGCAAACCCCTCCTGCGGCCAGTGCTGGTCAATCTTCTTCAGGGTCTTGAAGCTCACGAATGGATGTGAGTACCTGAGCCTCCATCTCCGGGCAGTCTTTCAGCAGTGGATGCTCCCCTCCACGGTCAACAAACCCACGCCTGCTCTCTAACAGGGGCTGGTGCGACTCCTCTGAAGGAGCTCCCAGTGTGTGTCCTTTCTCCACATTGGCCAGCCGAGATTGAACTGAGGAACTTCCTTTTATAGGGGAACAGCAGGGCTGAAGGGGCGGGGCTTCTGCTACCCATAGAGTTCGCTGGGTTGCTGCAGTGCGGGGCAGGCCTGCCCCGTCACAGGGCTAAATATACCCAAAGACCTCAGTGCAGATCTAGAGTCCTTCAGCATGTGCAGGGACTTGGCTGTATTTCCTGAGAAGAGCTTCTGACCATCAAACTGGAGTTTGTCAACCATATTCTGAACCTCTGCTGGGAATCCCAACAACTGGAGCCATGAAGGCTTGCTCATGAGAGCTGCTGTGGGGATGGATCTATCAGCTGTGTCTATGCCATCCAAGGTATGGAGGCCTGTAATGATGTAGATGGGAATATTGGATTGATGAGACAACTGATTGAATGTCTCCATCCTCCTCGATGTCTTCCAGTGAGGGCCAGATTAACCGGCCTGGGGGCCCTAGGCTGTCCTCCCCACCATGGCCTCCCCCACTTAGGCCCCCACGGCACAGGACCCCTGCCTCCTCCTACCACACAGGCCCTGTTGCTGGGGGAGGGAAGGGCTGGGGCCAGAGGACGCTCCTGCCTTGCCTTGCTCTGGCCAGTCTGCCCAGTGGATGGGGGGCAACTGGTGTGCCATGTGGGGGCCTCTGACACAGCCACCCAGGGTCACAGGCCCTGGAAGGCCATGCTGGAGTGGCGGAGGCCATGCTATGAGCTAGCGTCCCTGTCCCCCGGGTGGAGCGAACAGAGGCTGGCCCACCCCTCTCTGCCCCTGGGGGTGGGCCAGCCAGCTCAGGGGCGGGGCAGGCACTCAGAGCCCAGCCTCTGGCCCCAGGGCTCCGCCCCTGCCCCCCAGCGCTGACAGGGGAGGAGCTCTCTCAGTACTCCTGCCGGTGCTGAGTGGGACCGGATTATTGCAGGGGTTTTAGGGGCTGGAGCCTGGGTCCACCTAAAGCCCCAGTGATAATCTGGCCCTGCACTAATATCCCCAGTAACGGGCAGGCTCTTGCATGACTGAGCGAATGTTGGTCTGTCAGGGAAGTATCTCAAAAGATTTGCAGCCTAAAGTGGCTGTGCCTGCATAATTCCCATTTCAAAGTTCAAGCAAAAGATGATGGGGCAGCCTGCTCTGATCCTCTTCTGCCTGCTCTCTCCATAGATGATATCTGTGCGGGGAACCTCTCAAAATATATCCAACTATAGGCAAGAGAGCCTCACTTAGCAGAATGGCAACCAAGGAAACCTGCATGCTTTGCAGAATCCTAGTAACTGGAAGCAGAGGAGGGCACAAACTCTTCCTCTGCTATCTTGATAACTATATTAAATGCTGATGCTTGGTTATTCAGAGGCCTGGCGTGGATCCAGGCCACCTCTCCAAAGGGACCTATCTGGATAATTATATACCACACAAATGAGTTATGGTACCTAGAGGCCATGGCAATTAAGGATACAAAAATTGTAACAGTGTTACTTACAGACTACATTTCAGCTAACTGGAGGTCACAGAACCAGTACATTTCTCCACTGGCAACAACGTAAGGTGATTAACACCTGCAGGCTCTGGTGCCATGGGTGGGAAACTGTAAATGACTCTTACTCATCCCTGAGTGCCCCCTTGTGGCTGGGTACCCTAGCACCAGAGTTACCGTCCTACTTCACCTCGTGGCCCCTAAAGACTCCATGACTGACCCTTGCCTCAATAATACTTCCCTTGGGATCAGCTTGTTACAAAACCATAGCACACCTATCCAAAACAAAAATCCTAATCCATTCTGCACACCAAGTGCATAGAGCCTTTACAAGCTCATACGGAGGCCATTGACATAGCACATACCACACTCTGGCTTCTTCAGGCCTTTCCTCTCCTGCCAAGAAAGTCACTCCTGCCTTTCCAGCTGGAGTGCAACCCAACACTTCCCAGCAAGAACTCTCACAGCATCTGCGGGGAGGGTCCATTAACCTCGTGTCTCAGACAGGACAATGGGTGAACCCCACCATTGCTCCTCTACCTTCAGCCCTCTCCAGCTTGGAAATAAGCAGGAAATTCCCTTGAGTGCCTTCAGCCCATTCCAACTCTAGCTCACGGAGGTCAACTGGCAAATCTTCTTCAGCCTTTCCCCTGGGAATTCCTCTCACTCTCTCATTTGCTTGCTCCTTTATAGCCTTAGGTGTTGCCTCACATTCTTAAATGGCCAAACTCTACTCACAAAGGGGTGCTGGATTTGCTTCATTTAAAGGGGACAGCCACCCTGTGACAGAGACCAATTGCTCTGAGACCTGGGTGTAGCAGTGTGTGAAACTTATTTACATGAGCTCACTTCCCCCAGATGCAAAACCCTGGAGGGGATTTTTTGACATTTATAGCAGGCTTTCTGCAGGAGTATTCTGCCAGAGCTCATTTCCACAGCTGAAGATCATCAGCGCATTGTGACTGGTTCACTGCATTATAGAGTGTACTCATATAGTACAAGAGGAGTTAGGAACATGAAACAACATACATTGAGCGAGTGTGAGGGTGTCAACCATACCGTATTCTACAATCCAGTTATCTCAAAGCCCAACTCAACTTTAGCCAGAACTATCCAAACGATCCCTTTAATAATAAATCCTGAACATCATCTCAAATCCCAGTTCCAGTTTAGCAACCTCATGTGCTTTTATAGTGCTTGAGTAATTCAATTTACCATGGGTTGCACCTCCTTTCTCTGATATGGAATGAAAATACACTCCGTATGACTTGGACGCTAACTCACAGAAGGTGTCCCCTACAGAAACAGAGTCCACAATATGTAATTCCCTTACCCAGGAACGTGACAATATTTACACCTTAATCGACTACAAATCCTTCACCAAGACTCAATCTGCAATTACCTATAAGATGTTATAGATAGCTGCAGTGTGTTGCACATGCATCACATCAGTCAAGAGAGCTGTACACATTTTAATCACTTTGTGGACTCAGTGGCCCAGAGGGCTCTCACTGTCCTTTAGATCTCTGTCCACCACCAGAATTTCAGACCTATCATCTTTAAGTGGTGCAGCCAGTGTTGAGGGCTAAATATTTTTAACATGCTGCATGTTCAGGTTTTTTTTAATAGACTGTCCATTTATCCTTCATAAATCATGTTCGAGTTGTGTGCTTTTCATGTTCACAGGGTTGTTCACACACTTCACACTCTCACAACCACAAATCTTAAATTTGCCTCAAGAAATCCATGCATCAGACACAGGAACTTTGCTTACCCTCTTACTCTGACAGTATCTTTCATCACTCAGACAACTGGCACATGTTTCTTTTCTCTTTGTATTTTTATTTCTCAAGGACACATGGAGGATGGAGGCCCAGTTAGAGGTATTGCTGTTCCTGGCTCTCAAATATGTTGGAAGGTTTGTTGTTTTCTTAAAAATCACAGTTCAGGTCAGCTGCACTGCCAAGTTTGTTACCTCTGTTTGAAAACCAAGGCATTACCAAGTGGAAGATAAGACGAGGGATGTTGCCACAACTCAGAATTTCACTTTTAAGTATGTTTGCCTTTTATTATTTCAGTTTTATTTTTCTGATCGCTTCAGCAGCTACCTTTAAATTGATAGAATTGCTGTGTAGAGCCTATAAGCAATGGACAGTGAGTTTGGCCACAAATCTCCCCTGAAGTCAGTAACAGTTGCAGTTAAATACATTCAGAAAACTGACCCAAACTGACTCCATTTTACTTCATTAAGCCGCACCCTGACCTCACACATTATCTTAACTGTAAATCACATAAGAGCTGGGAAGTTAGTTGGTATAATTTCAACGTTGTAGCTCATCTTCTTTGAAAAGCAAAATGTCACCAGCAAATTTGCTACTGACTAATACTTTCTCTGTTTTATTATGCTCTTTGAAAGCAAATTGTCATAGTAGGATCTGTCTCACCAAGTCCAGGTAGCACAGTGGATGGGGGAGAAATGCATCATTTAACAATTGCCTGTTATTCTGCTTTAGAACCAAATACTGTAGGAACTGCCTGATGGGATGTTCTGATTATAAGAAATCTAGAAGAGAATTGAAGGAGAAATTAAAAGCTCACTTATTCCGTGGAGTTGCAAAACACCCACCAAAAAAAGCCACTATATATGAGGCACAGAGATTAAAAGAAAATCCATCTCTGGATATTGCCATATGTCTTGTATTATTGTTTGTCTTTCAAAGCCTGAACTAGCTTTCATTGAATTTAATGGAAAGTCTGTGGGCTTCAAGGGGATATGAACTGGGCCTTAGTAGTCTGTAGGGTCTTCAGAGTGGGTATTCTGGAGATAGAACAGCACCATGCACATTGCCTCTTCTTGACAAACAAATTAAAAAAAAAGTTGATTCTGAAACTTATTTATGGGTTTCCCCAATCTCGTTGCATTTACTTTTTAAAGACAGAAATGCATTTAAAATTTTAAAGCAATTTTTAAATGTGACTTTGCACATTTGACCCTTGGTGTGGAAGTTTAGGTGACTGTTTATTGCAGACACTTCAATCATTCTAAAAACTAAAAAGCCACAAGATGTCAGAAAGCCAAAACAGTGAAAGGAGAGGTATCTGTGCACATTCAGATGGCATGTTATTATTAACACTGGTTTTATTTCATTTATACAAAAAATAGAAATAACAGACAAAACATACTTGACAAAAAAACAATGCTACTGCCTTGGTCTCATTGAGGAGCTGAGCAGGCAGAGTCCTGGCTGAAATTTTTACAGTATATGTCATTGAGAAAGGCAAATACAGACATAATACAGTATATCCATGCAATAGATGAAATACAAAATGTGTCCAGCGGCCAGATGAACATTCTGGAAGTTACCTGTGTCATTGAATTTCCAAACCGATACTTTTGCTCACCCATGCCTTTGAACAGCATATCTTACAAACAAGCTACAGACACACATATAGCATAAAAACATATTGTATATGGTCTAACTGCTACAAATTTAAGGCATCCTAACAGTCTTGTTTTGCTGGTGAGAATTATGTCTCATAAATTAGTGTTTTTAAAAGAAGGTATTTCAGGCATTTCAAACCATGTTTGAAGGCAGATGAGACACCATGAGATGTGAGTTAGAGGAAGAATTCCTGTAGCTCTGGCTCTTCAATATTTTTTTGGCTGTAACATTTCGGATTTTTCCTATTGATGTCATTATACCTGGGAAGAAAAAGAAGAAAATTATCCATGATCATACTAATGAGATAGTGTTTGGTCTTGCACTTGTTTTATTTAGAATGCAAGTTTGGGTTGATGAATGCAACTATATCTACAAGCTTGGTTCTTCAAACATTGACTCCTGAATGGAGGGCTTAATACTGCATGTAGTCCCACTGACTTCACTATGGCTCTTATCCAGGTATCCGATTCACATGGGCAGACACACAAGGCCAACTGTAGAACTGGGGCCTTTGTAAATCACTGTGTAAGTTAAGGCACTATTAATATGTTTAATGATAGATAGAATTTTCAAAAATTCCTAAGTCTCCAGGGGACTTGGGTGCTTTTAAAAATTTGGCCCAATCATACTTTCAGAAATCATTCTTCAGCACACACAAATTCAAACAAAAAAACAAAACAAAAGGATGGCAATAATTACATGGTAAGCTCATTGTGACAAAGACCATAGCTTACAAAATGTAGTGTAACTTTTACAATTCTTCCAGCTGTAATAATTAAGATATTATACACATCAATAAGTATCTCCTCTCGATAATATATATTTTAAACTACAGAATGCCCCCCTTTAATCAGTTTTTTAAAGGGGGGTACTAGGTGCTCAGAAGGCTATCCTTTCAATTAAAGCAGGGAAACTAGAAAGAAAAAACCATTTAAGTCTACAAACTGTTCTATAAGGCTATGTCTGCACTAGAAAAGTTGTCGACTTTTGTTAAGTTGACTTTAATAAGGTCGACTTTACATATTAAAGTCGACTTAACAAGTGGCAACATTTTAAGTCGACTTAGTCCACTTTGTTAAGTCGACCTAACTGCCCTTAGGTTGACTTAACAAAGTGGACTTATGTGTCCAAATTGGGTTTAGGTCAACCCAAGGAAGGGTTAGGGTGACCTAAGGAGGCTTAAGTCGACCTAATGAGTGGTAGTTATAAAGTCGACTTAAGCTTTCATTAAGCTGATTTAAGGATTTTCTTAGGCCAATTTAATGAAAGCCTAGTGTGGACACAGCTTAATTTAAGTCGACTTAAGCCTCCTTAAGTCAACTTAAATTGCCAGTGTAGACATAGCCTAATACAGTAATTCAGATCAGAACACTCCAATTCTTTTGATTTGCCTGTGCTCTGAATCACCCAAGAGCATAATGTGAGCCCAATGCTATTCTCATTCTCTTCAATGAAGTTTTCATTTTGGAGTGGGATTTTTAAAAGTGCCAAAGGGAATTAGGCATCTAACTTCTTCTTTCACAATGACTCTCAGACAGACACTCTTAAAATTTCCACCTTCCGTTATTTGTCCTTAGCTGCAAAACTCCTACACTATATGTCACTTGGTCATAAGGACCCAATTCTGGTATGTGGTTAACCTTCACAATGCATGGGTCAGTGGTGCATGTCTGAAAAAGTGCCCTGAAGCTCACCTTTGCACCACCCCGGTCCTGCTGCAGCTATGTACAAGCCAGACAGGAGCTTTAATTTATCCCAGGCTACAGTGGTCACAAAAAGCCAATGCAGTCAGAGACCAGCTCGGTGCAGGGACATTTTAGCAATACTTTCCTTATGGTTGCTTTCATTGTCCCATGGAGTTTATGACAGGTCTCTTAAGAGCTGCCACTGAAGATGATGGGAACAGGTATCTATCAGAAGTCTTTCTATTTTAAAAGACTCTTCCCCTTGCTTTAATGCTGAACAGTTCCCCCTCTTTCCCATGAGGAGGCTGCAGCACACATATTAACAGAAAAATGGGATCTGAATAGGCAAAACAGGAGAAATCTTTCTGCTGCAGACTATCCTTCAGTTTCTTCTCTCAGAACCCATCAAGCATCACTAACATTGACAGTGTTCATAGAGTGCATCCTAAATATGAACCAAGATCTCCTGAGATGATTCAGTACTGTCCTGTTCTAGTTTTATGTCAATGTAGCACAAGAGAAATCCATTGCTGGAGGAATCCCTCGTCCTTCCTCATGTGAAAGGCCATGCAGAGCCCCTCAAGCACGCTCCATGTTGCAGCTCTATGACTGCTCCATGGTCTGTGGGCGGGATGCAGCTTTCCTGGGGGAACATGTCATTTGAGAGGCTGATCCTTGACTCCATCTAGGAAACACCATCAGGTTAGTGTACAACACTGCTCATCACTACCTCTTCTCAGTATGCTGCCCAATGCGGAATTTTGTTCTTGTAATCCTCCATGCTGAGCTATAGGAGGGAGTGGGTGGGATCTTACTGCACTGCTTTTACACTGTTCCAGTTTCTGCCAGCCTGAGGGAGAAGATTTTCATACTAGATTTCTAATTTGGGTCTCCTGGTTGATACAGGAGATGGCTAACACTGTGTCCCTAGACCAGTGTGCCTCCGAGTCGCCTTACACAGAAGGCATTGATGACTGACTATAACTGAATTCAATCTGTTATGCACTCACCTGCACTCAGGAAATATCACTCAGTGATATCAATTACTGGGTACTGAAACTCACATTGATAATGTCTAATGCTTTAATAGGCATTTATAATCATAAAAGGATATACTATTTATTAACTACCCAGGGGCATTATTACTGCAGATTTTGCTAATGCACTAATACATCCAAACAAAGAGAGCTCTTTAGTTGCTGATGGCTAGCAGCTAAAACAGAGCTTCTTACTGATAAGATGAATCAGCGCACACTTTAATGTGTTACAGATTTCAAATGAGAAACCATAGGAACTGGACATTTCATTGGCATCTAAGACACAAGTAATTGCAAACATTTGCTTGGACTTGTAATAAACAAAAAGCTCACCAGTCCTTTCAAAAAGAAAAAAAATTACCCTCCACTTTGAAATGAGTTGAAATCTTTCCTCAACTGTTCAGAGAAATAAAGTGAATCTAATTTTACAAGGGCCCTGGACATTTTAGCAATTTATTTGCAATCAAGCTGTGACCAATTTGGGAAAATAAATGAGGTGAACCCCTGATACAGATGAGATTTTTAAATTTAAAAAGAAGTAGTTGGAGTTGGAGAGGGTACTGGCTGAGCTCAATTGGCTGAGCTCAAGAAATTCCATACGTAAAGCAAAGGTTAGAGTTTGAGACGGTCGAGACAGATAAACCGCAAGCCTGAGCACCTGCAAAGGGTGCACCCTACTTGAAGCAGCTACTTCTTTTTTTGGAAGCAGCTGGGTAATGTTCTAATTAGAATTACAGTCTTCTGACCATTCCACGGGAAAAGTGACTCTGCCCAGAATGACTCGTAATGGAACTGATGCTGATACTTTCCTAACATATTTAGCTGCATATGCTACAGGCTATGAATGGCTAGGGGTTGAGAGTGAATGGAGAAATGAGAGGTAGGTGGAATCTTGCCACCTTAAATGTTCAGAAATCATGAAATAGACCCTAAATAAATAAATAAATAAATAAATAAATAAAGTTTAGCTTAAACACCTTGAAAGCGTTAAAAAAAATAAAAAAAAAACAACCCTGCTTTTTGGTCTGTTTTCTGACTCCTAGGCTTCTTTTTGTAATTCAGGAAACAGCCTCAATGCCCAAAAAATACACACACTAACCAGGAGACCACCTTTCTTTTACTCCTGGGTGACAGAGGGACACTTCCTCAAAACCATCTCTTCTCCAACCACTGACCACAGATCCTTTCTCTTGCTTGCTACATCCTCATCCCTTCAAATAGGCACCACAATCCCTCTCACTCTTTTTTCTTTGGTTGGGCAGTGCCTCCGTCCCACCTCTATCCCATGATACTCGCCCTTGTTCTCCCCTTCCCTGGATGCTGCCCCTTGTGAATGATCTGGGAGAGTGCAGCCAAGGTGGGGCTGGCTCCCTGCAGCTCGAGAGGAAAGGGGAAAACACCCAGGCACACTCTCCTTAGATCTTTTTTGCATGTCAGACATCCTCACTTTTGCTTCTCTTACCCCTACTTAATGCTGAATGGAAGGGGTGGGGGTAGTTAAAATCTGACCCTAAACCATTCTCCGTTTTTCTATCTGTCCCGCGCCCAGGAAGCATGAACGGGATCTGATTCACTATGCAGGACACAGCAAGGAGAGGACCAGCCTCTGGGGTGACTTGAATTGCAGTCCAAACTCTGCAGCTCAGTCTCCCAGCAGAGGCCTGTTGAGGGGCAGTCAGAACTGCAGCATCTGCTACATCTCAGCAGAAACTCTATTCTGCCAGGAACTTTTCATTTAATGATGCAAAATTGTGGCACTTGTGAAAATACGGCAAGGGTTGGCCGCCCCAGAGATAGTTTTAGTGTAGGGGGATGATTAGTAGCCTAGTATGTCACCATACTCCAGAGTCTGGGATATTTTGGCTGGAGAGTGTTCAATGTCATTGCAAGAGACTGTAACACTGCAGGCATTTTTCCAATCTTAAAACAGGTCAGATGTGAATCTCTCCAGCATTCCTCAGGGAAGAAGAAACCTTTAGAAGCTAGACCAGAGTGTCCTGGTGCTGATTTCACTGACACCGATGTAAAGAAGATGAGCGTCGGACTCTTGTTTGCCTAAGCTATTAAAATCAAGTTAGGTATATGTGAGAAGGATTTGGGTGGTGAGGAACAGACATCTTCCCAACCAGCTCTACATTTTAAGAAACTCCTGAACTACTAAACTGCTAACATCGTTCAAACCCCCTAAATGGCTAAAAGATTCATTTCAAATTATCCTGAAAGTTGCTCACATTGAGTCAAAATAATATGGCTGTTTAAGGAATATTTTCTTTTAAAACAATCACATATCTTATCAAATGCTGCATTTTGTGCACACACTTCTAGTTCCTGAGAGACTGATCTGTCTGCCTGACAATCTCATAATAATACATTTAAATTAGACAGAGGAAACAAATGGTCAAAATCATGAGGCTTTGTTTTAACATACTTAATTTCTTCTGAAGTCCAAGGCCAGGTGAGAAGAAGACAGAAGGGAAACCACTGTTCTTTATGGCCAGATTAGGACTGAAGGTTGATTTGCCCTACTCGTGAGAGGAAATTTAATTTCCATTCTCATCTGGTACTTGACTTTTGTTCAACAGAAACTGAGTGCTGTGCCAAATGGAACTAAACTGCCTGGTGGATTTATGAGCATGACTACTTTTATACATGCTCAGAGCTGAAGGCTCTAAACTAATTCACATGTGACATTAGTAGAAGTCCATCACAAGTGAGGTTTTTCTTCTTTGTTTAAGGAAATCAAATATTAGTCCTGGCATCAATCACATCATTGATCTCAGCTGTGAATTATTTTAACAAGCACATGCAATTAGGCAAAAATAGCAACAATTCTGAAGCCAAACATTTCACTCTGCATCAGCACATACCATGCATAGTTACACAGACGTTCTTCAATCAGCATGCTAGAGGAAAGATTGGTGTAGCTGGAGTAAGGCGCCTGGAGAAGTGCAATATATAAAAGTCAGCTGAAAACATGCAATGAGTTGATCACATGCACAATAAACACAGACATATTTAAGTAACTGTGCAATCAAAAGGAGCATTTTTTAAGGTGAAAAGTTAAAAAAAATTAAAGTTTTTTAAAACTATAATTCATCTGTTACTTTTTTTTTTTGAGGTAAAGAAATCCCATGGCTGTGAGGTATCTCTGAGTAGCTATGAAATGACAATATTCCCAAGTGAATTTGGTGTTTGACAAAGATAACATACAAATGTGGCACCTTGACATTGAACAAGCATATCATATACAGCGAGTGTCAATACCACGAGCAATGAGTGAGAGCACCAGAATCTCCTTTCTAACTGTTTCATCTTTCTAAGTGAGCTACGTAAACTATTTATGACATCACTTTCTTTCAGTTTGCAGTGTTATAGCTGTCTTGGTTCCAGAATATAAGAAAGACAAGGTGAGTGAGGTAATATCTTTTACTGAACCAAACTTCTGTTGATGAAAAAGAGCTATGTGTAAGCTCGAAAGCTTGTCTCTTTCACCAAAAGAAGTCAGTCCAGTAAAAGATGTTGCTTCACCTACACACTCATTTTATGCCAAAACATTTGTGAAAACAGTCAGTCCTTTTCTTTCTCTCAAATATTTGAATCCATCTTTTTGAAAAATTTTACTCCTACAGTATCAAGTTACTTCTGTACTTCAATGGCAGTTCAACTAAACAATTTGTGAGCTATTTTACAGCCCAAATACATAACCCTTAGTCTGACTATATAATTTAATGTAAATATTAAGTGTACTGTCTTCTGTTTGTCTAAGCTATCCCATCAACTTTACATTTTTAATATTCATTTAAGATTTTGGCATTATATGATGTATTAATAATGCAGTAAAATGTAATTCATCTTTTATGAGATTACTCTTCTTTTTGCCTTTTTCTCTTCATTCACTTCTTTTCTCTGGCTGAAAATCTGGATGGTACCTTTTCCACCTTTTTTCATTTACCCCTAAATCGTAGTTTTCTACAGTACCTAATTCCTCCATTTTTCTCTCCCTTAGTCTGTTTTCTGTTCTTTTGGCATCTCTCCTCCCTTTCAATTCCTCCCTCCTTTTCTTATCATCCCATTCATCCCTTCCCTCGTCTGTCTCATCCCAAGATACCCTGATTTGTCACTCACATTCAATGCTCCCCCACATCTTGTCATTCACACTCCTGGAGAGCAGTATAGCAGAGAGGGCAGCAGCTGGAGGAAGAGGGTATGTTTACATTATATTCTGCCACCCACTCAGTCCTGCCTCTTTGGGCGACCAGGTCTACGTTAGGACAGGGGTGGCCCTGAATTTATTTACTCCTTAGAAATCCAAAGTTTTAAAAATTAATGTTCTCGCTAATGAATTGTCCTCCACAATAAGATTAAACATTTATTCTAGGTGAAATCCTCCCCTGTGCAGAGCACAGAGCTAATGCATCAATTAAGGGCACTTGTGGATGTAACTGGTTCCTAGCTCTTGTGCTGACTCCTGCACAGGGGGGAATTTCACTCTCAGTGATTCCTCCTCCTTTCCTAAGTCTTCAGATAAAAGCGAAACATGACCTGAAGTCTGTGGCTTTCCCAGTCAAGTAGAGCATATTGTTTGTTTGTGTGTGCATGGTTGTGGGGAGGGAAGAACTGAGGTTGTCATTCTTTGTCAGAAACAAACTGGTCATTACTTAAAAAGGAAAAGAAATAATAAGAAAAAAAGACTTCCTCCCCACACCTTGAGAGCGCTCATTGTCTTATTTTTTCCTTTTGTTGGAGCGGCTGGATTTCCCTTGCTATCTGCAGCCTTTCTTCCTAATGAGGTAAAGGGCAATGTTGATGAGGTTTTCATCAGGTTTGCAGTTTGACAGTTATTGTTGTTGTTCTGGTTCCCGCTCAAAGTCTCCATTATGGATCTAAATGTTCCAAATGGCCTTTTGAGCTGATCCCCAGGCTCCGTGCTGGCTGGAGACCGCTGAGGTGCTTTGCCTCGGTCTTTGTCCTTTCCCTCATTCAGTTCCATCTCTGTTTGCTCCACCTGCACCATGGGCTCCTCAAAGGTTACTCTGAGTTTTAAATTCTGGGAGGTTCTGCGCTTTGAAGATGGAGACTTGAGGGCGCTCTTAGGGCTGGTAGCAGCCTTTTGAACAGTGGCACTATCAGTGCTGGTCTGAGAAGTATCCCCAGAAACCTGGCTCTGAGATGCAGTCCCAGACTGATACTGGGACTCGTTGTCAGGATCGCTGCTCTCTGAAGAAGGAGATGGGCTGTGGCCATCCACAGATTTGGAAGCTTTAATGCTAAAAGGAAACCGTCGCCCTGCTGCCAAAGTGTGTTTCTTAATCATCAGGTGCAAACTCTCGGTGCTTTCAACACTTTCTACTATGGGCTGTGGCCTTGGTTTGTCGGTTCTTTTCACAGGAGTATTCTTCAGGTCCTCAGAATTATTTGAGTCTGTGTCAGACTCGCTGAGGGATCTCTGCATAAGCTGCCTCAGTCTGGCTAACTTCAGCTCCCTTTTCTCTGGTAGAATCTTCTTCACATTCTTGGAGGAAGCATGGGCATCCTGAAATTCCAATGTCAGCTTCTCTTGCATACAGACGTTCTCAGAGATTTCTTTCCCCAACAGCTGGCGCAGGATTTTATCTGAGTCCTCATCTTTCATCTTGGACCAAGTACGGCTGGAGGTTCCTATGTTGCCAAGAATCTGTATCCCATCTTGAGTGTTCAATTTGCTTTTTGGTAGAGACAAATCATCTGCATCAGATGGTTTCCACTGGGGTTTGCCAGAAGTGGGGGACAATGGTGAACTTAAAAAGAGAAAAGATTTTAAGATTTTCAATACAAGATGCCATAGTCAAATATGTACAAATATAAAATTCAGTGCCTCCATTTCTATGCACGTCTGTCTAAGCATACTGCTACTCCTAACCCTTTGACCTTTGTCCACATAGAATATATGGCCATATATAGGCCATAACTCTGTTTCCATTCCAAACTAGATTTTACCTCCCTTTCTCTTCTAATTTTCACAAAGGAAAAACCTCTTTACAGCCTGAAATAGTGTATGGCTACTTGAATACCAAAGAAGAGTTTAGAGGAAAATTTGAAAGAACAGCTGTTTTTTCAGTTATAGGCCTTATCCATTTTTCAAAAAAGTAAAAAAAACCACATTCCTTTTTTAAAACTATTTTGTCCATTCAACACAATGATAACGTGGCCTAATTACCACAAATAAGCCTTATGCTAGAATGACCAATATTTACACCTCATTATAACCTGGCAATTTAAAAAATGTGAATTTCAAATCAGCAGCGAAAAAGAAATGTATTGAGGTTTAGCAGATTTTATTATTTTTAATATGTAAATTATCATATAGACAATGATCTCTCCTGACAATTGTTATACAATAAAAAGACTCCAAATTATACTACTTTAGAATTCCACTCCTGTAAACTCTATTACCTTGGGGATGTTGGTAGTGATTTGCCCTCTGATTTCTGGGCTTCTAAAAGCTGTTGTAGTTGGTTCTGTAATGTCACACGTTCTACTGTTTGCCTGCAAGGAAAGTCTAAACTGTTAAACCCATTATTAAAAAGCTACCAGCCTTACTTTACAAGAGGATAAATGATGCCACTCATTAAACGTCGCATTCAGAAGGCTCTGGTCATCTATAATTGAAGGTGCAAATGTAGACTATGCAAATATTAACAAGCACAGAGATTCGGTATTCCTCTAAATTACCTCTAATCCCTGTGGGGACCCTGTAATGATGGTATAGCCCCTTCTGAAATCTGCCCAGTTAATATAAATTATTTATTACTGATAGTGACTTTGGTGTAAATTGCACGTTTAGAATTTTAAGCAGCAGTTCTGTAGAGATATGTTAATCAGGAGATATCCCCTTTATATCCATGGGTCATTTTTGCGGATTGTGGCTTGGATGTGGATATATGTTTGGTATTTGTGCAGGGCTCTGTAGCACACACTCACCTGAATAGCGCAGCTGTCACCCAGCCCCCAGGCTCCAGCTCGCTCGGCTCTCTGAATCCCGCAGCAGGCTGCATGATGTGACAATAGCCCACTAGACATTTCGGGAAGTTGTAGTTCCCAGCTTGCTCAGACGGAGTCTGTAAACTACAACTCCCAGAAGGGCGTACTACGTACCCAGGTGCTCCTGTGCAGGGAGCCACGTGCCATTTCGAAAGAGGTGTCTTTACTTTAAGCTAGCAGACAGCAACCGTGGGCAACATGAGCAGAGTAGTTGTCACTGCTGTCTCTCCTAGCCATGTCTGTGCGTATTAGAGCCTCGTGGCTGCATACAGGTGTCTGAGCCTCCGTGGGGAGTGCACCACTGCACATGAGGGCCCAGGATGTAGCCTTCTGCCTGGAGCTGATAAGGAGATACAGCAGGGCAGAGCAGGTGGCAGGGCAGGAGAAGTGAGGAGTGGTTTGGGGTTGGGGATTTGGCACAGCCCTGAGTCACTGGTGTGTGGTGCTGTAGAGCCCTTCAAATTGGTGGATATCTGCTTTATAGCCGCACCCACAGACTGCAGGTATCTGCAGACAAATTTTGTGGATCGCAGATCGGATGCAAAGACAAATTTTGTATCCGTGCAGGGCTCTCTCCATTTGGTGCCATCTTAAGATCCCAGAATGTCAAGTCACAGCAAACTTTAGGTCAGATCACAATGACCCTCTCTTGCTCAGCTGTGCATGGGAGGGGAGAAGGGAATGGATGCCCTTGCAGGAGGGCCTCAGTCTGGGGAGTACAGATATTGATCACTCCTATTGTCTCTGCAGAACAAAACATAGGAAGATCTGGGGAGGGGGGAGAAGGCTATTGCCCACAGAACAAGACCAATGCATTGGCAGAGAACTACTTCATCCTGAAGGACTGAGTAGACTGTGTACCTGCTATGTACCAAGAGCAGCATGGGCTAGACTGTGTCTGCCTGAAACACAATCTCTCCAGTGCTCCTGCTGGGACCCTGCAGCCCACTGGTGAATCACAGAATTATAGAATCATAGAAACCGGAAGGGACCATGAGAGGTCATCGAGTCCAGTCCCCTGAACTCATGGCAGATGAAGATACCACAGGGTACCACACTAATGGTGAAGATACCACAGGGTAGCCCAGGAGTCTGCAACCTGCAGCGCCAGAGCTGCATGGGGATCTCTGGCTGCCCCCTTGTGACTCTGGGCTCCCTCATGCCACTGGGGGACCCTGCAGGAGATTGCACCTGTCACAGACCCTTTCTGCTACCAGAGGACTCTGGGGGTGGCCCATAGCAGGCTCTGGGCTTCCTCCTACCTCCAGGGTCCCCACCAGGAGACCCTGAAACAGATGCCCTGGCCCAAGTCCTTGCACTCTCCACCAGGAGGCTACACCCATTGCAGCTCTCAAAACACTTGGTTATTCAAGGAATTTTAAAAAATGGACTTCTTATCTTTTGGGTTGCCGAACCCGGGGTAGAATACACAACTGTAGCCTCACAATGTTCTGTTTTACTCTGTATGTGTTGTGTAAATAGTTTGCACAGAAGTCTAGAGCTCTGGAGAAGCAGAATTAAATAAATATACAATATCATAGAGATAGGGCAAAATACCCTGCCTAGAGCCCCACCCCAAGATCACCCCAGCCTCTCTCATAGATCTTCATCTGAGCTAAATATTCACTATTTTGACTGGGGACCAGTGAATCTAGGTGGACACACTCTGTCAGCAGCAGGGTGAATGGTAAGTCATAAGTAGCAGAAGAATCCTAACATGGATCAATGGCCATCAAGCCACAATCATCTAGTGGAGGACCCTCCTTGGACAGCAGCAGAAGCCACAGAACTGAGTTAGTAGGCACCACATGGCAGATACAACACCTTCCAGCCTCTGAGTCTTGGCTCCCAGAGTAAAGGCATTTGAGAGTGTACATCCTGCTACTATTCATTGCAGGTTGCATGTTAAACTATTCTGTGTGGACAATCTACTGGTATCAATAGTTTCCACTTTCCCAGTACCTCACTATTATAATTTATCAACCCATTACCAAAAGACTTATGGTATGAGTTTCCTAGGTGTGCCAACAGGCGTGAGAACTTGGAAGCTAGTAGCCAGCTATCTCCACACAAGCAGCCTAGGTGTGATGGTTGCATGATTCTTGCTTGGCTACAGGAACATGAGGTCCTACTTAGGTGACCAGGTGGCCCTATTCAGTGAAGCCTCACCTGCCTCAATCCAAGGAGACGCCTATAAAAGTTGGGGTCAAAAAGATCCTCCACCTCTCTTTGACTCCTGGCTGATTTCCCATGACCAGTGGTATCTCCATTTCAGTGGGAGAAACAATCACAAAAATAGACAGAAACTGAAATCGAATGCTGGAATATTCCCACACTACTTGCCTCAAAAGAAAATCGAACATGTAGAAGAACTATATTAGCAGCAAAAGCTAAACAGGCATCAAATAGATATTGCTGCCTTATCCAAAACTAGACTATGTGACAGTGGGTGCACTTAGAGAAAAAGAATACACTTTCTTGGTCAAGCTACAAGGCAGATCAAAACATTAACCTACATGGCAATAGCAAACTCCAACTCTAATAAGCTACTAGCGGCCTGTGTTAATATCCAGGCATATAATGACATTGTAGACACTACTATCCAACGACAGTTTTCTGACAATAACGAGCATCTATGTTCCAATGCTACTTCCTCCCAAAGAAATGAAGACTCAGTTCTACAACCAGTTAAATGACATTCTAAGAAACACAATCAATAATGTATCTTTCTGAGAGTCTACTTTGGGAACTCACATATGAACATTTCACCCGTGAAAAAATTTTATTACTTCATTTAAAAAATCCAATTCTCTAGAACAGGAGAATATGGAGTTTGTGTCCAACGGAAGCATTTACTGATAATTCGCTGGGAAGCTTGACACTATATTAGTTAGCCTTGTATTTGATTCAGCACTGCTCGTCACTATGGTATGTGTATATTGCAATGACCTACGGCTGGCCCATGCCAGCTGACTCAGGCTTGTGTGTAGGGTTGATAACTTTGGTTAGATGTACATATGAGCGGACATACACACACAGCCGTGTGAATTACAGGATAATAGATTCTGAGCAGCACTTCCATCACATCACATAATCTTTATTTAAAGATTTATCTTTAATTTCTGGAGACTCTAGGACAGACCTGGAAGGTTGGCAGCCCTCTTGTGGCTTCTCGATTAAGGACTACCCAACTTGGGGGCAAATTGGGGCATCAGAGGAGCAATTTTAATTTAATACTAGTACAGGACTAAGTGTAAGTGAACTCTACTCAACTGCGTCCCTTCCTTACCTTCTCCTTATGCTGGGGCCTGGGAATGGCTAGTGGGGCACTTGGCTCAGGAGGAGGTAGAGACACTATGGTCAGTTTTTTGCTAACTAGATGTTCTTCTTGCTCAGGAGGACTTCACCACCATCTTTTTCAGGCTGGTTCAAAATGTACTACTTACATGGAACCAAGTGGCTTTAGGCAGACTGCAGAATCTGGACCTAACTTTCCCAGGATGCAAGCTTTGAATTTATCCATTCACAAAGCTATCTCTTGACATAACCACAAATGCACTAAAAAAAAAAAATACTCATATTTGTGGGTCTAGACCAGTGGTCGGCAAACCGCGGCTCGCGAGCCACAAGCGGCTCTTTAGCCCCTTGAATTTGGCTCTTGCTGGTGCGAGCCGTGGTCCCTTTAAATGCAGACTGCTGCTGGGGAGAATCAAATCTCCCGCCCTGAGCATGCGCAGACAGAGCGTGCTCAGGGTGGGAGCGGCCTGGCAGCTCTGCCGGCCGTCCCTGCAGCTGCGAGCCGGGGCCAGGTAAGGGGGCTGGAGGGAGGCCTGGAGAGGGGGGGACGGGACGAGGAGAGTGGGTGGGGGGGACGAGGACACTGGCTGCCGCCTAGAGAGGGGTGGAGGGCCCCGGTAAAGCCGCGGCAGAGCCGGCCTGGGGGCTGGCCATCCCCGCCCCCAGGGTGGGACAGGCAGGGTCTGCGTGTGGCTGGGGAAGGGGGGTGGCTGCGTCCACCGTGTGCCTCGTTGCCGGGGCCGCCTCCGAGCAGGGGGGCTAGGCTCAGGGTGCGGGGCTGGGATGTGGCTTTCCGGAGCCAGCCAGCGAGAGAGAGAGAGAGAGAGAGAGAGAGAGATAGATAGATACAGCCAGCCAGCCAGCGAGAGATAGATAGAGGGAGAGATAGATAGATAGATACAGCCAGCCAGCGAGAGATAGATAGAGGGAGAGATAGATAGATAGATACAGCCAGCCAGAGAGAGAGAGAGAGAGAGAGAGAGAGAGAGAGAGACAGATAGATAGATACAGCCAGAGAGAGAGAGAGAGAGAGAGAGATAGATACAGCCAGCCAGAGAGAGAGAGAGATTGATTGATTTGTGGAGTGAAAGGAGATGGTTACGAATACCCTTATTAAGTTAATAACAATATACCTTCCTATATATTTTAAGTTTAAAAAATTTGGCACTCAAAAGAAATTTCAATCGCTGTTTTGTTGATATTTGGCTCAGTTGACTAAAAAGTTTGCCGACCACTGGTCTAGACTAACACAGATAAACTTCATACAAAACAAAAACCAGAAAGATTTAATTAAAAAAATGAAAAAATGTGCAAAACAGGTGGTGTAAAGTCCTATTTACCTGAAGTGCTATCAACACATTCAATTTTATTTCCTAGCCCTTTAAGTACTGGTATTTATATATGAAAAGTGAAGCTCTGATCAGAAAAGTTACCATGCAAAACAAGCACCTTTTTATCTGCTTTTATGTTTTTGCTCTTATTTCCCCTCCTTCACTAAAAAAGATAAATATTTTTAGTATTTTAGTATTTTTAAAAATCTTGCTAGTTGTACAGAACCAGCACAGCTCTGTGAAATGAGCTGGATTCTTTCCTAGCTCAAATACCATCAACAGAATAGTTAACTAAGTTCCAAACACAGAGAGCCTGTATAGTTGAAAATGTCAGAGCCAGAAAGAATCCAGATGACTTCTCAGATCCCTGGTTGTATTTACAAGGCTGACAGAAAATAAATGTTTTTTCTTCTAAAGTGCCAAGTGGATTTGGAAGCACTAAAGATGGGATACCAACATGCCATTTTACAGTTACTTCTCAGAGTATAACTACGCTGTGATATATATATATTCTCTTCCTTTAATTTTACCTTTCCCTTCCCTTTGCCTACGTGTGCCATTTTAAAATCACTCCCATCATCTGTCAACACTGGCTTATGCTGTAAACTCCCAAGACACTCTCTTGTAGGGTTAGGCACATTTTTTTCCGTTTGCGATCACTCTTTTATATCTATGCATCTATTTCATTCACCTCTTCCCCTTTTTAAAATTTCCATTTAAACTACTTATTAAAATAAGAAACATAAATCACATACAGTGAGAACTAATCTGAAATATAAACAGTTTCATAGGTATAACTAAAAACATAATATACTTGTAACTCTTCTTACAGTTACTCCTGCCCAAATTCAGTTAATTTTTGAAAGGCTTAATACAAAAAAATTAGTTCTATTTATAGATATTATACTAAAACTCATAAAGCTTACTCCAGTCCCATATTTTCATCATTTCATTGCATAACTATTATGCAATGAACACTTACATCCCACTATACCTGCACATGCATGCACACATAGATAGCCTTGTGAATTACAGAATCATAAATTCTTGAGCAGTACTTTGTAATGCAACATCATGAGCTTTACTATTAAAATACATAAAAGATAGTTCTGACTGCTTTGTGTATAGTTAGAAGTTAATTTACTTCTAAATATCTAAAGACCAAATCCTGAGGTTCTTACTCAGCTTTTACTTAAGCAAAATTCCCACTCGCATCATTGAAAATTTTTCCTGTGTAAGCAATTAATAAGGACCTCAAAGTGTGTACCTAACCATCAGCCCTACATTCATCCTAGTCAAGTCACAGAATTTAGTCACTGATGACAAAGAGAACAATGTAAACCTCCATACCATATCAAAATATTTCAGTGTACCCAGATTTATTGTTTTATTTAAAAAACCAAGACACTTTATACAGTAGAAAATAAAACATATAAGTAAATAAATGATGGATAAACATTTTAAAGTTTATACTATCTACCTGCATATACTTTTATACTTTATAACATAGTACCACACACAAAAAACCAGAACATGCTACACAGCTTCATTTTATCCCATAATCATTTTCATTTGTTTGGCTTCAACTGCACAAAATTCCAGCTAAATCCTAAAGTTTTGTCTGCAGAATGTTGAAGAACAAGAGCAAGAAAAGGACAAACTGTTTTTTGATGAAAACCTGTAATCCATGCTTCACTGACATGAGGGTCATTTTGTCTGCATCTTTTTATTCTAGGGTTGTTTAATTTATTGCTTTGACAAAGAGCTTTCCCCAAGAGTATTTCAGAGAGGCCATTAAATACTTGGCTTGGGTATATGATTCTCACCCCCAGCTCCACCAGCATCATCTAGTGATGGTATTATATGCAGTACATCTTGCTGCGAACCCGAGGGAGTCCACTTAGGAGTCTGCCACGGAAGAGCATTGTCAAAGAAATCTCAGGTAAAGGCTGATTCTCTATCTTTGGATCTGACAGAACTGTTCAGGCCAAGATAGTTCAAGCAACATTTAGGTTAAGGCTGCTAATGCCATTTGATTCTCAAACTGCAGCTCACTTGCTGCCCAATCAGCACAGAGCTGCAACCCATGTGGTGTCCTCGGGGGCCATACAGGTAGTATACATATATAATGTGTGGATGTGGCCTTAATGGTAAATAGGTTAAGAACCACTGCATTAGAGGGTCAAAAGTTGGCTTGGTTGTGTAGTGGGGTGTCTTCTAATCTGAAATTCCTGGGTTCCCTAGGCCACAGACGTACTACTGCGGAAATCTCAGTATGATTAACTAAATTATTGGGAGACTTGATACCTTTAGATGTAGAACAGAGGATATTTTATGTAGGCATTGTGAAAAAGTTTTGTGACTGTTAGGAATTTCTCTTGTTTGGTGCTCTCATTCTGAATTGATCATGTTCTCTATAACTAGACAAGAAATGCAGGATGGATTTTTTATTTCGAAGTTGAAGAGGTAGGGTAGCTAATGGGAACGAGGCCATGAAAGTGGAAATTACCATACCCGAGGCAGAAGCCAAACTTAAGCTGCTGGATGGGACTAAATTGGGGGGCCCCAATAATCTCCATCCAGGGATATTAAAGGAACTGGCTCATGAAATTGCTGGCCCATTAGCAAAGATTTTTAATGAATCTGTAAACTCGGGGGTTGTACCATATGACTGGAGAACCACTAATATATTTCCCATTTTCAAGAAAGGGAATAAAGATGATCCGGGTAACTATAGGCTTGTTACTTTGACCTCGGTAGTATGCAAGGTCTTGGAGAAAATTTTGAAGCAGAAAGTACATAAGGATATTGAGGATAACGGTAACTGGGATAGAATACAACATGGCTTTACAAAAGGTAGATCATGTCAGACCAACCTTATCTTTTTTGAGAGGATAACAGATTTTTTTAGATAAAGGGAATGTGGTGTACTTAGTTTACTTAGATTTCAGCAAGGGCATTTGATACAGTTCCACATAGAGAGTTAAGTTACAGAAGATGGGGATTAATATGAATATAGTAAGGTGGATAAGGAACTGGTTAAAGGGGAGGCTGCATTGGGTCATACTGAAGGGTGAACTGTCAAGCTGGAGGAAGGTTACCAGTGGAGTCCCTCAGGAATCGGACTTGGGACCGATCTTATTTAACCTTTTTGTTACTGACCTTAGCACAAAAAGTGGGAATGTGCTAATAAAGTTTGCGGATGACACCAAGTTAGGAGGTATTGCCAATACAGAGAAGGATCGGGATACCATACAAAAAGATCTGGATAACCTTGTAAACTGGAGTAACAGGAAGAGGATGAAATTTAATAATGGGAAGTGCAAGGTCATGCATTTAGGGACAAATAAGAATTTTTCCTGTAAGCTGGGGTGCATCAGTTGGAACGGACTGAGGAGATGATGGATCCATAGATTCATAGACTAAGGTCAGAAGGGACCAGTACAACCATCTAGTCTGACCTCCTGCAAAATGCAGGCCTCAAGACCTCACCAGCCCACTCCAGCAATAGGCCACCAACCTATGTCTGAGTTATTTACCTCCTTAAATCATGATTTAATGACTTTAAGATACAGAGAATTCACGGGTAAGTGAGCCATGCCCTGTGCTACAGAGGAAGGCGAAAAATCCCCAGAGCCAGGCCAATCAGCCCTGGGGGAAAATTTCTTCCCGACCCCAAATATGGCGATCAGTTAAACTCTGAGCATGTGGGCAAGTCTCAACAGCCAGTCATCCAAGAAACAATTCTCTGTAATAACTCAGAACCCACCCCATGTACTCTCCCCTCTTAGGCTACTTGTATATCCACCACACATAGCCAGGATCTGGGAGTACTGGTTGATCACAGAACGACTATGAGCCCCCAGTGCAATGTGGTCGTCAAAAAAGCTAATGTGATTCTAGGATGTATCAGGAGAGATATTTCAAGTAGAGACAGGGAGGTGTTAGTGTTGCTGTATAAGGCACCAGTGAGACGCATCTGGAATATTGTGTGCAGTTCTGGTCCCCCATGTTTAAAAAGGATGAATTCAAATTGGAACAGGTGCAGAGAAGGGCTACAAGGATGGTCCATGAAGGGGAAAACCTGCCTTATGAGAGGAGACTCAAGGAGCTTGGCTTGTTTAGCCTAACCAAAAGATGATTGAGGGGTGATGAGACTGCTCTCTATATATACATCAGAGGGATAAATATCAGGGAGGGAGAGGAATTATTTGAGTACAACACCAATGTGGACACGAGAACAAATAGATATAAACTGTCCATCAGGAAATTTAGGCTTGAAATTAGATGCAAGTTTTTAACCATTAGAGGAGTAAAGTTCTGGAATAGGCTTCCAAGGGGAGCTGTGGGGGCAAAAAAACATAATGGCTTTCAAAACTGAGTTTGATAAGTTTATGGAGGGGGTTGTATGATTAGCCTATTTTGGAAATTGACTGATATTTGGCTACAGGTGGTGGATATACAAGTGTCCTAAGGGAGGGTAGATGGGGTGGGTTCTGAGTTATTACAGAGAATTGTTTCTTGGGTGACTGGCTGTTGAGACTTGCCCACATGCTCAGGGTTTAACTGATTGCCATATTTGGGGTCAGGAAGGAATTTCCCCCCAGGGCAGATAGGCAAAAAAACCCCAGTACCCTAGCCACTGTCTCTAGCATGGGGCATGGCACACCTACCGGTGAATTCTCCGTAACAAAGTCCTTAAATCATGATTCGAGGAAGTAAATAACTCAGTCATAGGTTGGAGGCTTATTGTGTTTCTGTGCCACTGCCAGTTTATGGGGTGCAGCGTAAAGCAAGGCCTCAACTCTTGTTCTCTTCCAGAATGTGCACTGATTGCAGTGTGTGAACACCCAAGCACAGCATTCACACACAGCAATCATAGAGCAGCTGCTCCTATCAGTTCTAGTACTGGGACTGATGCTGGTAACCCAAGCAGGCTGGCAGAAGCTGATCTTTTAAGTGAACTGTAAAAAAAGCTGCACGTGGTCCACGAATCTCAGTTTGGCCACCCATAACAGAGTATTTCTGAAGTGGCTGCTGCGGATGTTGAGAGTCTTCCAAAACCCAAAGATTTTCCAGCAACCACGTCTGTTGTTTCTCACAACATCGACACCCAACATTGTAATTGCAAATAATCATTTTAATGCATCTAAATGCATGCTAAGTGGACAGAAAAATACGATTAGCAATCATGGGGTCCTTAGACTTTTAAAGGGACAAACGTAAGGTGATTATTTACACATTTAAATACACCGATATTGATTGCTACACATTCTCACGCATACGCAAAAACAGCAAACTCTGACCAAGAGTACTTATGAGCTAAGCAGCTAAAGATGAAACAGCAGCTTGATTAGAGTTTGAAAGAGTATGGTGGTGGATGGAGAAAGAAGGGGAAAAGTATCAACTGACTAATTTTAATGTAGAGGAAGCAGAGGGATGTAGTTAATAAACTGAAGACCAGGGAGAGACCTGTGTGGTGCGCAGGCCAATCCGGGCCTGAAGATTTTGTCATGCGAGTAGTGATAAGGTTAGGTCAGGCTCTTCCCTTGGCCTAAGTGTAGCCATTTTAAAAAGCAAAAAATATATAGTGAGCTTGTCTGTCATTTCTGTGAACTGCTAAAGCTGGTAGCTGTGGTAAACGTTTCCTGTAAACAGTGTCTGTGCCTGCCGCAAGCAGCACAAGCCTGCGCTAGACTTCCTCTCAGCTGTGTGGTTTAGTTAACAGCCAATTGATGTTAATGCTAATGCACTTTTATCATATATGGGGAGAGGCGGGGCTACAGCCCCAGCACGGCACTTTCTCCACGAGTACGAAAAGCAGTGGGCTTGAATGCAGCCCCTGAGAAGTCATCACGGACCATCAGTATTCGGTTCGACTGTGAGGTGCCGTGAACCCGTTGGCCCCCGAACCCTTCAGTAGCCCACTTAAGGTGATCATGCAGGGGCTTCTTATCGCCTTGGTAAGCGCTTGATTTCCAATAAAGAGGGTTGCTTAAAGACCGGGCCTCAGTGTTTATTTCCACAAACTGGTATCAAAATGAACACCTGCCTGTGGCAGACCAGAGACCTGTTTTAAAAATAATATCAGTGTAGCCACTGTCCCACCCTTATGAATTAGACACTTACTCCTTTAGTTGTTTAGTTAACTTCACAACTTGAGATGCCAATGACATACAGGTCTCCACAACCACTAAGTAACGGGAACACATGGTGTGTCCGTGTCGTTCAGCACTTTGTGAAGGTTTCTCTCCACCACGGTTTTGTATAGTGACGTTTGCTCCATATTCAACCAAAGTCTGCAAAGAAGTAGAAAGGACATGAGTAGCTGTAAGTGTCTATAAAACCTCTGCTATAATGTAAGGCCAAGATTTTCAAGTCAATTGAAATTGCTGGGTGCTCAGCACCATTGAAAATACGACCAATTATTTAGGTTCCAAAAATTGAATTTAGAACCCCAACTTTAGGTGCTCAGTTTTGAAAATTTTGTTCTAAATTATTTTTAAGACTCAGGCACACTAATAATAATAACTAATAATCAAAGTTCCTAACCTGACTTCCAAGTTAATGGGGAACAGGAGTAATTTAGAAAACTGAGCTATCTTTTTCCATGGTTATAAAGACCAGATAGTGTATTTTCCCCTCTTTTGCTTTTCTAGTCCCATTGTTAACTTAATTTACACTTTTTGTTACTTTGTTTGTGTACTGTAACTTCTATAGTGGGTTTTAAATCTCCAGTATACACTGGGGTTGGGACTAATAAACCAGTAGGTGAAAACCTGGCAATTACAGACCAGTAAGTTTTATTTCAGTATCAGGAAAATTGATTGAAATAATAATTAAATAGATTTAAAAAAAAAAAAAAAGCAGAGTGGCAGTAAAGGAAAGTTGTGCCATTCCCATTTACTTGTGTTCTTCAGGTGTCTCTATAACCTCTCTGAGATCTCGACACCTTCTACCCTGAATCTGCCTTTATGGCAGAAAACCAGAACACAGAGCTAGCTATGCTGACCATAATAAGGCCAGAGAAAAGAGAAAGCTTACATTTGGATACTTACCAACTTTTGTCTGTGAAAATACAATAAGCCTCTTTCAAAAGCACTTGTAGAAAGGCTGTCCTTTTCTGTGGATGACCAACTACCCTGATTTTAAGAATGCCTTACTATGAAATTATTGAGCCCCTTTCCAGCTTAGCTGGGTTTTCCTTGATACAGGGAATACCTGGTATAATAAGGTCAGGATAGCTAGCTCTCTATATTCTGGTTTTCTGCCATAAGGAGAGGTTTGGGATAGAAGGTGTGGCAATCTCAGAGAGGTGATAGAGACAGCTGAAGAACACTAGAAGAGGGGAATGGCATAACTTTCCTTTACTGAAGCTGTGCTTCCTTTTTTTTTTTTTTTTTTAATTTTAATTTTCCTGGTACTGAAATAAAGTTTACTGGTCTGTAATTGCCAGGCTTTCCCCTACTGGTTTATCGATCAAAGAAAAAATATTTTAAAAAATTCAGGACAGTTTATTCAAGTTAATTCTTCAGAAGAGAAACAGGACTAGTCTTGCCTCCATTTAACTTTATTTATTGGAATAGACCACCACTGCATTCAAAGTCATTTGCTAATCACTGCTCTTTCACAATTTATCGCACAGCTCTAAGGGACACTGTCAAAGTTGGCAGCCTTAAACATTGACCTACCATGACAGTGCTCCCATCTGGTAGGTCCTACACCTTTCGCATTCCTTCCATCTATTTCTTTTCCAACTGATCGCTGCAACTATCTGAAAAATAACAACAGAAACACTAAGATGGGGATTGCGCATCTGCGCTGATTTGCTCAATGTGATTCTAAAAATAAATTGTGCAGGGTCCACTCCTGATGGCTTTCAAAGCAGGCCAGCATCTCAAAAAGAGAAAATTTAAGGATCAAAGTATTGTAATGATGGTGTTTCCAGATTTGTTTGATTGGTTTCTTACCTCAATGTCTGCTTGTCAAATTTCTCCTATTGTTCTTGCTACTTACAGGTGCCTGAAATGACTTTCCTGCAATTAACACACCTGATCTATGACTCACAAAAAACAAAACAAAACAAAAAAACCCACCAACCAAAAAAAATCCCAAAACCCACCCCACACACTACTATTGGTCAGATACAATTTCTCTGTCTCTCTCTTCCCCTTGTTCCTGTATTTTCTTTTTCCCATCTTTGCTTCTAGTTTTTGTCTTCCATCCATGTAGTGGATAAACTCTTTTCCTTGCTTCTCTATTCTCCTTCCTTTCTGACCATTATCTTTCCTCAGACACTCTCCTTTTCAGCACACCACCTTTACCTTCCATTTAGACTAATGCTTTCCCCTTCATTATTCTTCCTCTAAACAATTCTGGCTGCTTAACACAAGAAGTGCTAACTAACAGCATTAAACACTAGAAACTGTTCTTATGCACTTCTTGTGTTAAGCAGCCAGAATTGTTTAGAGGAAGAATAATGCAATGTTGGACTGGGCGGCTTGCTCAGCAGACAGTCTTTCAGTATAGCACACTGTTGGTGGCTTTTTCCCCTTCCTGGATAGTTGCAATGGTTTGCTTGAAAGAGAAATAGATGGCAAGCACCAGAAAGGTAAGTGTATTCAGAGGTCAATGCTAAAGTATGCCTATCAATCCTGACAGAGTCCCTTTTCAGCTCTTTCAAAGTTCATTAACTCATTAAGAGGTAGTCTCACCTTAATGCACCTGGAGTCATATCATCTTTCTATGTATTATTAAAAAACCCACAATATGAATTCAGGCCTTAATTCTTGTCTCATTATAACAGAATTATATTAGATTTGCACAAGTGTAACAGAGTGGAATTTAGCATGTAAGGCACATAGGCTATGTCTACACTACAAAAACTTAGGTCGACTTTGTTAAGTTGACCTAAAGTCAACCTTATTAAGTCGACTTAACAAAATGGTTTCCCTGAACAGGGACTTAGTCCATTTTGTTAAGTCGACCTAACTGCCCTTAGGTCGACCTAATAAAGTGGATTTAAGCATCCACACTGTGCTTAGGTCGACCTAAGGAGTTGACCTAAAGGTTAGGTCAACCTAACCGGCGTTTCTAATTAAGTTGACCTAAGCTTTCATTAAGTTGACTTAAGGAATTTCTTAAGTCGACTTAATGAAAGCCTGGTGTGGATAGGAACTAAGTTAGGTCGACTTAAGCCTCCTTAAGTCGACCTAACTTGCAAGTGTAGACATAGCCATAGGTTTTTAGAAGTTTCATTTTAAGGCCTACTGGTTCAAGCGTTTTTATGGTTTTAGGGTTTTTTATTATAAGGATTTATTTCTTACCTATAAGATTCTCCATTTTGATATTAAGTGTTTTTAATCTGCAGAGTTTTACATTTAAAATAGCTCTCTGAAGTAAACGCAGTTAGTACTCTACCTGTATGCATCCTAAATAGCCATGCTGGGCAGCTATATGCACTGCACTGTTACCATCTTGGTCAACTTCATCCAAAGAAATCCCTTGTTCTTGCATAAACTGGAGAAGCCACAGAAGTATTTTCTCCTAAGGAAAAAATTAAGGAAGAAATAAAGCAAAAGCAAAATGTATTAGACACAGAGCTGGTGGCATTGCCTATTATTGTTATTCAGCACATCTCATAAGACCCTGTTTTCAATTCAAGTATCCCCTTTAAAATTCTTTCTCTGAACAATCTCTGGGGAAGCCTGTGGTGTTGGCCAGCAATGCTCATTCTACTGTGTTATGCCATTAAGTTTTAATTATCAGAAAACCAAAGAACAACAAGTATTTTAGAGAGATAGGATCAAAAACAACTATAGTTGAGAAATGTATTTATATAAATGTCTCTGGTGAATTTGTGTCCCTAATTGGCATGTTAGAAATTATGCTATTTAGTCACCTATCTATCATCTGACTGCACCTAGAAATCAAGTAGGTGGATAAATAAAAGCTATCATTTGCACCTGTAACTGATTGCAAGCACAAAATAAGAGGCCAGGTTCAAGCCCTTGTAAGAGTTTGCCCCTAGATTTTACTTCCAAATAACATATTGTTAACATTTTTAAACATTAAAATAACTTCCATATCTCAAATGACTACACTCCTCAATAGGTATACCCCATAAATGGTGTATATAGATAAATTAACTGAATATTTGAATAATACAGATGAAAAATGAATTCTTAAACATCAAAATGCTGTTTTGGTGTCCAAGAAATCATTTAGTGGATTTTGAAGATGAAGATTCTTGGAAATGAACAAAAGAAAAATAGAGGTAGTCAACTAAATTCATCCAAAGAAAATGAATGATGATATCAGGCAAAATCTATTTATACAATCTGGATAAAGTAAAATAATCATAAATGTGATTCACATTTGTAATAGACCTCAGATATTGATGGGTGATAGCTGATGTTTTCAAGGCTTATGATTATCATCCATTTGCAACTATAATTGAGGTTAACCTACACTGGAAGAGCACTAGAACTTAAAAACACAATAATATAAGTTCCACAAAACAAGAAGTCTTAAGCTGATGTCAGTCATGATACATATCCTTCCATGACGTTAGGCTGCAGAATTTATCTCTTTTGAGCTGAAAGGATGTCTGACAGCCTAGTATAGGTTTGCAATGCTGTTACAGCTGTGTTGTCACAGGATATTAGAGAGAAAAGGTGTGTGCGGTAGTAGCTTTTAGGGGACCAATTTCTGTTGGTGAAAGAGACAAGCTTTTGAGCATCTCTTTCACCATTAGCAGTTGGTCCAATGAAAGCCGTTACCTCACCCACTTTGCACACTTAAGTACAGGAAAAATTTTATTACTAACTGGATTAGAAATTGAAAGATTCAGCGTTGTGGATCTTTCAGTTCACATCTCTATTTAACTCCATTACTCAGTATTAACTAACTTGACTGTCTTGCCCAGTATCTGTTCAAGGTGGATGTTGGATTTTCCTGTGGGCAGACTTTGAGGTCAGGGAATAGGATTCAGTATATACAACACTTTAGAATGTTGTAAGAGTGACACAGAAACTTTGACATAAATGGACTAATTATTGCACTGACCACCATATGCAATGTTTATTGAAGAAACATCATGCAAACAGCAGCAGCAAAGAGGGGAGTTTTATGAGGGAATTCTTCAAGTGAAAGAGGAGTGACTACATGTAGATCGGTTCCATCCTCTAGTCTGACAACCTTGGTGCTGTTGAGGAGGAGAAGGAAAGTCTTAGAAAGTAGAACATCAAGCTGGAACGGAGGGAAACAATCCCATAGTTGGGACGCTCCTTCCAGATGATGTCATGTTATCCTCTTGCACTGAGGATTCCCATCTGTGATAGAGGATATCTGTTATTAGGAGAGGACAGATAATAGTAATGGAGGATGTGTTTATTAGAAATATAGATAGTTGTGTTTCTTATGACTGAGAGAACTGCACGGTGAATTGGCTATAGACGCAAAGGTTGCAGATCTCTTGAGATAGCTAGGTAGATTTACGTGTAGTGCTGAGCCAGTGGTTGTGGTACATGTAGGTACTGATGACAGGGGAAAGTAGGAGAGAGATCCTGGAGGCTAAATTTAAGCTGCTAGGAAACAGATTAAAGTCCATGGTAGGATCTCTGAAATGCTTCCAGTTCTACAACCTGGGCAACTTAGACAGGCAGAACAGCAGTGTCTTAATGCATGGATGAGACAATGGTGTTCGGAAGAGGAATTAAACTTTATTAGGAATTGGGGAACTTTTTAGGAAAGGAGGTGTCTATACAAGAAGGATGGGCTCCAATTAAACCAAAATGGAAAAATTAAAAAGACTGTAGAAGAATTAACTAACTGGAGGAAAGCTGACAGTTGTAGAGTCACATATGGTGCAGAAAGAAACATCCCTTAAAGGAAGATTTATTAAAGGAGAAACATTTTACCCTAGTGAAGAGGACAGGAAAGAAATTGGTAAGTAGCAGGTAGGAACTAAAGAGAGATGAGTCAAACAAAAGAGAGTACTATTCAGATACCTCACATGAAGGTAGACAATTAAATACCAACAGATTTTATAGGCATTGTATACAAATGTTATTAAATGAGGATATTGATATAATAGGCATCACTGAAACTATGACAACCGATGGGACAGATTAATATCAGGGTACAAAATATGTAGGAATGACAGAGTAGGTCTTACTGGTGGGGGAGTGGCATTTGATATGAAAGAAAGCATAAAGCCAAATATAGTAAAAATTTTAAATCAAATCAATCTCTATGGATAGAAATTCCATGCTTGAATAATAATATAGCAGTAGGAATATACTACTGACCAAGATAGTGATTGTGAAATGGTCAGGAAAATTGGAAAGGCTACAAACAAACAAACCAACCAACCACTAGAAAAACCATAGTAATAATGAAGGATTATTATATTCCCATATTGACTGGGTACATGTTACTTCAGAACAGGATAGAGAGATAATATTTTTAGACACAATGAATGACTACTTCTTGAAGCAGCTAGTACTGAAATCCACAATGGGAGAGGCAATTCTTGATTTAGTCCTAAATGGATTTGGTTCTAGAGGTGAATATAGATGAACTGCTTTGTAATAGTGATCTTAATATATTAGATTTAACATCCTAGTAGTGGAAAAACCCCCAACCCCCCACCATAGTGGCATTTAATATCAAAAAGGGGGAAGCACATAAGAATGAGGAAGCTAGGTAAACAGAAATTAAAAGGAACAGTCACAGGAGTGAAATGCCTGCAAGCTGCATGGAAACTTATTTAATAGAGCATCAAATCTACCATAATAGAGGTTCAAATCACATGTATATCCCACACTTAAAAAGAAAAAAGCAAGATGACCAAAGAAACCGCCACCATGGCTAAACAATATAGTAAAAGAGGCGGGAAGAAGAAAAAAGGAAGGCAGGGAGAGGCTAAAAGAAATCCTTTAAAAATTTGAAGTCAAATCCTATTGAGGAAAACAGAAAGGAGCATAAACGCTACCAAGTCAAGTCTAAAAGTGTAATCATGTAGGCCAAAAAAGAATTTGAAGAATAACTATCTAAAGACACAAAAACTAACAGCAAAAATACTTTTAAGTACCTCAGAAGCCAGAAACCTACCAAACAACCAGTGAGACCACTGACATGCTAAAGGAGCACTCAAGGAAGACAAAGCTGTTGCAGAGAAACTAAATGAATTCTTTGCATCATTCTTCACTGCAGAGGCTGTTAGGGAGATTCTTGAGCCATTCTTTTTAGGTGACTTATCTGAGGATCTGTCAGTAAAGAAGGTTTTAGAAAAAAACTGATAAATTAAACAGTAATAAGTCACCAGGATTAGATGGTATTCACCCAAGAGTTCTGAAGGACCATGTGGACAAAACGATGATTCTGAAAGTCCAGATATGTTATATAAATTAAAGACTTTGAAAAGGTTCCTGAAAAAAGCATGTAAGCAAAAGTAAGCATTCATTGGATAAGAGGGAAGGTCCTCTCATCGATCAGTAACTGGTTAGAAGACAGAAAGAAAATCGGTCATTTTTCCACAATGAAGGAAAACAAATAATGGGGTTCCCCAAGGATCTGTACTGTAACTTGGGCTGCTCAGCATATTCATAAATGATCTGGAAAAAAGACGAATAGTGAGGTGGCAAAATTTGCAGACAATACAAAATTACTCAAGATAATTAAATCCAAAGCTGCCTATGAAGAATTATAAAGTGATCTCACAAAACTGGATTATTAGGCAATAAAATGGCCGGTTAAATTCAAATATTGGTGAGTGTAAAGTAATGCATATTTGAAAAAATAATCCCAACCATACATACAAAATAATACAGTCTAAATTAGCTATTACTACTCAAGAAAAAGAACTTGGAGAGATCGTGATTAGTTCTCTGAAAACATCCACGCAATGTGCAATGGCCATCAAAAAAGCTATCAGATAGTTAGGAACCAGTAGAAAAGGGACAGATAATAAGAAAGAAAATATTCTAATGCCACTATATCAATCCATGGTATGCCCACACCCTGAATACTGCATGCAGCTATGGTCACCCTATCTCAGGGGTCCGGAACCTATGGCTCGCGAGCCAGATGTGGCTCTTTTGATGGCTGCATCTGGCTCGCTGCCAAATCTCCCCGCCCCCCGCCCCTGCTGCGGCCTGCCCCATGTGTCCGGGGCAGCGGGGTGGCCGCAGCCGGGGCAGGCTCCCGGTCTCCCACCCGCCGGCTGCCTCAACTTCCCCGCCCGAAGCCGACCCCGCCCCGCCCCCGTTCGGGTCCCCGCCGGTGCTCCCTCCCAGCTGCGCAGACTCCTGCTGCGGCCGGGCTGGGGAGATTCAAATCTCCCGCCCTGAGCATGCTCAGAGAGAGCGTGCTCAGGGTGGGAGCGGCCTGGCCCTGAAACGGCTCTGCCGGCGACCCCTGTAGTTCCGAGCCTCCGGCCAGGTAAGGGGGCTGGGAAGGGGCTGGAGGGAGGCCTGGAGAGGGATGTGGGGGACAAGGAGACTGGTGGGGGCCGGGTCCGCCGCCGGGGCCGGGCTAATCCACGGCCCCGGCCTCCCAGCACGGGACTGGGATCGGCCTCTGGGGCTGGGCTGAGCTCCCCCCCACTGGCGGCTACCCAGGGCCGCGGTAGGGTCTGGCAGCCTTGGCTGGCTTGCTTGCTTTCTTCCTTTCTCTTCCTTCTCTTCTTTCCTTCCCCTTTCTTCTTTTCTTCCTCTCCCTTCCTTCTCTCTTTTTTCTTTCTCCCTTCCTTTTTCTTTCCTTCTTTCTCTCCTTTGCTTTCCTTTTTCTTTCCTTCTTTCTCTTCTTTGCCTGCCTTCTTTTTTCTTTCTTCCTCTCTTTCTCTTCCTTCTTTCTCTTTTTTCCTTATTTGTCTTCCTTTTTTTCTCTCTTCTTTCCTTCCTCTTTCTTCTTTCTCTTCCTTTTTTTCTTTCTTTCCTCTTCCTTCCTTCCTCTTCCTGTTTCCTCTTCTTTCTCTTTCTTTGCTTCCTTCCTTCCTCTTCCTTCTCTTCCTTTCCTTCCTTTCCTTTTTCTCTTTTCCTCTCCCCTGCCTTCCTTTCTCTCCCCTGCCTTCCTTTCTCTTCCCTGCCTTCCTTTCTCTTCTTTCTCTTCCTCTTCCTCTTCCTTTTTCACGTTTAACGGATGGAAGTCTCAACGCCTGCATGAAGCTTAACCTCACCACGTATCAACCAGACTACAAAGCCATCAGCAAAACCATGCAGCACCAGAAGTCGCATTAATGGTAAGAAGTACTTTATTCATCATTGGTTAGCAACAGCATAACAACGTTATTAAAAAGAATTCAGAGACTTATTGTACTTTAAAAGTGTTGGTCTTACATAAAATGCACACATTTACTTGTATTTAGTTTTAAACATATTGTATGGCTCTCACGGAATTACATTTTAAAATATGTGGCGTTCATGGCTCTCTCAGACAAAAAGGTTCCCGACCCCTGCCCTATCTCCAAGAAGATATCTTAGAACTGGGAAAGGTACAGAGAAGGGCAATGAAAATGATGAGAGGTAATGGAACAGCTTCCCTATGAGAAGAGATTAAAAAGATTGGGACGGTTCAGTTGAGAAAACAGAGGACTAAAAGGGGCTATGACAGAGGTCTATAAAACCATGAATAGTACGAAGAAAGTGAATAGGGACGTGTTATTTACCCCTTTACGTAACACAAGAACTGTGGGTCACCTATGAAATTAAATGGCGACATGTTTAAAACAAACATAAGGAATACTCAGACACTCCTTCTTGCTAACATAAGAATAGCCATACTGAGCCAGATCAATAGTCCACCAAGCACAGTATCCTGTCTTCTGACAATGGACAATGCCAGATGGTTCACAGGGAATGAAAAGAACAAGACAATTTAGTGAATGATCCATCCACTGTCATACAGTCCCAGATTCAGGCAGCCAGAGTTTTAGGGACACCCAGAGCATGGGGTTCCATCCCCGACCACCTTGGCTAATAGCCATTGATGGACCTATTCCCCCAAAACTTCTCTAATTCTTTTTTGAACCCAGTTATATTTTTGGCCTTCACAACATCCCTTGGCAATAAGTTCCACAGGTGGATGGTGCATTGCATGAAGAAGTACTTCCCAATGTTTGTTTTAAACATGCTGCCTATTAATTCTATTCGGTCACTCCTCATTTTTGTGTTATTGGGATAAACAGCACTTCCTTATTTACTTTCTCCACATCATGATTTTACAGATTTCTATATCTCCTCTTAGCCAGCTTTTTTCTAAGATGACTAACCCCAGTCTATTTAATCTTTCCTTGTAGAAGCTGTTCCATCCCCAATAATTTTGTTGTCTTTTTCAGTACATTCCTAAAGCTATCATCTTATTATTCAAGCATGAAATTTCTATTCATAGAGATTTTATGGTATTATTCAATTCACGTAATACTTTTACTTTATTTGAGTCTAATTCCCTTTACATTAGGTGCCACTCCCCAACCAGCGTGACTTACTCTACCATTCCTATATATTTCACACCCTGGCATTACTGTATTTCATTATCCTCATTCTAACAAGTTTTCAATATCCTCATTTTATTCCAGGCAGTCTAGTTCACCCATTTTAGTTTTTAGACTTCTAGCATTTGTCTATAAGCACTTGTATAGTTTGTTTATATTCACTTGGCAGCCATTAAATGGGACTCTTTTGTATCAGACTGTTCTTCACTAGCTTGTATCTTTCCTATCTTTCCTCTCTTCTTTACTAGGCAGTTCATCCTAGGATGGGTATACCCAGTGTCAGCAGATATCATGACCTCATCTGGAAAGAGGGTCCCAACTATAGGATTGTTCCCTACTGCTCCAGTTTGATGTGATCCTTCCCCAAACTTTCATCCTCCTGAACAGCATCTGGCTGTCATACTGCAGGTTGGACCGCTCTCTCAGGGTGCCCCTGAAAGTTCCCTCTATGTAATTCTCTGTCTTTGCTTCTCCAGTTTAATCACTCTGACTAAGGAGGAATAAGTCATTTTCTCAGAGGCAGTGACTGCATTTTTTGTGTTGTGTCTCAGTCAATGGGGGGAGGAGGGAAGCAGCAGTGGCCAAATCACCAACTGGTTCTATGCTGTACCTACCCAATTATGTGGGGTAAGATGAGGGCTGCTTGTGCACCTCCCTGAGAAGGCCATAAGGTTTAGACTGGCCCCTGTAGAAACTGGCAGGAGAATAGCGCATTCATCAGAGGAGCCAGAGAGGAATAGTGGCCCCATTAGTTCCTTCCCAAAAGAGACACTGCAGAGCTAGGAGGTGATGAGGGTTCTTTGTGGAGGGCTCTTTGCAGGACTTATTTGGGAAAAGGGGACCATATAGTAATAGAGAGCTGTGTAATATAGTGGTTTATCCTCCCCCAACTCTCCTACAGATCAGTATAGCTGGCATATGCATTCAAACACAGAAGCTTTTAAAGTTACTCATCACTAGATTTATATGCAGATTAGGTGCAGTACAAGATTAGTTTACAACGTGCTTTTAGAAAAAGCTCAATAAAAATGACCAGAGCTAAGCAGATGCTGTTATAGTTTCCTCACACCTTGCATCACTGCCAATGCATCCAATTCCTAAATTGTCACACTTTTGCAAATTATTTCAGGCTTGCTGTCTCCTGGAAAAAGCATGTAAATGATGGTTTTCTGATATAGCCAAAAGTCCATTAGGACCATAATGAAATGACTAATTTCTTCTGCCAGAGGTGAAAGGGTAACATACCAACATTCATAGAATCATAGGGCTGGAAGGGACCTCATGAGGTCATCTAGTCCAACCCCCTGCTAAAAGCAGGACCACTCCCACTAAATCATCCCAGCCA
>ML685772.1:13013361-13080157 GCA_007922175.1 Pelusios castaneus | reverse complement strand
GCCCTAAGTCGACTTAGGGCTACCCCAGGGCTACACTGGCTTAATTCGACTTTAGAAAGTCGAATTAAGCCTTAGGTCGAGTAGAAATGTGGTTTAATAAAGTCGACTTTATTTTCCTTAAGTCAACATAAGCAAAGTGTAGTATAGATGTAGGGCACAAGCCAAGCTTAAGTCGACTTAATTTACAAGTGTAGACGCACCCATGGTGAGAAAGCTTTTCCTAATATACAATCTCAACCTCCCCAGCTGTAACTTGAAACCATTGCTCCTTGTTCTGTTCTCTCTTACCACCGAGAACAGCCCAGCTCCCTCCTCTTTGGAGCACCCCTTCAAGTAGTCGAAGGTTGCTATCAAATCCCCCCTCAGTCTTCTCTTCTGCAGACTAAATAAGCCTACTTCCTTCAGTCTCTCCTCGTAAGTCATGTGCCCCAGCCCCCTAATCATTTTCGTTACCCTCCGCTGAACTCTTTCTAATTTGTCCACATCCTTTCTGTAGTGGGGAGCCCAAAACTGGACACAGTATTCCAGATGCAGCCTCACCAGTGCCGAATAGAGGGGAATAATCACATTCCTCGATCTGCTGGCAACACTCCTACTGATGCATTATGTGTCACTACCCATAGCCAATAATCTATACTTTGATGGCAGGAACTAGGAGGAGAAATAGTTTTAAAACACATTCATTAAAATATGCAGTTTTATGGGGACTTGTTAACATTCTAACTAATTAAGAATGTTTGTATTTAGTAATTGAGAGATTGCATTTACAGCGAACACAAGTTCCATTACAAAACATTTAACTTGAAGAACGGTACAAAAGGGTATTTTTGTGCAGGCACTGAATCAGTCTCTTTTAAAAAGTAAAATTGAACCATACCTGACCATAGCAACCTGCATAGTGAATAAGGCTTGGGTGATCTTTTGAGCAACTTAATTCAGCAATTGCTTCTGTTTCGCTCACCATCCACCGCACACACTCCAGTTGACCATTCTAAATAGAGGAAGAGTAGGATTAAAACATTACAGCTGTTTCAGATTCTAAACCACATCTACTACATAGGGAAATATTAATCAGAATCATATATATATATTAATGTTCATGTAATTCATCCTAATTTGTTTGCAAGGTTGTGTTTATATCTAAAGATAATACACTTGTTAACCTGGGTGCCCTAGTCTAGCATAATTATAATTTGGCTACTGGTAACATTTTGCCTAATTAAATTTACCCTGGAGATTTATTCCTCCCTTTCCTATCTAAATGCCTGTTGTATATAGTTGTTGGCACAGAACAGCTGCATTTCAAGAGTGAGTAAAGTGATACTTAAATATATGAGCTATGCAACATTTTGCGTAACTCTGCTTATGTGACTCATGAGATTAGATCAAGTGATTTAGAAGTCAAATCAATGGGAATGCTACTGGTGTGAATGAACAGAGTACGATTTGGCCATATATATTAAACTTTTCCTGTCATACAGTTAAATGAATATCCTCTAGGTTAGGAGACACAAAATTTGACCTGCCTTTACGTGCCATTTTTTATTTATCTTTTTGCAAAACTCTTATAATTCTCTATCTAAAAAGTTTCAAGTTACTCACTTATATTTTGCTCAATTTAATTTAAAATGATTGAAGCTGTGAATGTATACTTTGAATGTATACTTTTAATCAGTCGTTTAAAAGAAATTGTACATCTCAGATCTTGGCTCGAATGCAGCCAAATATTATTATGTTGACCAAACAGTATCTTTTTACTACCCCTCAAATAAACTTTCCTATTTTGAAATCAAGTAATAGATTAATAAGTCAGAGTACATGCTCAACAACTAAAGTCATCAAAGAAACCCTTTGTAATTTGCAGAGGATTTCCCAAGAAGTTAAAACAAACTATAAATACGGTGCCTGAAGAGTTTCAAAGATGATAGGAGATTGAAGACTGTCATATTTAGTTATGCCAGAACAATTTTACAGCTTGAATCAGAAAAGGGATTTTCATCTACAGTATTTGTCTAAGCACAACACAATATCCTTAATGGAGCTTGTGCCTGAATCTCCTACAAGATACAGTACCCATGTTTTCATAATATAAATGTATATAGTGCTTTTTACCTCAAAGGATGTCCAAGCATTTTATAAATGAAAGGAAGTACTTCATCAGCCACTGAAAAAAAATAGCCACCCATTCTAGGAAGCCAGACGACAGATGTTACAGAGTACAGGAACACTATCCGACAGGTTAGGATAAGAAGTGAAGAAGAATACTATGCCTAACTGAAACTGTCTGAGGACTTTAAGTAGACAAAATGTATCCACTCAGACTTGAATTTGGACAAAACAGTAAACCTGAAATCCCTACAACTCTGAATAGCAATTCACTTGCCAAGAGTAATTAGACTTTGATTTAATTCCTTATTTGAAAGATGGCACCTCCAGAAATACAATGATTTCCTAATGTTACATTGGGGCACTAATTCACTAGAAAGACTTGTCACATACTGAATACTGAAAATCATTTCTTCAGTACAGTACTGACCAAGTCTGAATCAATTTCCAATCTTTTTCCAGAAAGAAAATACAAAATTTGAAGAACCAGGAACTCTTGTATTATATTTCTCCTTTCCTTGTTTCTTATTGCAGAATTAGCAAAAGAGTGACTGAATTCAACCCTATTTGCTGAAGATGCTGAGAGCAGTTTAGTTTAAGCGTCAAACTTCCTGCACACCACTGTATTTTACAACAGCATTATAAAGTTGCATGCTTTCCTGTATAGTAGATTTTCCCATAAGCTTTAACTGTTTCCCAGATGACATTAATTTTTATAGTTTCTGACAGGCTACATACTGTGCTCTGCAAGAGGTAAATTTGAACTTTGGCCTGATATTCTAAACTGCTCTTGATATCTAATAAGTTTCAGCTTCAGATGTGGCACCCTTGAAAAGTGCAGCATTAGAAACTATCAAAAGTGCCATCATGTTTTATCAACATGCATTTCCCATTTTGGTCTTCAATGCTGTACTCATCTGAGTGAAAAACAAGACACAGTTTTAACCAGTTAAAAAAAATACAAATCTGAATCTTGAGTTAAGATGATTAAAAGTTCTTTGAAATATATAAGAGATGAATGATTCTTTTTAATACTAGTTAACTGATGTAAAGTTAGATTAGTGTGTATGTGAAAAAACAAGCAACTACCCATTCAATGATACAACAGTTTATGACTGACTCTTTAAAAGAAACAGTTTTATTTGCTTGTGTGTTGTCAATCAACTACAGAAATATCTTTTCCATACCCCTTTCCTGCCATAATTTAGTCAAAGGGTTGAAAATAACATCTTGGTATAACCATTATTTATAGCCATCACAGACCATTAAGAACCAGTCACCTTTATTGCTAACCCAGCTGGAGTTAGTTGTTCACTGTTCCGCTCATTCAAACCGTCTTCTCCCATCAAAGAAGTCAGATGTTGCAAGCACTCTGCATGCCCCTGTGATGCTGCTATGTGCAACAGATTGTTCTCATTTTCATCGTGAATTTTGTCTAGATTGTCTGCAGCTAGGTGTGGCTGTGCAAAAAGGAACAGTGGAGAAATCAGTACACCACTGATGCATTTCAGGATAAAAATTTAAACAGGATATCAAAGTTTCACGATTCAGGATGTAAGTCAAACACTTAATACATGGAGAATCATTCACCCTGCGCATGTTATTGTACATTTGTCCACTTTCCTCTAAAACATCAAGTGCCTATGTAGTCAGAGACTACAAAGACTACTGGTCTGATTCAGCAATTTCTAGTAGAATTCCAATATACAGTGAAAGGCTGTGTTGTATAATCCAGCCACACCGTATTATTCTGTCAGATTAAGCAAGCAGAAACACGATCATATTTCTACAATATTAATTTTTTAAAAAGATCTGTCCCTTTTCTTTTTTGCCACTATCTCCAGGAGTAATTTGCCATAAAATGTCCTTGATTCCCCTTAGCAACTTTACCAGTGGTCCCCCTCCCCCTCCATTCATGTGCTACTAGTAAGACAAATCATTGTAAAAAAGGTCAGATTTATCCTAGTTCATGGTAAAAGTGGCAGCTTGTACTAAGTACAATGAAAAACGTAAGTAAACTCTGAAAGTTGTGAAAACTAGAACGTAAGCTAGTTCTAGTAATGTTATTTGTATTGCAATGGTGCTTAGAATTATTGTATTAACCGCTACACAGATGTATGGCAATATGTGATCCTTCCCCAAATCTAATTTTAAGACAAAACATAACAAATGGTTTTCAGAAACAAGAGGAGGGAGAGAAAGAAGGGAGGACAAATGGAAGGAGCAACAGTAATAAACATCAGATGGTTATGCAGATTAGCTAGCATACTATCTGTTTCCATTAGGCGTTTTTTAATATAAAAATCCTCTGCCTTTCTTTACTTCGTTTTTAAATTTTGGTTTTGTTTATTATTATTTTAGTATTGTGATCTACTCTTCTGCCTATTTCTAGCTTTTGAATAATTCTGCTTTAGTCTTTGTTGTTGTGCTAATTACATGCCTTTGTGCTTACTTTAAACCCATAAAGCTAAACGAAAAGATAGTACAAAATAGTGCATGCACTGCAGCCTTTCTGAGTCTTGCTTTCCCTGCATCATGTTGTTAATTTGCAACTAGTTACTTTGGAAACACCTATTCATGATTTCTGAACAAAGAACTGGAACTAACCAAATCTTCATATGGGTCAGAGGGCAATCAAGCTTTAGTGTGAGCACCCATCTGTGAATGCTACTGCAACAAACCGGCATAAACACTCCTGAATAATAATCAGAATACAACAGAAGCCTCTCTGTTCCCATGGTCAGCATCTGAGTAGAAAGTGATGTAATCCATAAATAACTGGAACAGAGTGAATTGCAAACATTTTGCAAGGCAGAACTTCATAAATAATTACATTTTGAATTAGTATACAAGTGGATTTTAAGATGAAAAGCACCTGCATTTTATATTTTTACATTTATTACATAAATTACTAATCTTGTCCATCATGACTATTAAGATTAATATCTTACTTTAGCATATTGGAAACAAATGCCCCAAGTTTCATTTGGAAACCCATATATTCAGTTTCTAATTAAAGGGGATCAAATGAAGTTGCACTTAAGGATATCCACCTGATCAACTGTTGTCTTAAAGTATTGTCTTACAGACGTATTTTATTATAAATGCCTTCTGAAAAGGATTACACTTACCAGTAGTGATATCTGCCCTTCTTTCACGATGTTTAAGATGCTTTTCATTTTTTTCACATCTTCACCCTTTTCTTCTGGGCCTCCTGAGCTGCTCCAATTCATATTACTGTTCCGTTCATCAAGTTTATTTTCTGACACTGTGGTCTGTGGATGCAAAGTCCTCAGTTGGCAATTTGACATCTCAGTTTTCTGAGCTTGGGGATCGGTAACTGTCCTATTGAGGAAGCACTTGCTCTGGGCTTCAGTTTCATGGACTGAGCTACAGTTAACTAGAGGCTGAGAAAGCTCTAATTCTTCAGCTAAATGCTTGTGCTGATTAAGGACAATGGACTGCGCTTTTCTCATCTGAGAGCTTGTCACAGGGGACAAAACACAAAACTGTGTTGTGCTGGCTGACAAGTTCTCACTGTTTCCTGTCGAGCAGGTCTTGCCACTAAGACCATTCACTGTTGAATATACACCCAAAATCTTTTTCTCTGGAGCCACCTTGGTCAAAGAAGCAAGTTGCTGGCTTGATTTAATGTAAGGCACATCCAAAATTTCATCCATGTCCAAGTCATAATGTTCCAGCTCCCCAAGTAAAACTCCAGACTCAGTGCTTTTACTTTTAAGACCCTCTCCATCTCCTGGACACTGGTCATCCTTCTGAGATGTAGGATGAGAATCACTACCTTTCTGATAATCCACCTTCTGGTTCTTTTGGTCATCACTTTCATTGTTATCCGAGCTCTCTGGCTGGTGCTTTAGGGGGGAAACCCTCTTCACCGGTCTGAACTTACTGTACATATCTGCAATTCCCGTTGGTTTTTGTCCATTTCCAATAAGAGTTGAAACTCCACAGCTCCAGCTAGTGCTGGAAACTACAGAAACAAAGGAATTAAGAACAGAATATTAGTATGGGTGTGTACGTTTATCGTTTTGTGCATTTTGAAGATGTGATATTCTAGACTCAAGCACGAGGAACAGAAATTTACTTGAAAACATTCTGCATTCACACCTAAGCGGAACTGCAGTTAATCATACTTCTGCTTCAGTAACACCAAAATTAAACAGTCTGGAAACAAACTCCTTTCAAATTAGACATACATCTTAAACGAACAGAACAGAACCAAATTTAATGAGAAAAATACAAATCCCAACTACTTGACATATGTATCATCATCAATTGGTAAAGGCCCTATTGGCATCCACATTAAAGGCCTGTCATAAAACCATTTCATTAAGCTTCATTGGAGGAGTGGGATAGTCTTCTGGGAGTTCAGCAGTTAAGACTATTTGGAACTTTCCCACCACAAATGATTTTCACTGAAAATTTGGATTTTTGGCTAAAAGCTTTTCACAAAATCCATTTTCCAGGAAAAATTTAATTCTTCATCAAAGAACTGAAAAGTTCTTGGGCTCTGGCTGAAAATGATACATCTATTTGGATACACCACCATGGTACCTCCAGCAAGTTGTAATTCAGTGCCTCATGTCTCCATTCGCATCCATGGGCTTGATTTTATGCCCCATAATACACTGCAGACATGGGGTTGCCATGTTGCACCATCTCCCCAAGTGGGAAGACTGTGATACATCATGGGAAATGTACTCTGACTAGGTAGCTTGACTTGTACAGGAGAATAGGAGCACGAGGCACCTGTACCACAACTCCCATGAGGCACTATCTCAGAATTTCCCAATCAAAATATCTGGCATTTTTGTTGGAAATATTTCAATTCTCTATTTTTCATGGAAAATTTCAACAAGCTACTGGTTTTTTTCCATTTTGTCTGAAATTTTGTGATGCCTCTTCCCCCAATTTTTCAACCAGTTCTAGTCAGCAGAAAAATCTTCCATCCTTCCATAGCTAAAAAAAGTACAGTCCCAAATTCATAATATCCACAGTGCCCAGAATCAGTGGAACTCCAGTACAAAGCTTCTTTTATATTATTCTTTTTAGAAGAAGGGCTGGGGACTCACCAAATTTCATTCACTATATCAACTTTGATGTTTTCCTTCTAAGTGACCTTTTAATGTATATAAAGAACTAGCCCATTCTAAAGTTCAAGAGGCACATTTGAAACTTGGTAGATTTATTACACATACTAACTGTAGTATACTAGTGAGGTCTCATCTGCGATCACTTACGTATTCTGTAAAAACACCTTTCTTAAAAAGCAGCAATGTACAATTTTCAATACATTACTGAAGGTATGAATCAAAAGACTAGCATTGCTTAGTAACTGGAGCTGTCTGACTATCACCTAGATATCTTTGGAAACTCTTGTGAATATACATCACAGGAAATAATAAAAAAAATAATAAAAAAGCGAATAAGTTAGTGGGCCTATACAAAGAACTCACTGTACTGATTTATTTATGTATTGTATAAGATTCTAGGTTCAAAGGGCTACACTTTTATGTTGGTTTTATTTACATGTGAAATTTTTTCCAAGTGATACAGGGAAATGGATACCATATGTTTTCCAGCTGTTTTGTTCTGACAGGAGCCATTAAGGACTCTGAATAAAAATGAATTCTGCCTGAGTCTTATGAAAACACTTCTTTCAACAGAAGGGTCTAGACAGAGAAAATGGCATCACCATTTTGTTTGTCTTCACTTTCCATTCTGTTCCTAGGCTGAATCAAGCCACCTCTCTGCCACTTTCTAATCTCAAACATTAAAATCTACACAAAACAGTGATAGTAAAATTTTAAACCTGATGTTAAGAGAGCAAAAAAGCAGAAACTTTGCAACTCTTCCTTGATTCACCACGTTCATTTAATTCTCTTTTCCTGCATGACATTCGTAATAAAGGTAAACCACCTTTTCTCGTCCCTCCTTTCTCCTTCCTCTTTTGTCCACTACAGAAGTGGGACATTTCTTTATTCTTACTTCCTACAGAGAGGCAGAACCTCTCTAACTCCTGGAGACACCTACTTATCTAAACAGAAATATGGATTTATATTACACACTATAAAGGGATAGATTGGGGGCCTGACCCATCAGGGGTGGTGCTGATCAGATGACCAGGCACAATCCCTCCTGACACTGCTTCCTCCTGTGCATGGGGGTTGTATACTTTGCACCAGCCATTACACTGAGATCACGGGTCCCCCATTTCACAGACCAGTGCAGAGTGGAGCAGAACCATGACTATGTCTCCTCTCCACCCCCTGGGGTCAGGGACTTCTTCCCTGAGAGATCAGATGTGTAGGGAGGCTGTGATTTCCGAAGTGCTTAGAGCTCAGGGATTAGTAGTGTGAGTGGCCTTTATATGGCTGCTATAGTGGGAGGCTCTTACTCATCCCTCCATACTCATGAGGTCATGCAGAAGCCATTGACAATCTGGGTCAAATAAATGCTAACTGCTTTACTCCTCTATAAACCATGACACAGGCACTGAAGAGGAACCCTAGAGATCTTATTCAATTCCAAGATCTGCCACACACTTACGTAACCTTTGATATGTTATTTATACTGTGTCTGTTTCCCAGCTATAACAATGAGATCACTCTTCCTGCTTCACAGGGTTATTATAACAATACCCTCATTAAGGAAAGGGTTGACGTTAGACTTGCGGAGGCCCAGGGCAGAAACTAAGTAGTATCCATGCAAGGTGCATGTGATGGTCTCTGGGGGCAGAGTCAGTAGATAACACTAACCCACAGGCTGGATTGACCACTGAGGTGACGGTCAGGAGGTGGGAAGTGGCACCTCCTCTCCGAGCCCCACGCTTTGCAGGGCCCTATGGCATAGAGCTCTGGGCAATTATCCTGCTTGCCATCCTCTAATGCTGGCCCTGAATATAGATCATAAATTACTCAGGCACAACAGTGGATGTCATATAAGGTCAAACATAGAGGGACAGACTAAAGCAGGTCCGTGATATAAATGATGTATGATGCTGTTTGATGTCAAAATTGTAGAACCACTTCCGAGATATTTGAAGAGAAATTTAAACTGTTTTCATCAAATTTGTAAAAGCAGCTGCTGATCATTAGTTGTGCCTGAAACGTATATGCACTCTTGAACAGGTAACGGGTACATATGCCAAATTCACATGGGTGGTTGCTAAAGAGTGTCTATGTATAACAGGGCTCAACAAAACTTGGGTGACAGGAGGAGTGTCCTCTGGCAACCAAAAATGAAATTGCTGGTGCCTAGCTGGGAGCCAATTTTGTTGAGGCTTGATGTATAATTAACTGTTTTGAGGCTCTAATGCGGTTTCAGGCTGGCTACAGATTCAGAAGGATGTCATTGTATTAATTAACTTACATGCATTTCACATTTTGAATATCAGTAATAATGGCTAGGAACTTTAATTTTAAATGAAAGCTTAGATTCTGGAACATGTTAGGAATGAAATATAAAAAACAACTATGCAGCAGCTTCTATGACTGCATAACTATATTAGGTATGTGGCATTGTTTGTCAAAATTTGTCTAACTGGAACTTATCTAAAAAAGACAAAGCTTTCAAAAGAGGAGTCTCCCTGATAGACCTTCAACTACCTAAATATATTGACTTTCAGGCCACTCCACGTCTCATCTATTTACTCAAATTGGAGGGAGGGGCATGGTAAGGTCTGGTATCTGTTGTAAGGGGGTATATTATTTGTATTTAGACCACCTCCCTGAGAAGCATCTGTCTCCTGCACAGATGAACTTCATTCTTGTGGTGAACAGTTCTATCATACCGGGACAGTGCAATCGTCTGCCAAGTTTCTCACTCCGGAACGTTAGCGATCTTTAAAATATTCTGCACCAAGGTCACTGAGTACATGAAGATAAGGATTGAGACTTAATTTTACTCAGTATAGTACAGGAAACTAGCAGAGAGACCAGAAGACAGGTTTTATGTGCTTACTGTAGCCTGGGTTACTGAGATGTGTTGCAGCATTCTGAACTAGCCGGAGTGTCATAAGTGCTGATAGCTTAATGCTCACGCACAGCAAAATGCTGTAATCCAGATGGAAGATGATAAAACCTTGTATATCCAAGGCCCGGTCACCTCCAGTCAAGATGGGATGAATGCTCGTCAACCAAAGATGTTAGAAAGTGTTACTGGTGAATGCTGTTCCCAGGACAGCACTCTTCTTTAATGAACCTCTAGACTTAATGGTTTGTAAATGAGCAAAGCATCTATGTTAGGCTGCTTTTAGTTGGCTCTCATTTCTATCATTGGATGAATGAATTCAGGTTACCTTGTCTTACCTGTGGCATCTCTTCTCTGACCCTGCAAGACCTGGTAACAGTTTCTAATTTTGTATCAATTGCAAATTCCCATATTGTAGCATTTATTCTCTTTCCCTGATCAGTAAAGAAGACTTGAGCTAGAACCGTCATCTGTGGTATCCCACTAGAAACCTGCCCAACTTTAAAAAAGAAAAGATCTAGCTCTTTATTGTAAAGTTACAATTTATATACTATATAACCACTGGAGAGAGAAGAGTAAATTTATGGATAATTTTACATTTGGAATTCTACTGCCATTTAAAAGAAATGCATTACCTTTCCTCTTGTGGTTCATTACTTCATCAGAGTCCCTTGAATGAATTAAGACTTGTATTTATTCCAGATTCATTTACAATACTCGGTCTCTGACTCTGTATACAGACACTAAGGCACTGTCTACACTAAGGAATTTTGAAAAGAATTCCTCAAAGTTGTTAACATTGATTCATCTTCACAGAGTTAGCAAAGTTGGAGCTTGAAGAAACAAAGAGATGCTATATATAACAATGGGATAATAAGAACCAGTTATGAATGTATTTCTATTTATGTTTTAATTAATAACATGAGTGAAATATATTAACAATTTTAACTGAAGGTGGTGCTGTTTTACAGTTTTAATATACTAACAGCTTCAAAGAGCACAATTTGTGCTTTGACACAAATGCTGTGGCATGAGAAACTTGATTTGTGAATGACCCTATATATGTGAGAGTGAGTGTTCTCTATTTCCTGGATTTCAGTCCCACTTAATCATTATGACAGGGCAAAGTTTGGGGTTAGGATATGGCAGAAACAGGCATTAATATTAGTCCTCTCTACATCGCTTTCCAGATGATCCATACAGCAATACCTCAATAAAGGAGTCACTTGTCTTATCTTGGCTATTGGAAGAAATCTGCAAATACTTTCAGCTATAATGGATAGGATATAGAGGACGGAGATAGTAATTCTCCAAATGAACCGGTATCTTCCAGACCTTGTCTGGACTGATTGTAGGATGTGACCAGATGATTTGAGGGAAAATTCACACTCAGATGTCTGGGAGGGAAACACAAAATATGAAAAGGGGGTGGGGGGAATGAAATGAACAGATTTTAGACTTAATAGCTATCACAAGTGTAACTGCATTACTATAACCTCTTTATTCTAATTATTGTTTATCTGAACAGAATCTTGTATCATCCACAATGCCAACCCCTTCTTTCCTCCTCCCTTTTTTCCCCAGAGTCTGACATTATCCAAACAATCCAGTAGTTTATTCCAGTAGTTTTCAAACGTATTTAGTTGGGACACATTTAGGAGGCATGATAAATACTAGAACTTAAAATATAACTGCTACCTAAACACAGTTTTAATTTAATATAAGTCACATATCGGTAAATTACCAAATAGCTTCATGCATAAACTGTGTGGCGTACCAAATTCTGAGGAATAGAAAATTTCAATATCTGATAATTTCCGCAATAGGAAAGCAATACTCTGAATAGTCTTGTACATTGTGCTACAGTTAATTTAGTGGGTACAGTAGCACAGAGAGGGTTACTGGCCTATCCTTTCACAGTTGGAAACCAGAGATTAGTTGGTTTACATAAGTAACTGAATAAAGATCTCAAAATAGGATGCAGTTTTCATTCTAGACACTGATTTAACCACCAAGTCATCTTAACTAACAGAATACACCTTAGTGAAACTAGTTCAGTGAAGCTGGTTGAGAACAGACATCATGAATTGTTAGCTTAAACAGCCTTAGGAAACCTAACTATCTCCCCAGTCTTTACTTACTATGAGAAAGAAAGCAACTAATGGCATACGTAACAACAAAGGCAAGAAGAGCCAGTTTCTGCTCAAGTAAATCATTTTTGCTTAGAAAAACAGTGGAAATCATGACTTACTGGCTAGCAACAGCATGTCAGAACTGGGCTGCCTGGAATTACATTTGAACTTATTCCTTTAACACTGGTTTCTCCAGCAAAGATAGGGCCATAAAAGTCTTTGGGCCTAATTTGGACCATGACCACTAACAGCCCTTCCATGAGGCGGGATGGGACCACCAACCCTCAAAGAATATGTTTATACTGCAGCTGGGAGCAAGCCTCCTACTTAGGTAGACAGACTTGCGCTAGTTCAAGATGAGCTAGCACACTAAAATAGTATCGTGGAGGTTGCTGCTTTGGTGGAGTCTCTTGCTAGCCACCTGGAGCTCAAGCCCAAACTGCAATGTCTTTGAAAGCCCAAGCTGCCACCCAAACCACGATGTCCATACTGCTATTTTTAGCTATCTAGTTTGAGCCCCTTTATAGAATCATAGAATAATAGGGTTGGAAGGGACCTCACGAGGTCATCTAGTCCAACCCCCTGCTAAAAAGCAGGACCACTCCCACTAAATCACCCCAGCCAGGGTTTTGTCTAACCGAGCCTTAAAAATCTCCAAAGATGGAGATTCTACCACCTCCCTAGATAGCCCATTCCAATGCTTCACCACCCTCCTAGTGAGAAAGTTTTTCCTAATATCCAACCTTGACCTCCCCAGCTGTAATTTGAAACCATTGCTCCTTGTTCTGTCCTCTGTTACCCTCGAGAACAGCCCAGCTCCCTCCTCTTTGGAGCAACCCTTCAAGTAGTTGAAGGTTGCTATCAAATCTCCCCTCAGTCTTCTCTTCTGTAGACTAAATAAGCCTAGTTCCTTCAGTCTCTCCTCATAAGTCATGTGCCCCAGCCCCCTAATCATTTTTGTTGCCCTCCGCTGGACTCTTTCTAATTTGTCCACATCCTTTCTGTAGTGGGGAGCCCAAAACTGGACACAGTACTCCAGATGCGGCCTGACCAGTTTCGAATAGAAGGGAATTATCACATCCCTCGATCTGCTGGCAATACTCCTACTGATGCAGCCTAATATGCCATTGGCCTTTTTGGCAACAAGGGCACACTGTTGGCTCATATTCATCTTCCCGTCCACCATAACTCCCAGGTCCTTTTCTACAGCGCTGCTACTTAGCTGATCGGTCCCCAGCCTGTAGCAGTGCATGGGATTTTTCCGTCCTAAGTGCAGGACTTTGCACTTGTCTTTGTTGAACCTCATGAGGTTTCTTTCGGCCCAGTGTTCCAATTTGTCCAAGTCTCTCTGGATCCTGTCCCTGCCCTCCAGAGTATCTACCATTCCCCCCAACTTGGTATCATCCGCAAACTTACTAAGCACGCAGTCTATTCCATCATCAAGATCATTAATGAAGATGTTGAATAGAACCGGCCCCAGGACCGACCCCTGGGGCACTCCACTCGTTACCGGTTGCCAACCAGACATCGAGCCATTGATTCCTACCCGCTTTAGCACAAGACTGTCTACTTACACTGGGAAGCTCACTCTCAGCTGGAGAATAGACCATAGAGTTTTCCTTGAATTCTTTTGTGTCATGGAGGGAGCTGGGTGAGCCAGAAATTGCCTCATACCCTTTCTCCCAGAATGGATTTTCCCTTTTAAGTCCTGTGGATTTTCCTCAGAATCATTAAGGGCTAGATTGTCACTATTCTTACACAGCTAGGCTTGAAAATAAAGGGAAATAAAACCTCACTTATTCTCTGCTCAGACTGTGGCTGGGTACAGAAGGGAGGGCAGGGGCTACTCAGGATCTGGTCCCCCTGACTGACTGTGGGTCCCCCACTGCAGCTTTACTTAACTCTTAGGTTTCTCTCTTAGATGCCACAGTCCCAGTGATGTGCTCATTAAATGGTAACTCACAGCAAAAGGGACCCTACAAATGGAATTTAGTTTACAATTCAGCGACACAGCAGGCAGTGAATATCCTAGGATCTCTAAGAAGAATCAGGCCTAACTAATATTTCAACTGGCTTATTGGTTTATGTAGGTTTACATTTGCAAGGCTCTCTCTGCAAATAAAAAGAAATATTTGTTAAAAGAGAGCTGAGCAGATTATTCTGGCTGGGAGCCTTCTGGAAGCAGACTAGAGAACAAATTGTGACTTTAGTTGCAATTCCTGCCCTGTTCTTTCTTGCTTTACCCCTTTTTGTGGAGCAGTTTATGTGATATATATTTATCTAAGATTATACTTTAGAGATGTTCCCTCATAAGGGAAAGTATTATGAATACTAGAATTTAGAAAGATGCCCTGGGAGCTAGGATTGAGAACACAGTGTAGCTGCGTACAGAAGTTCACCACAGAAGCTCTCGTTTGTTTTATTCCTTTCTTATTTATTGGCCTGTTTAATGAACCCCAAGATCATTAAAATTTACACCCTATTCCCTGCCCCTTCTCCACCCCCTTTCTTGCACCAGGAAGTACTGTCTGATTAGCCCCCGCCCTCCCCTCTACAGCCAGCCATAATCTGAGCAAAGAAATAAGCGAGACTTTATTTCCATTTATTTTCAAGTCCAGCTGTGTAAGGATTATGACAATCTAGCCCCTAATGTTTCTGGCAGGAAAAGAAGCTATTAGAAAGCTTCAATTTATCTACAAAGCTTGATAATTTACAACTACGTGAAAGGAAACACAGAAATAAGGGTCGGCAAAGTCTGGCATAGTCCATCTTCCCACGAATTTCAGGTCTCAGGTTTCTACTGTAAATGTTTTAGATTCAACAGTATTAATGAAAGCACAATTAAAGCATCAGATGAAAGCATAAAAAACTTTTCATAGATCCACACTAAAGTATTACACTCATCAATTCATTTTTGTCCATCACAAAAAGAAAAACAAAAGGGGCTTAATCTGATTTAGAAAGTGAAAAACAACACAGCATGCACTTTTTGTCAGTGGGGGGAAAAGGTCTCCAGCTGGTTCTCATCTATATGCCATGATTCTTCATTTAGTTTACACTATTAAACTCAAAAACTCTGCTTTAATCTTAACTGTTACAGTATGTCTTAGAGTAGAATCTATCTTGTAGCATCTCTGATAGGATTTCAGACCTGGCAAAATATCATCCCTCAAACTGGTCATGTCAGAGGGATAGTAAATGTATCCAACATTCTTTCATTGGCGCCGACATCATTATGTCCTGTCACCAATGGTTTTTTGGGTTTTCAAGTAAATTGTTGCATATATTGTGGGTTGGAGCTGCTCAAATGAAGCCTTACGTTTATACAGCCAAATCCCTTTTTGAAACTTTTTTCTTGCTAATGACCAAACATCTGTTGGAAAAAAAAATCTATGTTTCCAGAAAGCAGTACAAAAACAACAGAAAACAAAAATAACAGAACACTGCCAAGAAGCAAAGGTTGTCAAGTCCTGCACTTTAAGAAGCAGTCTAAAAAAGGATGAGAGAACAAAAGTGAGCAGCATACCTGATCTGTCTTCATTTTGTGTATCACACCTTCTACATAATTCTGGGATGGTCTTGAGAGAAGTTACAGAATACTGAAATAGAGAGAGTAAAAAAAATGCACGTAAAATAAAAATGTGTTCATTCCCAAAATTGTATAAAAGAAAAATCACATTAGTAGTTGGGACGCTCTCATTCCAGGTGTCCTATGTAGCTGAGTCCTGTGTGCAGCCTCAGGGCTGCTCCAAATCTGCACAAAATAGAGCAGCTGGCAGCTGTCAAAGAAGGGAATTGCATCCCAACATCCAATGCACCATCAGATATCAAGCTACAGCATTTCTTCCTGGGACTTGTCATCTCTGTGGAGTGCAACTGCTTGGACCATGATGACGTATCACATATGTTCATTATTAACCCAACTGAAAGGGGCTTTAAAAACCCAGGAGCTACTTCAGTCACCTGTGCTATATATTATGGTGTTTGATTTTGCAAGATACAGCATACCTATCTTTAGCAGAATTTGCTTTATAGCAGGTAAATTCGGATTTTCACAATGCTATATGAAAAAATAGGCTAGCATCTCAGAGATCTGATTTCAGATATAGACCTCCACCCACAACACACACATGCCAACAAGAAAAGACGTATCTGGTGTTCTTTGAGATGCGTTTCTCAAGTCAGGTGTGCACGAACTGCATGCATGATCTGCTAGAAATTTTTTCCCTGGAGTACCTGCAGCGTTGGCTATGGACCCCCCTGAAGCTGCACCTCCATGACACATTATATAGGCCTCAGCTGACTCCTCCCCTCCTCAGTTCCTTCTTGTCAGACAATTCCGACAGTGGGGCACGAGGGAGGGTTTTGGAATGGACATGAGCAACATATCTCAAACACCTGTTACGGGTAAGTAACCATCTTTTTTCTTCGAGTGCTTGCTCATGTCAATTCCAAATCAGGTGATCCTCAAGTCTGACCTTAGGAGGACAGGTTGGATCTTACAGACTTGCAGGTTACAGAATTGCCCTTCCAAATGTGGCATCATCCCTTGCTTGATTGGTAATGGCAAAAAGCCCTGCAAAGGTGTGAACCGATGACCATGTTTGCAGCTTTACAGATGTCTGCAATTGATATGTATACCAGGAATGCCGCTGAAGATGCCCATGTTCTCATTATCACAGGAGCAGATACCTTTGTCAGCAAGTAACACTGTTTGATACATGATGTGATCCAGGATGAGAAACACTGTGACGACACCAGCTCCCCTTTCATTCAGTCTGCCACTGCCATTAACAGCTGTGCACTCTTCCTGAACAGTTTTATCCTTTTAATATAAAAGGCAAGAGCCTTTCTGACATTGAGCATGTGTAACCTGTGTTCTCTGTAATCCGCATGCGGTTTTGGAAAAAACACCAGAAGGAAAATGTCTTGACTTATGGGAAACTGAGAGACCACCTTAGGCAGGAAAAGCTGGGTGAGAGCGAAGTTGCACCTTGTCTTTGAAGACAACCTCGTAAAGCAGTTCCAAAGTTAAGGCTTTAAGCACCGACCTTCTCCTTACTGATGTGATAACTACTAGAAAGGCCAACTTCTAGGACAAGCAGAGGAGAAAACAGGATGCTAGGGGCTCAAATGGGGGCCCCATCAGCCTCAAAAGGACCAAGTTGAGGTCCCACTGCGCCACAAGTGGACACACAGAAGGAAACAGCCTGTCCAGCCCCTTCAGGACTCACATGACTGTTGGATTAGTGAAGAGTGAGTGTCCCACCTCCCCCACATGGAATGCCGAAATGGCTGCCAAGTGAACTTCCATCTAAGATCCCTATAAGCCCTGCTGCTTCAAAAGCAACAGGTAGCCCAGTATTAGTGATAGCTGCTGCCAAGGGTTGGACACCTGCCCCTGATGCTCAGACCAAGAGCCTGTTCCATTTTGACTGGTAGGCAGCCCTTGTGGAGAATGTTCTACTGCTAAGAACTTCCCTGCACTGCACATAGCAGCTTCCTCTGGTTCAGCCATGGAGGTTCCATACTTTGAGGTGCAGTGCCTTGAGGTTGGGATGCCTCAATGCCCCATGGTCTCTAGTGAGCAGATCTGATAGGAGAGAGTGAGTGATTGTTGCTTGGGTCGAGAAATCGAGCAGCGTCATTGTTGTGGCCAGGCTGGGGATATTAGGATAACCATGATTCTGTCTTGCCTGATCCTTACTAGTACCCTGGGTATCAACAGGGTTAGCAGAAAGGCATAGAACAGCCGGATTTGTCCATGGAATCAGAAAAGCATCCGTTAGTGAACAGGGGCTGTGGTTCTAAAACAAGCAAAAGATTTTGCATTTGTTGACCTCTGAGGCAAATAGATCTATTTGGTGAAAGCCACACCACCGGAAAACATTGGTTATCATCCACTCATGAGTGGGGAAAGATCTGCTGAGGCTGACTGCTAAAGCATTCTGGCACCCCGGAAGGAATGAGGCTACTGGGTGGATTGACAGGGCTATGCAGAAGTCCCACATACTTAGGGCTTCCCAGTACAGGGCAGAGGAGTAAGCTCCACCCTGTTTGTTTATATAAAACATCACAGTCATATTGTCCACCAAAACCGACACCACCTTGCCCTTTAAGTGGTCCTGAAAGGTCTGACACAACCCTGGCTGGGGTGATTTAGGGGGAGTGGTCCTGCTTTTTAGCAGGGGGTTGGACTAGATGACCTCGTGAGGTCCCTTCCAACCCTATTATTCTATGATTCTATGACACTCCAGGTGTACTGCCCTGAGCTCTTCCACATTGATATGTGATGGAATATCTGCCAGGCTCCATAAGCTCTGTGTCCTGAGGTTGCCCGAGTGAGTTCCCCATCCCATGTCCATCGTTAGACATAAGGATGGTTGCAGCAAGTGGAAGGGAAGACCACTACACACCTTTGCATCACCACTTCAGAGAACTTAGCACCTGGGATGGCAGATAAACCACTCTGTCTAGAGCATTATGTGCTGAATGATACACTGTCACCAACCATGCCTGCAGAGGCATCAGTTGCAATCTTGTGCACTGTACTACATATGTGAAAGCTGCCATGTGACCCAGCAATTTCAGACAGTTTCAAACTGTGGTGAGAAGATGCCTCTTCAAGCCTGAAATCATGTCTCTGATAGCCAGAAACTGAGTCCGAGGAAGGGACACTTTTGCCTCCTTCAAGTCTATGACAACCCCAATGAATTTTATCCTCTGTATGTGGATCAGCATGGATTTTTGCTTGTTGAAACAGGTCCAGCTGGTTGAAAGTGGCCCTTATCACCTGAAGGTGCGTTTCCACCTCACTCCTGGAATGTCCCTTCACCAGGCAATCGTCCAGGTAGGGAAACACCTGGATCCTTTGCTTCCTCAGGAAGGCTGTACCACGGAGAGGCATTTGGTAAACACCCTGCGTACTGCTGATAAACCAAATGGCAACACCACGAATTGTAGGTGCATCTGTCCGAGCATGAAGCAGAGGAACCTCCTGTGCAGTGGCATAGGACAGCATACCAGTCTCCTGGATCCAGGGAGAAAATGATCAAGATCAGGGAGACCATGCTGAAGCATATCTTGCAAGGGGATTTGTTCAGCTTTCCTGTCTAAGATGGGAGGAAGCCCCCCTTTTGCCTTCAGGATTAGAAAATAATGGGAGTAAAACCTCTTTCCCCTCAGGTCCCTGGGCACTTCTTCCACTGCCCCTGCTCTTAGATGCAACTGCTCTTCCTGAAGAAGTATTACTTGTGAGAGGGGACCCTGAAAAGGGACAGTTTTGAGGGAGAGTGGGAAAGGGGCATGACAGAAAACTGAAGCAAGTATCCCAACTTCACTATATACAGGTCCCACTGGTCTGAAGTGATTTGAGACCATGCACAATAAAATTGGAATACACAGTTGTGAAATATAGGGGTGGTTGGATCCAACTTCATGGCTGGACTGTCATCCTCAAGCGCACTCTCAAAAGTTCTTCTTTAATCCTGAGGGATGACTGCAATTGGTGCTGGCCTTGGTTCGAGGAGCACTGATTGTTCTGCCTACCATTTTGCCTCTGCCTATGGCTAAAGTCCTGCCTCAACTAACAGAACCAGGCCTTGGGCTGTGGCTTAAATGGTTTTCTTTGATTTGTTGGCATGTGCAGGCCCAAAGATTTTTAAATGGCCCCCGAGTCTTTCAGGCTCTGTAGTCCTTTTGGGATGAGAATAGTTCTGGTCCCTTGACAGGCAGATCCTGAATTGTAGTTTGGACCTCCTGAGGAAGGTCTGAGGCCTTCTCATGGTCACGCCAGAAGCCAAGGATCATGTATCAGTGTCCACTGCATCCAGGGCTGACTGGAGCCCTCCGGTGGAATATACTTTCCTCCCAAAGAGCTCCAACTTCTTGGCATCCTTGATCTTTAGGATAGGCCTTGTTGTCCCTTTTGCTCTCTCTCATTGGCTGCAGCTACCACCAAAGACCCTGGGACAGGATAGGGTGGGTGTAAAAGTGCTCATGCCCCATGAATGGAAGAAAATATGTTCTTTCCATCTTTTTAGCAGTAGGCGGAACTGAGGCTGGAGTCTCTCACAAAGTCTTGGTGGTCTCCTTGACAGTTTTAATAAGTGAGAGAGTGACCCTGGCTGGACCTTCAGGGATTAAAATGTTCACCATTGGGTCAGCATCTTCTACCTGTATCACCATATTACAAGCCATTCTCTGCAACAGATCCTGGTGTCATCTGCTGTCATCAGGAACAGTTGCTAGGATCACTCCAGCCACTGCCTCATCTGTAGGTGTGGAGAAAGACTCCCTCAATTGCACTGATGACCCATTGATTCCCCTTGGGTCCTTCGGTTCCATCTTCTCTTCTGTGGTGCCAAGCTCTGTGTTCCTCCACCTTATTGTCTAGGTTCATTAACCCTCCTACACCCAGTGGAACCCTTTCACACTAGGAGGGTTGTGGTCTGAACGCTGAAGCCTGTGAGTAGGACCTAACTAGGTAGGACCCCTGGGCTTGATGGTATACCCATGGGGTCCAAAAGAGACACTGTGATGGCATCTGCCAATGGGGAGGTCACTGCACTGGAGGGAGAAGTGGCCCCTCAGGTCTTTGTTCACTTTGGCACCGATTCCTTCTGGAGACCACTGACCCCTTGACAAAATCTGATGAGAACCTGCTGTGCAGGACCACAGTGGTGTGGTGCCAGACTGTGCCATGGAGTGGTGTCAAGCAGGAGACACCCAACTGTGGTGCCAGACAGTGCCATTGATAGATGGTGCCTCAGAGAGCAGGACCTGGGCACTGCATCAGATGATGCCAGAGAGCAGTGCTGTGGGGAACAGGGTCTGGCCATCATTGCTGGTTTGTCCACTATAATAATGGAGCCATCCTAGGTGCTGGGTGGGGTAAAGGCTCAAGAGAAAGTGGAGCTATCTCCTCCATCAACTCCTGCACTGCTTCAAAGGTTTTGGGCATGGAAGGAGGCTACAAGTCTTCCTCCAAAATATCCCTGGTTAGAGATGAGACTGGTGCCAGACTTGATGCACAGCCTTCTCCCAGGGCTGGAATCAATGGTGCCATGGTCTGAGGGACAGGGCTCAGGCAGCCCAGCATGGGTCTCATTCTGCTCTCCTCTTTCACCACTCTTGAAGTTAGAGTGCCCTCTCTCCATCATCTTCTTTTTCTGCAGCACTGGGCAATAAGAATGGTCCTGCTGAGGCCTTTGTGCCATGGTCTTTGGTGAGAGAGCAGAATGATGCCATGGCTCTGTAGCAGAGTCCTTAGTTTGCAGCACTTCCCTCAACAATGCCAAGGCACTCAGGACCAACGCTTCCTTGCTGGTACCTGGTTCCCCACCGTCTGATGGATGAAGGACCTCCTCCATCATAAGGAATTTCAGCCTCTGGCCTCTTTCTTTCTGAGTCCTGGGGCAGGAGCTCCAGCAGGCATTACAGCAATGTCGTAACTGGGACTCCCCCAAACATCTCAGACAGAAAGAGTGTGGGTTGTCCCTTGGCATAGACTTTCTGCAGGACTCGCAGGATTTGAAGCCAGGCATGCCCTAACCCCAGGCCCACAGTGGTCAGACTAACACACCCCGCTAATCAGGATTCCTAACCTAGCTAAGTTAACATACTATTAGCTATATTAACTATCAAACTAACTACTGAGCAATTAACTATTTACAGGTACTTACTAAGAACCAATAAGGGAAAAAACATTTGCTGAGCAAGAGTGAGCAACCGTTCCAGCAACTGTCATGGGCAGTAAGAAGGAACTGAGGAAAGGAAGGGTCAGCTGAGTCCTAGACAGTGTGCCATGGAGGCGTGACTCCATGGGTCTCCACAGCTGACCCTGCGTGTATTCGGGGGGGGGGGGGGATTTTCCAGCAGATCATACAAGCAGCTCACACTCACCTGATTTGGAATTGACATGAGTAAGCATTTGAAGAAGAACATAAAAGTCTACTTATCCAAGAATAGGTTTTATTAAAACAAACATGTATTAGCACTTTGATGTGAGGGGATCCACCTGATGTTGATCAGCAAGTTATTCTTTGGATTCAACTTTAAAAGGAGCACACAAAAAAAATAAGGATGACATATGCATTGAACTAAGCTGCAATCATTTCCTTATAAACTTGTGGAATGCCTTCAATCAGCCATATGATCCAACACTATAAAAATAAAATTTCCCACAAACAGAAATCTAGTTACTCAGTATCAAGACACCCTTAATCTAATGTTAGAGTGTCACAAGAGTTTCCTTTCAAACCAACATATATCTGAAAATCATTATGCTTTTGAAAAAAATCAATGGCTTTTGCACAGTTAAAAGAACTATTAAAACAGTTAAAAGTAAAGGAAAAAATGTATTTAGGATTAATATAGCACAAATTTTTGAGGAATGTATAAAAACCATATGTTCTTAAAGGATGGCATATTTTTAGCAAGTCTGGTATTGACATATGAAGCGGAACAACAATATACAAAAACATGGCAGCTTTCCACACAAAACAGGAACTGTCATACTAGATTTGTTTTTTGTTGACAGTTTGCCAGTTGCATGTCTGAAGAAAATTAAAGTTTACGTGCCAATATGCCCCTGAATAATACAAAGTAAATCTCAGGTGACCAATTAAAGAAATAACTAACTTATCTAATTCAAGTTAACTTTAGTAAAAATGTCACTCCATGAATTGTGGCTACTTCATCACCACCTTCCATACTTTACTTTTCCCTGTTAGGGCCTGAGATATTGAGCACCTGCAACTACGATAACAGGAACCGCAGATGCTAAGAATTCTCATGATCAGAACTTTAATTTATTAATATTTATATTGTAGTGCTACTCCAGAGTACCCAACCATGAGAGAAGTTCCATTATAGTAGAGGGCAGTACAAATACATACAGACACTTTATTCCGTGCTCACTCACAATACAGGGTATTTGTACCCTGGGCTGTGCCAGGTAAGTTGGGATTGCAAGGCTCAGGCTGAGGGACTGTTTAACTGTGATGTAGATTTTGGGCTCAGACTGCAGGCTAAGCTCTGGAGCTCTCCCTCCCTCCCTTCACCCACACGTCCCCCACTTCACATACAGAGCATTTGGCAGGTTTTTTTGGTTTTATTTTTCTGCTGCTCTTTAATTAAAAGTGAACCACTGACAGCGCCATCCCTGGAGGGGGGGGGGTGCGAACGGGGCGATCGCCCCAGGCCCTGCAGTTACATGGGCCCCGTGGCCCCCCCCACGGCCACACTCTTCCCTGCTCCATGGGCTGGGACCACTAAGCCCGGCCACTGGGCTAGCCCTCCCTGCCCCCAGGGCGGAGAAGGCAGGCCCAGGGGCAGGGCAGGTGGCCGGGGTTCGCCCCTGGGCCGGTCTGCTGCAACCTGCCCCATGCTGCCAAGGCCAGCCCTTGCTGGCGGGGTGCCCTCAGCCGGAACTGGCTCCCAGCAGCGGCCTCTGGTCCCCGGCTGGGGCACCGGTCGCAGCAGCCTGGGGTCCCAGCTGCGGCCGGCTCCCCCCACCGGCTGCCCCGGCTTCCAGGGCCAGGCCTGGAGCCAGCTCCCCGCTGGCGGCCTCAGCCTCCCCGCCCGGGCTGGCTCCCTGGGAGGGTGGAGCGGCCGCCTGCCCTCTAGCATGGGGGGGCAGAGCCCCACCTAGGCCAGTTGGCCCTGGGCCCCGCTTCCCCCACGGGACAGCCCTGACCACTGATGTGTACACTTTTGGTATTTTAGCATAAACATACAAAAGATAATACAGACAAGTTGAACTGGCATAGTAGGATTCTTAAGAGAAGTATCTTGTCTTCAAGAAATATGGTAGCTGTGTAAGACCAGCTGGTGCAAGGTAAACCATTACACAGTCTGTAATTCAATTAGATTTAGGGTTTTTTTGTACTCCATTGTTATGTGTTTTGTCAGGCATCCTCAAAAGTGAAAGCCCATTCCTTCTCTGTCTTTTTTCTCCACTCCTGGAAGTAAAACTTTTCTGTCAGTCCTATGCTGTATTAAAAGCTATTCAGTTACCAACAAAAAAGTCAATTAAATGTGTTATTAATCTGATGATCATGTTTAACAATATGTGCTTGATTTCATTAACAGATTTCCTCCCACTCACCTCTGTTCTCAGAAATACTTCTGCAAATTTACATTTCTGCTATCTGCATTTGTGGTCAAAAGAGAAAAGTGGCTTTCAGCTGAGGAACTACAGCACTGCCAGGGGGTAATAGTACTTGCTCTCTTTAGCAGACCTTTCCCAGCCATACAAGTATAAGCTACTGCCAACTCTTCCCTCTGCAACTTCCTTCTCTCGTTCTATAATGCCAGTCCTGGTCCAGCAATGCGGATTAACCTTTCTTCCAGCTAGAGTTTCAAAGTTACTCAATGGATCAAACTGTGAAGCTGATAAATGTGGGGCTCCCAAAACACCATGTTTCCTATACATAATTCAATGTTGATATTTCCACTTTTCAATCAAGAATCTTAAAATGCTTTACACACATTAATTAAGCTTCATGACCTCTGTGAAATAGGTGTTATTAAGTCCCAGTAAAGAAAGAGAAACTGAAGCAAGAAGCAGTTAAATGATACGCCCATGAGCACAGAAAGAGTAATAGAGGATTAAACAGCAGACACACACTATCCTGGTCTTCACTAACTCAGAAGAGGAGTTGTTTCGTGGCTGACACAGAAGTCCAGATGCAAAATCAAAGCATGTTACAAGGCTGGAGTGTTTTGTAGTATTATTTTTTATTTCACTCCCATTACCCTGAGACAACCCAGATACTCAGAAATGCTGAGTGCTCTCCAATCCCACTGAAAACAATGGCATTCAGCAAATCACATGATCAAGTTCTCAATATGCAATCTATATACCTCTACTGTGGAAAAAAAATGGCACTGCTAGCAAGCAGGAGATGAATAACAGCAAGCAAGAGATTGCTAAGAATTCAGTGGGAATCCAGACAAGCCCAGGTTTTTTGCTGGGAGAAGCTGTAAATCTGTAGTCTCACATGATTGAAAATGAGCATGACTAGTTAAATAATCAGTCATTATTCAAGCAACAATTGACCCCAAAATCTTAAGGAATAAAAATTCTAAAATATTTGGACGTAACCTTGTTTTAAAGTTTTAATACAATGAATTTTAAATATACACATCCACAAACAGGAAAAGGCAAAACTTCAGACTATCTAGCAGGGACATTCTATGGTAGGGTCATTCAAGCTTAAAATTCACTGTCCGCCCAACAATAATAGGAAGAAAAATTAAATGTAGTAGCACAGAGATAAAACAGAAACAGTTTTTTAAAATAAAATTAAGTGAAATGTATAGTGGCAGTAATGGTTATTTGTTAATCTTTCGTTTTGTCCTATGGACACCCTTCATTTTCCAACTAAAGTGGAATTGAGATGCTCAGCACTTTCCAAGAGACACTCAGCACCTCAATGGGGACACTGAAAATCTCACAGCATCAGTACCATAGTGACCTCTAAAAGTATCAGTAATCTTGACCTGCCAATGAAGTCAATGGCAAAATTCTCACTGAAACTAGATTGGGTCTCCATGCCTTTAACTTGATCTTAAAAAAACCCTTACTTCTCTGTTTTTAGCTACATGATAAAGCCAGCTTCTTGTCAACATTACAATTAAGGTTTTTCCAGTTGTTAACAACATTGTAAAACTCTTCCTAGGACAAACCATTATTGCTTAAATACTATTCTGGAAAATGAAGCAATTCAGTAGTCTTCCAGTCACATCAAATCAACTAAAGAAAATTAAATTTTAGTTCCAAATTCTGGTCTAACATACAAAATTCTAGACTGATATTATTACATTATTAAATGATAAGTGGTTCTGCCTACTGTGCAAGATGTCAGTCAATCAATGAATGGGTGGGGTGAGGAACCACTGAGGACATCCAATTTTATTAATAAAAGACAAAAAGTATGTTGTATCGCAATTCAAGATGATAAACACACACTCAAAATGATTAAGTTAAGTACCAGAGTTAAGATTACAGGTAGTCTAATGGCACTTTTAAAGACTAATACATGTATTTATCACATGAGCTTTTGTGGGAGAAAAACCCACTTAGAGCATCTGACGAGGTGGGATTTTCTCCCACAAAAGCTCATGCAATAAATAAATTGGTGAGTCTTTAAAAGTGGTTAGATTCCTTGTTTGTTTTGCTGAACTAGATTAACATGGCTACCCCTTTGGAAGATTACAGGTGTGTCATTATATTAATAAGTTTAAACATTTTAAGGAAGTTATCAACCATTTTTAAATTCCTTATTTCATTATTTAAAACTGCGCAGTGGAATCCTCTTTCGGGACCTTTTCAAAGATTGTTACTTAAACAGAACTAGTAAAGCAATACACAAAAAGCATGACCAAATACAGTGCTTCCATAGTAAAATTAAAAGCACTAGATTTTCCTCTCTAAAGTCAAGGCTATAAACCCTAGCTCAGGCTGCAACTGAAAATGTGGGTGCTGCAGGTCAGGAACAAGATTATGAAACAGGAGAGTAGCCTTGCAACATATTTTATTAATTCATTTGTTTATATAGCATTTGTGATTAAAATGGCTTTTGGTTTACATTTTTAATATCAATAAGTATTCATCTGTGGTATTAATCTGTTATAACAGATGAATACTTATTGATATTAAAAATGCAAACAAAAAGCTTACACAAAAACTTTTGTGTATGCTATGTCAATGCTCTCCACCTCTTTTAGTGAATACAGAATTCACTTATCTGAACATTAAAACAACAAAACACAAAGAACAGCATCCATAACTGAAAAGAAATAAAAAGACTGATGGTTTGACCATAAGAAAATAATCTGCATCTGAAGAGGATAAACTTTGGACCCACTGGCTATGATTAACACATATACAACCCTATTCTGATTCTTTATGTTAATATATACTGTCTGCACTATTTGATATACACATACCCCCTGTATTTTATTCTTCACTTTTAACAACAGGAGTTGTCTTTCTATTGACTTTTTAAGTGATACAAATCTTTTGTTTGAATCTGAAAATATTTGTAAGTCTTAACAGCCTACCGCCTTTTGTCTCACCGTGTAAAAATGATAGGATGGTAAGAGGTTCAGCCTACTGTGCAAGACGTCAGTCAATTAATGTATGAGTGGGGTGAGGAGCCGCTGAGGGCAGCCAATTTTATTAATAAAAAGACAAAACGTTTTCAAATTATTTCAAATGCATTAAGGAGTGAAACAGCTAATTTACGTAACTACAAAATCTTATTACTATATTTAATTTTTTCTTATTCTAGTTAAGCTTGCATGTAGCATTTTCTTTCAAATTATTCTCCAATTCAGCACCGGTACCATGTGGGACGTAAGCAGACTCCTGTACCCATCGACATCTTTTAGGGAACACACTGGCTTCCTGTGTGCGCATACACCTAACACACTGCGCTCCCTATGGTGTTACTGCTGTATTGCAATAATAAGGAATAATAATTTTAAACTGCATGGCATGGAAATGAAGTAAATAGCCTGTATTTTAATTAATGCACTAAGAAACCATAAAGGGCCCACTAGAACAATATATACTTACTAAAAGGGCTAATTTTATCTGTATCCATAGAAATGACTAGGGAAGGAGGGAAGGTTAAACTTGTGCAGAATGACTTTTTAAAGATATATCTGAGATTAAAAACAGCTTGCAAACTTCATATTGCTCCCACTTTTATTCATTTCCTGCTCTTCTTGCGGGCTATAAGCCCATTTCACTCACTCTTTCATAACAGCAATAAGTGAAGATGGACTAGTTGGTGACCTCATACTTTTGTACACAAGGATATTTCTGAATAATGTAAATAGGCGTCAGATTACCCTATTCTCATACATAAACTGTCAAATAAATCTGTGGCACTTAAATGATGATAGCGTAAGAGTCTCAAAAATGGGCATCTTATAGGAGAGAAAGTTAGTTTCTGTTTACTTAGACAGACATGTAAAACTAAGACTTACAAAAATATTTATTTTGTGTTTAAAACAACCCCAGTATTCGAAAAGTAGACTCTGTGCCCAGTCAAATCTGGAACTCTTGGCCAAGATGACTTAAAATATCTCAGCTGGGATAGTGGAATTCTGGTGTGGACACCTGCACACTGAGAAATGAATGGACTGAGACCACTACATCACTATATATAAGGCACAGAACAGACATTGGATTGTAATAACTTCCAGGCATTACTTATCTGCTTTAGATCTGAACAGGAAATCTAGCAGGGAAGTTGAAAACAGTTAACAAAAGTGCTCTGGAGCTGCTCTCTCCGCAGCAGCATGGAGGTGAAATCTGAAGTTTCAGAAAGCCAAGAGAGGTTTGGTAGTGGCCCATAAACTCAACTCAGATGAATTAGCCATTGCTGGTCATATGCACACAGGTAACTTGGGATTAGTGGGGCAGCAGTATTAGTGATCTGTAGATTGACAAGAAAGAAAATTCTGCCTCTCCCCATCCGCATCCCTGCACATAATCCTTCTACAAAGCCTGTTTGTTCATGCATTTGACTACACAAGAGACAAACAGAGTAGAAGGAAAGCCAGAATGTCTCAAGTTAATCTTGCCTCTGACATAAACTCCTTCAGCCTCCTACCTGGGGATGGAGCTAATATTTCTTGTTCTGTAATCTGTGCTATTAGCTCAAAGGTTCAGCAGGAGGTCACAATAATTCCTAACAACATGGGCCATCTAAACTAACAACAGTGAAAATGATAGTTAAATCCCCTATTCAGTAGAATCAGGCACAGTGGGGGAGGCAAGAAGAAAGGCTATTCTGCTTTATGTTTTTGTAAAACTGGTCTAAAAATAGATTACAGGACATAATCTAATATGGAACACTGATAACAAGACAGTTCCTCAGAATCAACTATCTTCTCAAGATTGGATCATTGTCTTGTAATGTCTTAGTACCTGCCCTATTCTCCTTTAAATAAAAGTCAGCGTAAAAGAGACAAAAAATAAAATCCTTTTTAAAAGGAAGCTGCATGTGAGTAAAGCATCTGGTGCTTTATAAAAAAAGAACCTTCTTCCCAAAAGCTAGAAGGAAAATAAAATCCATTGCAAGAATTTATAATATTGTCTGGCAAGAAAGCTTGGGGATTGCACTTTGTGATAGTAAAGGTGGCCTGCAATCAAAGTAATACATTCCACTTACAAGAGAAATATTTCCATGTGGAAGTGCTGTCACTAACCAGACCTTCAGCATAAAAACAACTTTTCTTTTCTATTCATAAAAGAGAAATACCTGTGGCGGGGATGTGATTAGGGCGGGAAGAATGAATTGCATTAGTGGTTCCTGTAAGAACTGCAAAGTGTTCACCTTATAACAGCTTTTTTGCTTACAATAATTACTTCTGCTATTATTTCCACGAACAACACCTGGACCGAGAAATTTCTTACCTTATCATTTCCTTTCTGTTAGCCACTTCTCTCAGAATTTATTACTCAGGCGCTAATGCCCTCCCTCTCCCACCTATGGAATTCGGAAGCAGTCTGGTAAGTTGTTGGTTACTCTAGGGTTAAGCTCTGCCCTTCAACTCAGGCCAACAGAAAAGTTATTCCATAAGTGTAGAAATACTCCAGCAACCAGTTATTAGCATGAAGACAACCTGACCTAAAATGTATGAAATTAACCTTAAGACAACATATATGTCTAAGCCTCTAAGGGCCTGTCTACACAAATAATTAAATTGTAGAAAGCTGGGATGTGAACCTATCCTGCACTAGCGTAGCACAGTCTAACTGTTCACATGGATCATGCTGCCATGAGTTAGCAATTTATTAGAGCTTTGAGCTAGTCCTATTTCAAAGTGATCTAGATCTAAATGTGCTAACGAACTGTTAATGTGTATCTTCTGGGTCCAGATGGAGAATTAGACTGCAGTAGGCTAGTGCACGGTAGAGTCAGACCTCATCTTGCACAGTGTAATTGCTGTTGTAGACAAGCCCATAGTCCCCCTTTAGAGAAAAATTTCAATTTATATTTTGGTCATTTATTAGACTACAGGGGTGGATTGAATTAAGAGAGAAGCTGCTAAGAGAAAGAAAATCATCAAATAAGAAACTTCTCATTCAGTTGCAGTGTCCCTCTCCTCACTCATTACTCATGAGAAGCAGCAAGCAGTGAATCCCAGAAGAAGGGAGAGATAAGCAGAGTTCAATTATTATAGGAGAGTAACAGGCAGGAATGGCCATTCCCCCATATAAAAAACAACTTTATAAACTAGAAGTTATGTGAGAACCAACCCAGTAGCATCTTCCTACTAAACGATGTCTCTGCAGAGGAATGGAAGGTACCTTTGGAAATCTTCAAATGAGGCCCATACGTGATTTCCCTAGTGTCTCTAAGGACCTCTGTGAATAGTTTCCCATATACTTAGCATACCAACAGGTGCACAATTTTTGTGTCTTGTCTGCAGCAACTTTGAGCCAATAAAGCTTTTACATTTTGGGTGGAAGGAGATGAATTGGGTACCACTGGTGCATGTATATCATATGCTTGAGATATGTGTTGGGTGCTCTATGAATCCACATATGCCACCACCTTTTGAGGATTACAACAAAGTGATAGCAGGACTTCCCAGAAATTGTGGAAAGATGAACTTTCCTTGAACATAAAAGGTTTTGAAACTGTAAGAATAACCTTTTCCACATGACCACAGCAGTGTCATTTCCATATGGGTACAGGAACTAATTCCAAAACTTGCCTTTCAGAGGCAATGGCAACTAGAAAGGCTAGCCACAAACCAGTCTAGTTAGTCATTGAGATTAAACGTGGCACCTGATACTCAAATGGAGAATCCCATACGCCTGGCTGAAAAATGCTACTAAGATAGTACCCACGTTTCTGAGGTGCTTGGTTGTAGGGCTCCAATCAAACCCCATGGAGAAACTCTAGTGTATCTGAGATCACCAGTATTTACTAAAAACCAGCAATTATTTAGGGGATACTGTTTACACCTGCCACCTCGGGTAAATCACAGTCCTGATTGCCTCAAAAAACCCTGCCACCGCTTTCCAACATCAAACTGGTTACTCACAGGCATGCACCACTGAGAAGTGCCTTGGATAGGACAAAAACTGCTGTCTTTGCCTGACTCCAGATACAAGATTGAAAGAGCACTACAAGCTGCACAAGTTTTTCCTTTAGTGTTGAACCCATGTTCCTGGCTCCAGTTGCTGGGAGCACACGAACCCACAAGTGGCCCAGCAGTATGTGGTCTTGGGCAAAGACAACTTCCATTCAAGTGTTAAAGGATGGATAGACAAATATTCCCACATATACCCTGAACCAAGACCTAGAGTAGCCATAGATGGCGAGGGCTCTAGGAACCTTGGGATACCCCCCTCGAAGCAGAAGTTCTGGCTTGAATCTGCATAATGCAGTATGAACACGTCAGCATGGAATGAGATCCAGGTCTAGCAACTGCAAACCCAGATTTACAGAGCTGTGTAAATGCTAAGCGAAGTCGTGAAAACACCAATCCACACCTGCAGATCCCACAGACCCCAGTTTCTAATGCCATGTTGCCATATGTAAAATGTCCTTGGGAGCCAGAGAGGTTGCCTCTTTGTTCCTCCAGGCTGGCTAGCACCCACGTAAGTGATGTGGGAGGAACCCAGTACCACTTGAGGCTTTACTCAGTGAATCAGAGCAAATTTGAATATGGGAAGGGATTTCTCATTATCCCCCAGTAATCCCTTGACAGAATAACTTCATGAGGAGTGGAATCCTCAGGTGCCTCCGGTCATAGTCTTTCTGGGGAGTTCGTAAGGCTTCGGAGCTGGCATGGGAGGTGAGGGAGAGGTGTGGAGAGAGACTCTTTCCTGCTTTTCAGAATCTAAGCCATGCCTCGATAAATCAATGTTTTTCAGTAGCTTGTTGCTTAGCTCCACTGCAGAAATGTAATGGAGGAGTGCCTTATGGTACCAAAGGAAACGGTTACTTACCTGTATATAGTGTTCTTTGAGATGTGTTACTCATGTACATTCCAACTCAGGTGTGGCGCGCCGCATGCACAGATCACCGGAAAGTTTTCCCCTAGCCCATCTGCAGGGCCAGCTGCAGACATCAGGGGTGCCCCTGCGACCCTCTCTATATATTCCAGCCAACCCTCTCCCTCCCCAGTTCCTACTTGCCGGAATTCCAGCCGAGGGGAGGAGGGCGGATGTTGGAATGTACATGAGCAACACATCTCAAAGAACACTGGTTACAGGTAAGTAACGTTTCTTCTTCTTTGAGTGATTGCTCATGTCAATTCCAACTCAGGTGCTTGGGAATTACCTTGGAGTGGGACGGAATTCTAAACGCAAGCTGCTCGCAGAACCGCTCTGCCAACTGCTGCATCATCTCTCGCTTGCTGCATTAACGTGCAGTGCTTCGCAAAGGTATGTATCAACGACCACGTTGCCGCCTTGCAGATGTCCATAATGGGCACACGTGCCAGGAACGTTGCGGAAGACGCATGAGCCTGGGTTGAATGCGCTGTCACTCAGGGCAGCGGGACTTTGGCAAGTATGTAGCATTGCATGATGCAGGCGGAGATCCATGACGATAAATATTGGGAGGAAACTAGCTTCCCTTTCGTCTGTCTGCCACAGCTATGAACAGTTAGGGCGACTTCCTTGTGGATCAACAGATTCAGGGGGAAGACGTAGCACCTCCGGCCAGACCATGGGATCGAGAAAGCGTCTGCCAGCAAGCCTGTGCTGCGATTCTGGAATGAACAAAAGGTGGCACACTTCCTATTGAATTCCAATGTGAACAGTCTATTTGGGGAGACCCCCAGCATGGGAAGACGTCCTATAATACATCCGCTTGGATCGGCCATTCGTGGATCGGGAACCGTCAGCTCAGCGTGTCAGCCACAGAGTTTTGGGACCCAGGTAAATATGAGGCTACCAGGCTGATGAAGTGCTGGATGCAGAATTCCCACAGTGTGCGAGCTTCCTGGCACAGGGGAGAAGAGCGAGCTCCACCCTTTTTGTTGATATAGTGCATGGCCGGGGTGTGAATCATAGAGTCATAGGGCTGGAAGGGACCTCATGAGGTCATCTAGTCCAACCCCCTGCTAAAAGCAGGACCACTTCCACTAAATCATCCCAGCCAAGATTTTGTCTAACCGAACCTTAAATATCTCCAAAGGCGGAGATTCCACCACCTCCCTAGGTAATCCATTCCAATGCTTCGCTACCCTCCTAGTGAGAAAGTTTTTCCTAATATCCAACCTTGACCTCCCCAGCTGTAATTTGAAACCATTGCTCCTTGTTCTGTCCTCTGTTACCACCGGGAACAGCTTAGCTCCCTCCTCTTTGGAGCACCCCTTCAAGTAGTTGAAGGATGCTATCAAATCCCTTCTCAGTCTTCTCTTCTGCAGACTAAACAAGCCTACTTCCTTCAGTCTCTCCTCGTAAGTCATGTGTCCCAGCCCCCTAATAATTTTCATTGCCCTCCGGTGTGTGTAGGCCCAGTGACTTTAGCATGGCCCCTGAATCCTTTAGGGTTTGCAACTTTGGGCCCATATGTGACAAGAAGAACTCAGGGCCTTCGAAGAGAAGGTCTTGAATAGTTGCCTGAACCTCTTGGGGAAGGCCTGATGCTTGTAATCAAGAGCTCCTTCTCATTGTGACTCTGGAAGCTCTAGCTCCCATCTAGGGCTGATTGAAGAAGTGTCCTCGTTACCACCTTCCCTTCCTTGACCAGCGCCACCAGCTCTGGTCGGGAGTCCTGTGGCAGTACGTCCATGAACTTCATCATGGAGGACCAGAAGTTGAATGCATAATGACTGAGAATAGCCTGCTGGTTGGCTATTCTGAGCTGAAGCCCCCTTGTGGAATAAACCTTCCTCCCGAACAAGTCCAACTTCTTGGTTTCTTTTGATTTGGGAGTTGGGCCCTGGTGGCCCTAGCACTCCTTTTCATTGGCTGTCACCACAACCAAGGAGCCTGGGGTAGGGTGTGTATAAAAGTGTTTATGGTCCTTAGTAGGCACAAAATATTTCCTTTCCATCTGCTTAACTGTGGGAGGGATGGAGGCTGGTTGCCATAAGGACTTAGTGGTCTCTCTTATGGTTTTTATGAGCAGGAGGCCCACTTTTGCAGGACCTTCTGGTACCAGAATGTCCACCATTGGGTCTGGGTTCATCACCACCTCCTCCGCTTGCAGCCCCAGGTTACAGGCAACCTGTCTAAGCAGCTTCTGATGGGACCTGCTATCGTCTGGGAGCTTGGCTGGGGCGGCTCCTGCCACCACTTCGGGGGGGGGGGGGGGGGGGGCAAGGAGGACAACGACTCATCCTGGGCGCTCTCTGGCCCCTGAGGATGTGACCCCTTTCCTATGGGAGCCTCCCCTTCCTCATGGGACTCTCCCATTCCCAAGTCGGAATCCGCCCCTTGGTCCCGTGGGGTGCTGGTGGTATGGGTGGGTTGTGGCCTGGTTCCTGCCGAGGTGTAAGTTCTACGAGCCATGGAGCCCTGGGCTTACTGACAGGCCCAGGGGGTCCAGAAGGACCATTGTGGTGGCAGTTGCCATTGACCCCAGGGTGGCTGTTGGTGGGTCAGCCTCCCCCTCCTGAAGGTCTGTGAAGTAATCGATGCCTCGTCTGAGCCCGAAGAGAAGTGGCTCTGGGGTGACCAGGGCAGTGCTGTGCTACTCGGTGCCGGGGACCGGCGCCAGCTGTTGGCGGTCGGTTGTGATGATGGCAGGCCTGAGGAGTACCGGTGCCGTGACACCTTCAATGGTGCTGCGCCTGATGAGCTGTACCGTGGCGTGCAGGCTGCTGCTACCACCATGGGCGGTGCCAGGAGTGGTGCCGAGTGGGTGCGGTGGTTGGTGACGGCTGGGATGTCTTCAGCAGCGATTGCGATCTGTCCGTACGTGCCGTCGGTGCCGGAGAGCGGTGCCGCAGTAACAGAGGCCTGAGCAGTGATGGCTTCCCTTTCGGCCGTACCGTTGATTGAGGCTTCTGGGCCGCGATATGGGCTGGTGCCGGTGGGGCTGTTTGTTCTATAAGCTCCCTGGCTGCCTCAAATGTCTCAGGGGTGGAGGGCAACTGGATGTCTTCCTCCAGAATGTCCCTGGTGGGAGACATGTCCAACACCAGACTCGACGGACCCCCCCGCGGGGCCCGGAGTCAACAGTGCTGCTGGCCTCAGGGCCGGGGTTGAGTGGCCCAACTCAGGACCCACTGCAAGACCCTCTCTTTACCAGCTTTGCGGCCGGGGAACATCCTCTCTCCACCTTCTTCTTCCTCCTGGGTGAAGGGGAATGGGACCGGTGCCGGTGGTGCTTGGCTGTATCCTTAGGCCATGCTCTGTGCGATGTGGCCCTGCCAATTTTGTCCACCTCTGATATAAGCCCCTTTTTGTAGCCCAGCAAAGGTTTATGGCTACAGACAGCACAATTCCTATTCCATTGCTGCCTGAAATCTGAGCCCCTTTTCTTGGCAAAGCAAGGAACCTTGGGGTGAAAGTCAGACAGGCACAGTTCCCGTTAGGCTCTATTCTGATTCAGGACTCCATGAGAGCCGGAACTGTGTTCTCTGCAAGCCCAGACATGCTGCCAGGGAGGAGGCTGGGGGAGAAAGGGGCCATGAGCATGATATACAGCATTAGGATAGCTTCTATGTAGAAAAGTCCCTCCAAACACTCCCTGAGTAGAAGAAGGCAAAGGAGAAGGTGTATAACCCTTAATTGCCACCCCACTTGTTCATTTACCATGTTAATTATGGCGTTCTGAAGGACACACTTGCTTTATCCTTTTTGGGCCTCTGGGGTTTGCAGGACTTACGAGTATCATGAAAATTCCCTGATTCACAGTGGGAGGAAAGGGAGCCATGTAGGAGCTCAATTTCTTTGATTTGCAGATCATCTTTATTAATGCAGACAAAATGCAAGCCCCAGGCTCTACTTTATGTGTTTCTCTTGGAAAAAATCTGATTTTCATTTTTCCACATAGTGATATTGTTTATTTTTTCTATATACCTGATTTCAGTTCAAATATTCTTGAAGTAAAGTAAGTAGCCTTTGCATGAGGTAAAAGCCTGCTTTGGCCTCTAATAACAACAATAAGATATGTGTTTTATGCTAGAATTGAGAAATTTAAATCATTTCTCTCAAAACAAACAAATAATATTTATACTTACAGATACATCATCGCTAAAATCTATTTCATCCAAATCAAGGTATTCAGGGGCTTCCATTATTCTTCTATGCACATTTTGGGTGAGTCAGCACAGCAATAAAATCCTATTAAAATACAGAAAATGAGATATTATATATTCAAGTATTTAAAACCTTTAAAATGTTTTAATGTGGTCACCAAATTACTGAACAAGTGTGTAACCTGCACTGGAACTGAAGTACTCTTCCAAATACCTTAAACTGGATTTATCAGCTCTTGGATACATATCATGGGTTGTATGTGCATGTTCTTTGCATCCATTTCAGTTAATACAGGACAGCCACCTTCTGCATAAACAGGATGTGACAGACTCCAATCCTGCAATTTGTTGCACACCAGTAGACACCCTCTGCCCATGTGGCGCCTCACTGAAGTCAAAGGGGCAGCTCACAGAGTCAGCTTCAGGATTAAGTATTTAAATAGTAACAGCCCACTACAAGAGGCCTGATCCTGTAAAACGCTAAGCACTCTAAACACCCACTGACTAAATGGGAGTCAAGTGTACTCAGCACCCTCAGTCTAGTTCTGCTGATGCTCCTGCACCCCAATGGTGCAATCCTGAGGGTGCAGCTGCTTTCCAGACCTGAATGCTTTTCACCTATGTTGCTATACTGCTCATCTGGAAAAACATATTTAGAGAGCTGCTGAAGAACTAATTTTTATACTTAGAAGATGTGAAATCCTAAGTTGCCCTCCAAAATCCTTCTTCTCCTGTCTTGACCCCTCTACACATGCAGATCACCATATGCTCAGTGGGAAGGGAAAGAGACAATATCATGGAGATGGAGGACTTCCTTTCCACCACCATGAGTACCATGGTGATGTTTATTCCCCCAAATAGTGACTGTGACAAGAACTGAACTACAAATATAGGCACCAATCCTTGGGGTTCTTTATCAGTTCCTCACAGTGAAAAAAAGAAAAGCTTAGGGGAAAACTGTGCATGGGCAAAGAAAGACCACACATAAATCAGAGCTCACACACCCCAAACCATTATAAAGCACTCATCATTTTCTTAAGTCTAACCAAAACATTTTCCAACTTGTCAAAGACATACATCTTGTCTGAAGACAAATAATACAATGCTGAAAAAAGATATTTTTAGGTTAGCTGATAAAAAAAAAAATTATTACAGCAGCAAATTCACTCTTCCAGGACTTATGTTTGACAAAGGGGAAAACATGAAGCAAAAAAGTTCATAATGTGACAGTGGGAAGCAATGTGTTTATAAATAAAGGAAATTAAGCTGTGCTGGTTTACACAGAACTTGTATGCATCAGTAACATTTGGCTACCGATGTTCTAACAAGTTTTTTAAAAGCCAAAACACCTTATTCTGCAGGTGTTATATTCATTGGTAGTCAAAACTATAGTCATTAATCTCCTGTACACTGACCTCCACAAATTAAAAGGTGATCTGAAAAGAGCTGCTCTTGAAATGTTATTCAAAAGTTGAAATGAGAAATGTATTCAAAACAGTTTTTAAGCTTGAAAAGCTGAATGTTTGATTTTCATCAAATTACTGCAAATATAGGATCATTCAGTAAAGCATTCTTGATGGAAATTTTAGTTCCCCCCACCCCTGCACATGGTCACGGTATTAATATATTTCTCCTTCACAGCAATCTGCAGACTACTGTTTAAAACCATACAAATCTTACAGATTTTCCACTTACACACACAAAAAAAGGTTTTTACCTAAACTAAAATTTTGAGTTCAAGAATCAAAATACAAAATGGAGGCAACTTCCGTCACAGACTCTAGAATAAATTCTCTTGTGACTTAATTGGTGGGTTGGGTTACATGCAGATGGGAAAATGAGAGGGAGATGGGTGTAAAATAGTAAAGGAATATAAAGCAAGCCATACCTTCTTTATGTGAAGAAGTAAGTGCTGTAGAATGGAAAACTCTTGGGCAGAATAAGTTGCACTCATTTTGTCCACTGGCTGAATATTAAATTGATGCTCAAAGTGCATTCACATAGTAAGATACTAGTCAGTGTCACTAAGGTTGATCTGATCAGATCTTTAGCGTTTTCCACCTGTTTGTTTATTAACAGGCACATTAAATTGCAGTATAATTGTTATGGCTATTACTTTGACTTGGTATATTTGGAAGGAAATTATGGTTACTAAGTCATGGTAAAAGATTAAGTGGTCAATATTATCATCATACTGTGACCTTAACAGCCAAACTACTCTTGCATGTGTACGTCTCTTGAATGAGAAAAACTTCCTGCTCCATTTTGATCATCAATCTGACATTCAATAAACATGCCAACTTACATAGGGCCAAACTATTCAAAGCTTCTCTCTGCTGGCAACCTGCACTATGGGAAGCTATGCAGAAGCGGAAACAGCTTCTGCAGAACTGCTGAGCAGAACAAGGCAGGAAACAGCAGTCTTGACTCTGCCCTCCACAACATGCCCAGTGGCACAGTTACAATGGCACATCTGACAGCATACACGTCTCTGGGTGCAAAGCTAAGGCAGTCCACTCGGGAAATAGTGATGGAGATTATGACTCTCTGAGTCACAGCCTTCTGGAGCATAGACAGCTCCAGGGGAAGTGCTACAATGCACTCTCTTTTATTCTGGGCAGATTGTTACCTCTGGACACAGGCCATAACAAGGAGTGAACGTATGTGGTAAAACAAAAACAACTATTAGCGAGGCAGGCAGAGAGAAAATGGAACGTGTTACATGAAGTAAGGTTACCCACTTAACATTACTCTTCCTCTCTAGCCCTATTTTTCATCTCATTGGCACGCACCATTAGTAACTACAAAAAATGAAACTAAAAAATGTCAATTCCTTGCTCTTCAGCCTTCCTCTGTGCCTATATTTCACTGCCAGGCAACTGAGTTGATATAACAGGTTCTACAGATCTGTAGCTTCATAATGGATTCAATATCATGAAGCACCCAAGTAGGCCACTGAAAGGTCCAAAACATGGAAGTAGCTGCACTCTATAAGTGTCCACATCTATGATACTGCTTACATGGTTAACAGATGCAAAACTCCTCAATGTCCTGCCCAGCCAGGTCAATACTGAGCTGATTGTCATCTGAAGCTGGAAGCTGCTTGAATGTGATGGTCAGAGATTAGTTTTAGCCATATGATGATGAGAACAAAGTGCTCTGCGTTTTGCTTGACTAGACTGGCTCTCAGCTGCTTCAATTCACCAAACTGAGCCAATAAGACAATGTCATCCTGGTATTCAAAATCTCAGAGAATGGTGTTGAGCCACTGACCAATGCCTCCTCATGGTTATCCATCAACCAATCAATGCCAGTATCGAACAATGATAATGACAGAACACAGCCTTGCCAAACTCCCATGAAGCTCTGTATTTAACATCAACAAACTCAGCGTTCCATTCTAGTCTACTGCTTTTCTCCATTGACATTATATTCCCAGGGATGCTGAGCTGCCTCATCCGATTCTCACAAATTCACTCAATGCACTGAATTAAAGGTCAGATGGAAGTCTACAAAAAACATTGTACACAACTTACTAAATTCAGTCATACTTTCTAAAAGCTCTTTCAAGGTAAAGATCTTGTCAACAATGGAACGACCAGGTCATTGGTCGTTTCTGACCTTCAAAAATCTATGAATCAACTATCTATGAATCAAGAAAGCCACCCTCGGTACCCCAGCCTATGTCACAAAGTGGATTGCTGATTTGAGACACTAACCCAAAAGAAGGAAGGTGGCTCTTCCAGAAGTTCCTGCCTCTCTTAAAGTGGAAGAGGGACATTTTGATTCTTGATATCTTCATCAGTGTGTCAATATTAAGTGGCAGGACAAGATCAGAAATAAAGATATTGGAAGCCGTATCCAGCAACCACCTTCATCAGCACTGGTAAGATTTTGGTAGCTTTCTTGCTATGGACATATTATTAGGATGGAGGCTCAGTGAATTCTGAAATGTGTTTACCAAGAAATGACCCTACCCACCTGGCAATGAGCTGGTTACTAAAAATCTCTGGTGGCTTGGTAAGATTGCCAGTGATGAACAAAAACTGAATAATCAGTCAGACCATCTTCAGGACTTAGCTAGGGACCAATCCAAGGGATGTTGAATCTGCAAGGAGTTATGTCCCTTTGGGATTTACTAAGATAATGAAGTAACTACACAGATAAAATAATCAATACATTTATCCTAGAGACATCCGAAAAACGTGGCAGGATTGGGATCCAAATGACTGGACAGAAGAACAATTTTCAGAAAGTTTAAACTCCTAGGCACTGCTTTGAAAATGCTGAGGCAAATACAATACACAGAGAAGGGGAAATGTAAAGAATATATTTTCTTAATAGGAGGATTAATTTAAAATTGAACTGAGAGATTTTATCCTTTCCCAGATCCAAATACAAATATTGTTTTTTCTAAAATAGGAGGACAGCACTAACACCTGCAGCTGGACAGAGAGTGTAACATTATATTGCTTTACAAATGCAACCAACTGTAGTAATGGGAAAACACAGACCCACAATGCAGATCCTCGAAGGTTACTATTTTATTTTATAAATTGCATTTATATGCAATTTTCAAGTTTAGACTTAGTCTTTTAATAAGTTAAGACCTCTGACAATCTTAAATTCATTATACTTGTTGGAGAGAACCCTTTCAATTCATCTTTATACTTATTGTTTCACTTCTAAGAAAGTGAAGATGCTGCAGTATTCGAAGACATTTCAGGCCACTTATACCATTGGCAAATAACAAATGTTAAGCAACAGTTAGCCTCACATTAAGTGTCCCATGCACTTCCGATAGTCTTTCTGGTACCATGATCACTTTGATTAAGAAAGAGAAGGAACAGATTAGGTAAGATCTTTTAGACGGGACTCTTTTCAAGACAGTGACCTTTTTGGGTTAGCTGTCTTAGCATCATTTTAAAGACATAATGACTAGTGGTAGGAAAGCTTGAATTAAATACAGCCCCAAATGGAGTCACAAGTCCAAATTCAAAGATAAAATATATGGTGGAAGATCTACATGGTCTTGATCCTATCGAGCCCTTAAGTATGTTGCTTAACTTTAAGCATGTGAGTAATGCCATTGACTAAATACATGCTGGTGAACTGGTGTCATGTAGATTACACCACCATCTACACATCAGTAAGACAGTATATTTAACAAGGTGAGAAGGGTGAAGTTGTGGAAGGAAAAGCAAACAGTGGGGATAAGAAGGTGGAAGATGAACAAGGGGGTCATGTTTGCTTTCCCTGATACAGCATCCTGTTCTTCCCACCAGTTCACACTCATTGAGGTCCCTTGCCTGAGGAGCAATTTTCCCCAAGGAAAACAAGCAAAGAAAAGAAACAGTGTCTCCATCAATAGAAAACATGTTTGAAAATTACAAAAACCCAGTGGATCTACACACAACAAGGAAGGTATGAAGAGGTTGGAACCTCTTCCTCTCTTCCTCTCCTCTTTCCCCCTCCCCGAGTCTCATAGTAGATTCAGACTGAGGACAGTGGAAGGCTTTGTAATGATAGTAAAGGTTTAGAAAGAGTAAACATCTTATCTCTTAGGCTGCGTCTACACTGGTAAATTAAGTCGACTTAAGCTTCCTTAAGTCGACTTAATTTACCCTGCGTCTACACTACAGTTTCCTTAAATCGACTTAAGCAGCTTGCTTAAGTTGACTTAAGGAAAATAAAGTCCACAATGAAAATTAAGCCAACTTTATAAAACCTGCTTTCTAGTAGACCTAAGGCTTAAGTCGACTCCCCAAAGTCGACTTAAGCCAGTTTAGACGTGGGGTAGCCCTAAGTCAATTTAGGGCTACCCCAGGGCTACATTGTACCTAGGTACAATGGGGCAAAGGCTGAGCCCCCTGGCATCAGGCAAGGGGTGCCCCCTGCCCCCGTGGATCTGGGTCCCCCTAGCCCCACAAAGTCGACCTAGAGCATCCAGTGTAGACTCTCTAGGTCGACTTTGTAGTTCCCTTTTAATTTTCAGTGTGGACACACTAAGTCAACTTAACTAAGTCGACTTAGTTAAAGTCGACAAATTCACAAGTGTAGACATAGCCTTAGTTTGGAAATAATCACTCAATCTGGGGGTGGGGAAGAGAGAGAAGAAATTATTTCTTACAGCTCCTTCTAAATCTAGATTTCAAAGTTAAGGTTAAGCCAGTCAGCTTACAGTTTCCTGGATTCCTCTCAGGTCAGGTTTCAGGCCAGGATATGTTACTGAGAGGACTTTTCTTGCTCCAAAGCTTGATCTGTTTTTAATGACAAAGGACATACATATTCATCCTGATTGACTTCTCTGGAGCATTTGATAACACTCATCAACAAATCTTCCTGTCCCAGCAACAAAAAAACTACAATGGGTGATGGAAATACCCTCAAGCCTTTCCTCTCAAACTAAGTCTTGTGAGTCATTATGAGCTACTGTTCCTCCAACTCCAAACCCTTACCTGCAGAATCCTATATGACTTAATTCTCTCCTCCACAGTCACTCTCTACACAAAGCCACTGGAAAAAATAAATTCCAAAGGGGTAGCCGTGTTAGTCTATTGTAGAAAGACAAGAGAGTCCTGTGGTCTTTAAAAGTGCTACTGGAAACGATAGTAAGACAACATAGGCTGAACTGCCAGCAGAATACAGATGACAGCCAACTTTCCTTTATGACAAAGATAAATAACACCATCATCCACCTTCCCAAAACCTTATCTTAAAATCAGCATCTTGATAAAGAGCATTCAGCTAAAGCTCACCTTATGCAAGATGAAGTGATGGTAGTATGAAAAAGGGAAATGCTCTGAAGACTTGCTTCATTTGTAACATCCTTCCCACTACCGAGAGCATCTGCCCCCTATTCACTAAGTTTGTCTGCAGACTGGAGTCTTTTGCACCCATTAAGTCTATTCAACATCCAAATAGCCACAGTGCAAAAAATTCCCAAATCCATACTGACTGCCTAGACAACTGTGCCCCATCTGAACCAGATGCAGATTTCCCCATAGTAAGCCACCCATTTGTGACCGCCAGGCTTGATTGTACTTCTTTATATTAAGGAAGCAGCCACTAGCCTTAATAAAGTTCTGAGTGGCACAAAATACAATACTTTATCGACTTATTTTAACACAGATCATTATGAGAACAGCTGCCTCTACACTGGCTCCCCACTGAATACAGTTTAAGATCTTTGACCTGATATTCAGAGTCTTCCATGTGACTGTTTCTAGATATCTGAGAAGTCACCTTGCATGACTGTGACTTCTCACCACATTTTTGTTTCACTGGAACAATAAGGGGGGGCTAAAGAATGCGGGAGATAAAACCTACACAGAAGTAAGATCTAGGGAAATTACATGTATCTGTGCAATCAGCTTCATCAAGAATTATAAAAATGTTGTTGTTCATGATAAAACTATACAAAGTAGAGTACTAATCAGATAAGTGTAGCTCTTTATTAATTTTCTATGAAACATTATCCACTATAAGAATCTGTGTGTGCTGGATCAGACTATATTTCTAGTTTAAATAAAACAATTACTGCAACACAAAACACCGATGTAATATACTACTAAGTATACAATAATCAAATGACAAGATACAATTTAAAATAGTCACATCACAGATTGGGTACATACAAGCAGGTATAAATAAGTGTCTACAGCTATAATATCCTTATAATACGGCTAAGATGTCTTACCAAATGCATGTCTTAGCAGAGCTTTGGTTCAATTATTAACATTATTCCAATTTTTCTTTATTTTACTTTAAAAATCCATCACTCTTTATACTGCACTATATTCAAGTGCCTTAGAAAGAAGCATTTTTCAGTGATGAAAACCATTTGACAATTGTATTGGTTCTCAGAAATAACTTGATATCTATTATTAAGTGTATGGAGAAGCCACAATAGACTGTGGTATAGCAGGCAGGATTTATTTTCATTTGCATCACAAAAAGACAGCAGCTTTATCCACACTTGTAATTAATCAATTAAAGATAAAGATTGATAGAGTTATGAAGCTAGAACTGTGAGGACCACTGGGGAAAAACAACAGGAATCTAGGTTCTTTTGGTAATAAACTAGGATAAAGTGACAAGTTCCAGAGGGGTAGCCATGTTAGTCTAGTTCAGGAAAACAAACAAGGAGTTCTGTGGCACTTTTAAAGACCAACAAATTTATTTATTGCATGTGCTTTCGTGAGTGTAATCCCACTTCATCAGATGCATGAAATGGAAGCTGTTAACATATCAAGTGAATAAAAACAGTAAAGGGTAAATCACAAGGTCAGTTCAGTCTTTTACAGCAAACCAAACAAGTTGTTTTGATTCAAACAGTGTGGAAAAACAGTTAAGGTGGCGAGAATGTTAAAAAGAGGGGGAAATCACCTTTGGTAATGGGTGAGCCAGCCCAAATCTCTATTCAGACCTAATGTAATTGTGTCAAATTTGCATGAGAATTCTAACTCTGCAGTTTCACATTTGAGTCTTATTTTAAAGTAAAAAAACAACAGAGTCCTGTGGCACTTTTAAAGACTGACAGATTTATTTATTTATTTATAAATCTGTCAGTCTTTAAAAGTGCCACAGGACTCTGTTGTTTTTCTGCAATAGACTAACATGGTGACCCCTTTGGAACTTACTTTAAAGTGTTTCTGTTGAAGCACGGTAACTGTCATGTCTCTCACAGAATGTGCAGGGAGGTTGATGTGTCCCCCCCATTGGTGTCTGAATGTTCCCATTCTTGATATCTGATTTGTGTCCATTTATTTTTTGTGCAGAGACAGTCCAGTTTGGTCAATGTAGAAGGCCAAGAGGCATTTCTGGCACATGATGACATATATCACATTGGTGGATGAGCAGGTGAATGAGCCCCTGATGGAGTGGCTGCTTTGATTAGGTCCTGTGATGGTGTCACTTGAGTAGATATGTAAGCAGAGTTAGCAACAGGGTTTTTTGTAGGGAGAGGTGCCTGCCTTCTGTTGTATGGTGTATAGTTGCTGGTGAGTATTTGCTTAAGGTTGGGGCGGGGCTGTCTGTAAGTGAGGGGAGGCCTACCTCCTAAGGCTTGAGAGAGTAAAAAATACCATTATAATACTTAGCTACATCCCTCCATCTTTCAACCGAGACAAACCACATGATCCATTGTCTACAGCCAAGCCCTAAGATACAGTTGCATTTGCTCCAATCCCTCAGACAGAGACAAACACCTTCAGGATCTTTATGAAGCATTCTTAAAACTATGATACCCACCTGGAGACAGAAATTGACAGAGTGAAGATAAAGAGGAGTGGGAGGGAAGGCAGGGAAAAAAGGGGCAGCAGATACACTGTTCAGTTTCTTGGTCCACTGGACAATCTGCAAAAGCCTTAGAGCAAAGGTGCTCTGCAATGACCCTTCAAGGCACGCTTACAGGTGAAAGGAGCTGCTTCAGAAAGGATTTTTCTCAGCCTAGAATGGTCTCTAATTGTGCTTTGAGTGAAGGACTAAAATCAAGAGGTATGGAGGAGGTGGAAGAGGAAATGTTCTTTGTTGAAGACAAAACAAACCAATAAATCACTGGTAATGAGGGCTGTGCGCTAACATTTATTTATGGATACAAGAACAACAATTAAAAAGAGGTTTGACATCACTTCAGTATACATTTGGGTTAAGAAATGCAGCTGAAGGATAAACAAAAACTATTTTCCACATCTCAAAACTACTATGCTAAAGTATTTGGGGATTTACTGAAACTTTCAATCAAATATAAAGTAACTCAAATGAAAATACTTTTGGTTGACAAAAGACGAGGTTTCCTTAAGTGTACATGTGCAAAAGCTAATATTAAAGATCTATGCTCTAAATCCCACAGCACCATGATGGTTGGTTTTTAATTAGAGACTAATGTTACTTTATACAATTATAGGTTTGAGATAAAAAATAAACTTATTGCCCTCTCTTGAGCATTAGATATGTAATTCTAAGATAAATAAACTTCACAGACGTAGTGGAAAGCTTTTACATCTTTATTTTTGGTATGTAATACAAATGAGTGCCTGTTAGAAAGCAATGGTTGAAACCAGATGAGTGTCATATAAACTTAATCCCATAATGAACTCTACAGCCTGGTCTACATTACAGATGCAGGTTGACTTAGGCAGCTTAAGTCTACCTAAATCTCTAAATGTCTACACTTAACAACCTTTCCTTTGCCGACAGAAGTTGCCCACTACACATCCATGAGAAGCATAGTGCTCAGGTCAATAAAACTAGGATAGTACAGTGTCTGAGTAGATACTCTATTACTTACATTGCTTGTTGGCTGATAGCCTGGGGGCCAGGGCCCAGGTGTGAGCCCCAGACTTGGAGGGGGAGTTCAAGCTGAAAGTGCTCTACAATGCCTTTCTCAGTTAAATCAATAGAAGTGTTCCTGGTAAGGAAGTGTACCATCAACAGAGGTGGCACCGTGTGTATATGAACCACTTCAGTATTTACTGTGGAAGCTCTATGTTGACCTAACTTAGGTTGACTTAATTTAATCCTTAGAAAGAGTTAACAAAATATAAGTAAGCTTCTTGATTTTCAACCCAACAGAATGGTGTAAATTATTCTGTTCAGTCTATTCTGAATGGACTTTATAGACCACCACCCCTCTCCCTCAGCACCCAACTAAAAGTATGTAGCTCACAAAGGCAAAGTTTCAGTAAATTCTGGCAGCAGTCAAAAATTATCAGGAACTCTGGATCAAATTAATCCCTGCTGGAACTCCACTGGCTTCAAAAGACTATGATTTAGGATAAATTTGGTCCTATAATGGCAATCTCAGCAATCCTGCTGCTTGAGCTTAAAGGAAACCACCATAACACATTCAAGACCACTGCTATAGTGGGAGAAGGGTATGGATACAGTACAGAACCAAACAGATGAAATGTGGGCAGCAGGTCCCCATCTAAAACCCAGGGAAGTCAATGAAAGACTCCCAATAAATTTTTGCTGAGGATCTGAATAAAACTTTGGTTGAAGGAGGTTCAAGTATGGCTTTGAGCATCATACACTGATGTCCACTTGAAGTTTTGGAGGCAGAACATAAGAAGTATATAAATTAAAAAAAAACAACAACAAAAAAAACCCTTTTAAAACAGTGCCTGGACAGTGAGGTCCAAGTTCTGATTAAAGACTCTGGGCTACCATGATACAAAATATTAATTGCTTATATAGCGTGAAGTTCTATTTGTGTGTCATGTATATGGATCACAGTTTAATTTCCCCAGTTAGGATGAATTAAACCACACAGAAAAAATACAGTTTACTTATTTATATTTACATTCTCTTCAATAGCTCTAAGGGAGAATGACTGTTTCATCATTAAAGATTTAAATAGACCAGCCTGGGAATGAAAACTGAGAAGTTGCTACTCAAAATTGACAGTTGATTTGCAGCTAACGCGCTTCATTTCAGCTTCACACCTTCAGATAAAATGACAATCTGACACTATTTTGAAAATAGTAAGTCTAATAAAGGACCGTACTACTACAACACAATCTCTAGTGTACTGTTCAACCCATCTTCCTGGGTTTTAGAGCTCTCTCAGTGTTTTTTCTTATTTTAAAAAAATTACATTAAATAACATTGTTTCTATTACACGTCAAGTGCAACGTCTGGGTTTTCTCTCACTGACTAAGAATCTAGTACTAGCTTGTTTTATTTAATTTTTTTCTCCCTTTTAAGCAAGCCAAGAAAAATATATAGTACAAGGGACATTATCTGCACAGTCAACTTCAAAACACAAAAGAATAAAGGGGTCATTTTAAAGGCCTTAGCTGAATTTGAAGAAACAATTTATTGTACGAAAATGAAAAACTTGGGCTGAAAATGATGTAATTTGCTTCACTGGAGGAGTGAATTCTGAGACCAGGATTACCTTATCCCTTATCACATTTATTCAGAAGTTTCCTTGAGTTCAAAAGTTCACAGCAGCAATTTATAATGGTATAGTAGAAGTCACAGTGAAAGCACTGCTTTTAATCAGCACACAACTACCATCATTATACAAATCTTACTGATAGGGAATGGGACAGAGCATACTGATGTTAAAACAATTAAGAGATTCTATTTGAAAAAACAACAAACTGAATTACAGACACAAGAGCCTGCAGAAACTCCATACCCCGTCCTGGAAAGAGAGAATAGAAAATTCTGGGCCTAACTCTGCTTCTACTGAAATTAACTGGAATTTAGAAATGGCAGCTGAGGGGAAAAATGACAGTTTTAGAGCAGTGGCCCCTTCAGCCAAAGTTTATAAACAGTTCCATTCAATCCCTGGCCAGAAACAAAGAAGCTGAGCTAAGGGATTCTCAAAGGAGGTCAAGTGAAAAAAAGCATGTGCATGTGAAAACATCCTGAGGTAGACAAAGCTTCCACCTCACCCATAATGGAAAATCCTCCACAACTTGATTTATTTTAGTATTAGGCACTTTAAGAGTACAGCTAGACTTCACAGTCCTTCACACAGACTACATAAACTCCACACATCCTTAGCACAGATATAAAACAGCAGCGTAGACAGCAAGGCATTGCTTAGTTGAGTAAAGACATGCCTGAATTCTTAGGGTATGTACCCTACAGCACTCCCTACATCTCCAAGCAAAAATTCTCCCCCGCCACACTGATATTTTTAAGCAGTGGAGGATCCCACTGCCAGAATCTTTCCTCGCTCTTAAAGTCTCCAGCAGCAGGGAAAGGCTCTGGCAAGGGGATGCAGTGGAGAAAGGCCATGGCAGGCCTCTGCTGCCAGAGTCTTTCCCGGCTGCCAACCTCCACCAGAGCTCTTCACTGCCATATATTACAGCATATCATAGTGTGGATGCAGCCTGATTTTCATTGAGGTGTGTAGCTATCTACAACCTACAGGCTGTTTCCAGTAGTGGAGAGACAGCCTTAAAGGCTACTGTAAGGAATTCCAAAGGGGTAGCCGTGTTAGTCTATTGTAGAAAGACAACAGAGTCTTGTGGCACTTTTAAAGACTAACAGATTTATTAATCGCATGAGCTTTCGTGGGAGAAAATCCCACTTCGTCAGACGCTTTGAAGATAGGAAAGTTACAGAGTGGGAGGAAATTAAATGCAGGGGAGTGTATGACATAGCATCAGGTCAGGCTGTAACAGCAAATCAAAATAGGTGTTAGGATTCAAAACACTGGGGAACAGCACATAGAGGAGGGGGAGGTCAATTCACTTGATGTAATGCGAGAAAAATTTGCTGTTACAGCCTGACCTGATGCTATGTCATACACTCCCCTGCATTTAATTTCCTCCCACTCTGTAACTTTCCTATCTTCAAAGCGTCTGACGAAGTGGGATTTTCTCCCACGAAAGCTCATGCGATTATTAAATCTGTTTAGTCTTTAAAAGTGCCACAAGACTCTGTTGTCTTACTGTAAGGAATAACTTTGAGTCTGCATATAACTTGCATAACTAGAAGCAAGGAATGAGTGTAAAGTATGCTCATCAGGGCAAGATCTTGATGCTGTTACTTATGTTGAGTAGCATATTACTCTGCATACATACACAGACCTTGTCTACACCGATGGTGGCAAATTCACCACCGTCAGTTCATTCTTCCGGGTTCTACTGAGTGGTCAGTCAAGATGCGCTCAATCAATCTGGAGTTTGACTCAGTAACTCCAACCCCTTAAGAAGAGTAATGCTAAGTCGAACAGACAGCATTTCTGTTTGCCTTAGCGCAGTGTGGATAGGGAGGTAAGTGGAGTTACTATGTTGAAGGGAGATAGGCAAGGTATTTAACGTACCTTGTGCATCTCCCTTTGACTGCCGTTGAGAGGTGCTGACAATGTAGACTAGGCCTTAGAGCTAGTCTATAAAAGGAACGTACAGAGGTACTTCTTTGTCTCTGAGAGGTGCGAAAAATCCATACCCAAGAGATGTAGTCCCTACTACAGAAGCCTCTCAGGGAAGTGCATTACCTACTCTGATGGGAGAACCTGGAATACATTGTGTCTACACTGAAGTGTGCAGCTGTGGCATTTTAAGACAAGATATACCCTGAGTCCAAAAGTAAGATACTACTCAATGGGTGAAATCCTGGTTCTGCAGAGTAGGCAGACTGACCTTTAGCTGGTGTTTCATAGGTCTTCTCTGCCTTACCATTCCTGCAAGTTCCCTCACGAACAAGTTTTTATTTCATATTTTAAATATTTAAAAAGAAAATATTCACCTTTATACCCCCATGCCAAAATTTTTGAACTACCCCTATATTAAAAAATAAAACGAGTTAATGTTTAAGCAAATAAGTGAGCTGAATTGTAACGTTTTTTTAGACAGACCACAAAGTTTGTCAAGATCAATCTGCATTTGATAGCAATAAATACTTTCTTTTTCCAGACACACGTTTGTATTGCCTTAGAGATTAAAGCAAAAGAAAAATCATACTAAAAGCATTAAGCCAGAATGCATGCACTTGCACGTTTTGGAACAGTGCCTAGAAAAATAAACTTGTTTGTTTTAATTATTCCTGAAGGAGAAACCAAAGTGATGGAAATTAATATTTGTTATTTTAAAATTGAAAAAATATACATGGTTCATGTACTCTGCAAAAGCTAATGTACTGTATGCTAACTCTTAATGAAAGTATCAAAATAAATACAAGGTCAGCTGATCTGTTTGAACAAAGATATTTGATTTGCTATATTTAATTACGTTATATTTGTATTCACTTTGAACTACTACAAGACTGTTCACTGATAATATGAAGTATTCCACAGTCATGTAATGTTAACACGCTTACTTGGCTGCATGATAACTCAAAAGACAATTGATTCAGACAGGGTGATTTTCATGTCATTTGCATCTGCAGAAAACTTGTATAAACATTTTCAACCAGCTAATTCTTTCCAAAGACTTCAAGCCTCATTTACATGCAGAGGATAGCTAGATAAATGACAAACACTCCCTCTAAGTGATACAAATATGTATATATAAATGAAAAGGAAGACCAAACAAACTTCATCAGAACACACAAGAATAAACTCTGTTCTTATTACAAGTCACTTTTGTAATATCCACTGTTTTCAACAGACTACTAAGCTATGTCGACACATGGCAGTAGCTATGTCTGATATCATGCAACTCCCCTCCTAAATGGCGCAGGAACATAGTTTTGTCTCAGACATAAACCAAATCTAATCTATGTTGAACACCAAATGCAGAAAGTATTCCTGGCTCCATGTTTTAACTAGGGCTACTTATATTTTCGGCATTGGTGCATAGTACCCTTTGTTTTCTGTTCATCCCATTCACTAACCCGTGCCAGTGGAAAACCAGTGTTTGCAATGGGGTACCGAATATAGAATGACATCTTCTAGTGCTTCCTTATTATGTAAATATCCCTGTCAGAGCAACATTTCCTTCAGCAATATTTTTTTATATTATGCACACAGGGGGTTTCAAAGCCATGCGTAGTGATAAATATGGAGTGTTCATTCTTTGGTATACAATTCCCTATGGGGGAAAAAAGGGGAGGGGAGGAGTGTTGTCTCCAGATGACAAGAAAGTGAATCCATACATTGTACACTTCTCTCATTCATTTTTCTGTTGAGGGAAGATAATGTATCTGAAGTTGGGAAATATCTTGGAGTAGAAACCTTCTTTTTCCAAAACACTGCATTCTATCCCCTCTCCTATGATAGAACATGGTAAGAGAATACCGCATAAAATATGATTAGGAAATAGTTCTTTAAAGACAAAGAATTCCCTTATTCCATGAAATAGATGTGTAGCTATATACTCACCTACCTACTATATTATCTAGAGTTGTCAGATGTTCTCAAGGACTGCTTCAACTTTCACATTAAAGAGGTTTTGTCAACTGTGTGACTTTTAAAGAAGGGGGCAAGTGGAGTTATTTAATATGGAGTTTACAATTTCTCAAATATTGCTGCCATTACAGGGATATTCACTTCTCTTTGAAATTATCTACTTGTAAATTTAAACTAGATGCATATGAAATATTCACAATGAAATCTACTTGTAGTATGAGGTTTTTTTCATTCCATTACAAACAAAACAGGCCCATTTTTCATTCATAAATAGACTTTTTTTTCTAGCAAAACAGGCATACATTACTTACATGAATAGTTCCATTGGCTTCAATTAAACTATTTGCATTTTGGGATCACGACAGGCCCCCAAAATGAAAATGAGCTCATTTAAAAAACTGCGAGTTTTATATTTTTTCCTACTCAATAAAAATCTATTTTCAGACAAATGAATTAGAGCATTGCAATATCCTTTCATGGGAAATGGCAAAAAATTCCTTCAAAAATTATCAAGTTTTCACCAGCTTCACACGGCTCTAGAGATAATTTACATGAAGCAACTTTTCCCCAAAATTAACGCTGACTAAGTTAAAATATGTGAAAGTTATTAAATATCAGGGAGGGAGATGATACATTAATTAGGATAGCACAAAAAGAGGCTGTTTTTTCTCCCCAAGACCCCAATGAGCTGAAATTAAAAAACAAAAAAATCCAAAGAAGAAAAAAACCCTTTACTATTAGAAAAATCTCCCCAAAGATGGTATCTATTAGACTGTAGAGTTGTTCCCCCAAGGAAACAGTGGAAATCTCATAGCTTGCCCATTCAAAATTAGAGTAGGGAAAGTATTTCTGGACTAAGTGAACACAGAAACATATATTAAAGATACAGCTAAAAGTGTAACCACTATTAAACAAGCTGCAATTAGGATACACTTATTTCAGTATGCTCTGCATTACTACGGACAACCCTTTAGACTAGTTTGTCAAATCTATCAATCAATCAATTACCATTCATTAAGGTCTTTCAAGAGTCAGAGTCTTTCAAAAGGAAGTTGGTACTGGTGAACAGATACTCTTTATGGTAAAGATGCCATAATCTTCACTATATCCCAAGCATGCTCACAAACACGTTTCTCAAAATTCTTTCCAAAAAAGATACGAAATATAAGGTATAACTGGATATAATGGCTGGAAGTTGAATCTAAACATAGTCTGACTTGAAATAAAGCACAAACTTTAAATAGTGAGGATAATTAATCATTGGAACAACTTATGAATGGTCATGGTGGATTCATCATCACTGTCAATTCATAAATCGAGACTGAATTTTATTTATTTATTTATTTAATTACAAGATATGGTCTAACCTAAAGAGGAATTGTTCTGGAGAAGTTCTATGGTCTGTGTTATATATGTGGCCACTAACGAACACGGTAACAGTGATTTCTTCGGGCCTTATAATCTTGAATTTATACATGACTGAGATTGTGTAATATGTCCTTTAAAGGATCTTGCTAGTTCATGATTATTTTCATTTCTCTTTTACAGCTCTCTTCGGAACCGTCTTTCTGGCCTGTCTTGATGATACTTATGTAGGCTCCAAATGTGATAAAAACACTATGAAGTACATTGATAAATGCCTCACATTATACCTGTATCACGGAGGTCTCTCCAAACAATCTTCCACTACAATTATGTGAGAAGTCAATGAAGTTATTTTTTATGAGGAAGCGAAGAGGTTTGGAAAATTGACCTTACAGTTTTGTGTCATTATTGATTGGCATGTCAAAAGGAGCAAAAACAGATTAACATAAGCCTTTTATTAACTGTTATTCAGCTAAATTTCTACAAGCCATTAAGGATATGTGCAAGTCCCAAGTTGTTAGATAAACAACACTAGTTGTGTACATATAAGTAGCTGTGCTTGCAGTGTGATTTACCTATTGCAAAAAAAAAAAAAAAAAAAAAGAAGAAGAAAATACCGTTAATCCGTAGGAGATATTTTTCCTCACTAACTACTTCACTTTCTAGTTTTCAAGAGCAGCTATGAGAAGGACTCACTTGAGATAAAAACAACAAGAGTCATGTGACACCTGAAAGACTAACAAATTTCTTTGGACATAAGATTTCGTGATCCCCAACCCATGTCATCAGTTGCACGATGTGGCATGACACGCCTTTGACGAAGTGGGTTGGGGCCCACGAAAGCCTATGCCTGAAATCTTTAAGGTGCCACAAGACTCTCATTGTTTTTGCAGCACATAGACTAACACGGCTACCCATCTGGAACTTGAGACAAAGCTAGCATTCTGCAGATGTATGCAAATCAACTATAATGACCATCTTTCTCTAAATATGTTGGTCTTGACACAACCTCAGCTCGTTTATGGAAGAACTACATATCGGTATATCAGTAATCATCATCATCTACTACAGTTATTTATCCATGTCAGAACAAGAATCATAACGAGATTCTGTGATTAGTGTTCTAAGGTTTTTGGGTGCAATGTCTTTGAAAGAATGCTTCGTTTTCCCTCTTATTCACTACACTTCCAATGTAGGATAGGTATACCACATACTCTTCCCATCACCAAAAGGAAGCAGTACTGATGGGGCCAACTTTCTTTACTCTTCTCAAATTTAAACGGTACACAATAAAGATCATGGGCCTCATTCTCCACTGCTTTGCAACTGGTGTAGTTGTCCACAGATGGACAAAGTGGGTACAGAACATTCCCTTTCCGGTTTAGTTGTATTTATATACCCACTTTGTGCAGGTTTAGAAGACAACACAAGGTTCAGAAGAATGGAAAAATCAGGCTCAATGTGGTATGTGGAAGCGTACAGCTGTGGTCCTCCATTTCAAGAGACAAGAAATAGACTGATTTAGCCTTTAAGCATTTGGTGCTTCTTCTGTCATCTCGTGCAATAATGCTCTATTATTCTGAATGTTCTTCTGACATCCTATCTTCCTACTGCACTTAAAAATTAGATCACAAGTGTCCTGCCGACAAATTCAAATATAAGTCATGTTTTAGACTCCACCCTATGAAATGCTAAAACTAACAGTAAGAGGAGCTTTTAGTTTGCCATTCTGTAACTTTCATCCACTCTCCTATTATCCACACAACTACTCAGATTCCTCGCTCCCATACACGTTTTTCGTTAGGGACCAATCCTGCAAGTGCCTACAGAACTCCAGTAACATCACTGGTGTGACAGGTATTGAGTCACAGGAGCAAGCTGACCCCAGAGGGGTCACTGTGTTAATCTATGTCAGCAAAACAAACAAGGAGTCTTGTGGCACTTTTAAAGACTAACAAATTTATTTATCGCATGAGCTTTCAGATGCATGAAATGGAAACTACAGCATATAAGTGAATATATAAATGATCGAGTTGATTGTTCCCAAGCGATGCTTCTTGCCAACACATGGAGAAGCAGTGAGGAAGTGAAGTAGCCAAATTTAGCCCTTCTTGGCTGGGATGGCCACCAAGATACAGGAACGAGGGTGAGAACAACAGGAGAAACAATGGAGGAATAAAAGGAACTTTTCAAGCTGAGAAGAGTTACATCACATATTTGCTGTTTGAACACAGGGAGCATCTAGCATGATTTAAAGGATTCTTCTCAATGTAGACAAGATTCCTGAGAGGAGACCTCACAGATATAAAGGTGATTGATAAAGAGATAAGAAACTGCATAGATTTCAAAATCTAGAGAGATGCCATCTACTAATTTTTAACAGGAACTGCGATAGTTATTTCACTAAAATATCACTGACAAGTAATAATTCACCAAGTCCGTCCATTAAACTAACTGATAAAAAGGAGCAAATGACTGTTAGAATTTTTTAATGGTGAAAGAGGAACCAAAAGATAGACCAAAATGTAACAAACCTGTCCCTTCATAATTGTTTTTGAACCATCCTGCTCTGCTTTATCACCAAACATCCTTCCACACCCCAGTAGTTTTATTCTTCATCTATACCCATTTTATCTTTGTTTTCTGCAGAACAAAATCTCCATTTGGAAAGATGTGATTCCGATCAGACTGCTATTCAGTTGAGGACAGAGCGTGGCATTTAGTCACTGGTCTGTACTGAAAAAGCACAGAGCCATATTTCCTAAGAAACAAGGAGACCTGTGGCACTTTTAAAGACTAACAAATTTATTTATTGCATGAGCTTTTGTGGGAGAAAGTCCCAGTTCATCAGATGCTTTAAAGCATCTTCAAAGCGTCTGAGGAACTGGGATTTTCTCCCACGAAAGCTCATGTGATAAAGAAATTTGTTAGTCTTTAAAAGTGCCACAGAACTCCTTATTTGTTTTGCTGAATTAGACTAACATGGCTACTCCTTTGGATATTGTCTAAGAGGCACTCTAGGAGGGATTGTGCATCAGGAGAGAATTCCTATCTAAGCTGCTTGGCATGCAGAGGGAGAGCTCACACTAAACCAATCCTTAGGGTGGTACAGCCTTCTGTCACCTGACCATCTCCAACCCCACCTACTCCCTTGCCTCCACTGGGGTGGTTTGTATGCCAGACAGTGCTAAGAAGGTACGGTCCCTGCACTCCCACGGATAAGGACAGCTATTGTGCCCATCAGGGAGCGCTACTCTGCCAGGCCTAGGACCTATCTGCCAAAGGCAATTATTGGAAGTAAAATATGTCCCAGCTCCATAGTCTCCATTCCTCCTATGAAAAAATATAGCAAGTACTAAGTCAATTTTCTAACCATAGAAGAGCTTAGCTAGTGAACAGAGGTTGCGAATATTTTCCATTTACAGAGGAAAAATGTTAACAGAAAAAGTTCAGCAGCCAGCAGCTTAGTTTAAAAAGCAAATATTTAGTTTTTTGCAATGGACAAGTAAGCAAAAACAGTGACTGGCTAGATTTAGTTTAAAGGCTGAGCACATAATTTGGTATTAACTTTATAATGTTTTGCAAACAACAGTCATAGGAAAGTTTGTGTGGACGCATCACAGTGCTAATTTCTAGTTTTATTAATATAATTTTCTGTATCTGTAAAACACACCATCAGTCTTGGCACATGACCAAAATACAAGTGTAATCACAACTTTACTGGAAATAAATGCAGTACTGGTTAATGCTGGCAGACAGTACTCAGGTTTTCCAAAACACAAGATTCAGTTTACCCCTATGGCGGCAGAGAAAATTTTTTTAACCCAGACAGTTACTCTCAAGCTGGAATTCATGCCTGTTTCTTTGGGGGAAGCAGATTGCAATTCCAGCCACAATGGGCAGAGAATTGTACAGTGGCAACAGCCTGAAAGTTGTGCTGGTTCAACCCATCTCAGAGATATTTTAGTGCCACCTCCTTCCATTCACTTTGTGGGATGTGTTGGCCTGCCCCATCTCTTTCAGAGCAGAGACCAGGGGAAGTTTGTGTCACTGAGGCCCCAGTCTGGAAGAATTTTCCACTGCCACATACTGGGTTCCGCTGTCACAGATGGAATGCATCCACCATCTCTGAGAAAACAAATTTGCTTCATGAAAAAAAAAAAAAAAAAAAAGACAACACACCTCCACCCCCTAAAACAACAATAAAAACTCTGATAAATAATATGCCTCATTCGACTAGTGATAAGAAGCCCTGTTCTGCTCTCCGCTTGTAGGAGAGTAGACAGTGTGAATCCCGCTGTAAGCGTGTGCACACCTTATGTGCATGAAATGAGAGTATTTTGAATAGCTGTATCCATCAGAGCCCGATATGTGCCCTGGGACTCTTCACACTCCTGTACAGACAGGACACTCTCTTCAGATCCCTCAGAATTCAAAGACTGCATGGCTGAGGACCCTGAAAAGCAGGGATTGTGGATGAGGAGGGAGTCATGGGATCCATACTGTCTACAATAATGGCCCTCAACCTTTCCTGACTACTGTACCCCTTCTAGGAGTCTGATTTATCTTGCATGTTCCAAGTTTCACCTCACTTAAGAGATATGTGCTTATGAAATCAAACATAAAAATACAAGTGTCACAGCTCACTATTCTGAAAAATTGCTTACTTTCTCATTTTTACTATATATCAATGGGAATATAAATATTACATTTACATTTCAGTGTGTAGTATTAAAAAGAGTATAAACAAATCAATGTCTATAAAAAATTTTAGTTTGTACTGACTTCTCTGGTGTTTTGTATGTAGCCTGTTGTAAAACTATGCAAATATCTAGATGAGTTGATTTACCCCGTGGGAGATGTCTGTGCACCCCAGGGATACATGTACCCCTGGTTGAGAATCAGTGGTTCTCTGAGAAGAACCACCATAAGTAACTTACTTATTATTCTCTGAGTGTGTGTCACTGTGGAGCCCACTGTTGGTGAGTGGCAAGCAGTATCCTTGTCTGGTCTGATCTGGGATATTTCCGTGGGGATCAGGTGAAATTGTTGAAAAGGCAGCAAGGGGCTTGGAGAACAAGTAACAAGAAGGCACATGGCAAGGAAATGAGGCTCATGTGTCCTCTGTAGCAGTACATACTGAGCATCTTGGAAAGATTTGTACTTGGGCAGCTGGGCCCTCTCACCACTTGTCTCACAGCAGCTATGCTTCTAGTTTTAGAATACTAACTTGATTACAGCTAGCATGGGTCTCTCTCCCGAAGCTGGAAAATGAAACTCCAGCTCCACTGTAGGCATACCCTTGGTGATTTTCTCCTTGCAGGCCTTGTGTGATCTTTCTGTATGAGAAGACACTGAACTCCATCTGGAGTCTCTGCCCTTATTCTCAGAGCTGCTTCACTCAGTGCCAGACTTTGGGTACCAGAGGTGACAGTACTAGCTTCCACGCCGATGGTGTCAATGTCAGCGCTGGGTCTTTGATCATTTCTGGGGCTGTCTCCACACTGATTTTAGGCACCACATATCTGCTGGATGGGGTGCTTGGGGCTTTCTTTTTCTGCTACTTACTATGTTCTTGTACCTATTTCAGGGTTCGAAGAGACCATCATTTATTAATCCAGAAAATGAAGTTTCAGTTGAGTATCCAACAACTTGCAAGCTCTCAAAAAGAACGACTGGTACTGAATGTCTATCTGATAAATTACTCTTGCCCAAACAGAAGAGACGTCTGCTGTGCACATCTTGTAACAAAATCAGCCCATCACAAGAAGGGCAGGGACTAAAGCCCAAAGGCTGAGTCTGCTCTGTTGAGGAGAGGAGTGTGAAAGGGGGTTTAATCACCAAAAATCAGGCCAAATGCATCAAGTTCATTCACAGTGGTCCACCACATGTGAAGTAGAAGAGTTCTGAAGAATTTTAGTTGGAGCTACAGAATAGCAGATGGGACAGCCGCAATGTCCTGTCTTACTTCCACAGGTGAGAAAAGGCAGGCCACCCTACCCTTTATGCCCTCGTACAGGAGCACAAGAAGGAATAAGGTATATGTGCCACCTGACAAATATTACTGTTCAAATGGCTGGTCTCACATTCCTAAGGGACATGAGCACCTACCCATAAACTGATATTTAATCAAAGAATCAGCATATTCCAGTGCCTGCAGAATTAATTCCCTACTCTGTACTTTTTAACTATGCCAGGTGGGTAAGGCATAAGGTTCCATACAGGAAAGCATGTGGCTATCTCTCTCTCTCTCTTTGAGGAGCCCTGCTGATGAGAGAAAGGCCCAGAGAACTTTATAAGTGCCCTCGGAATGGCAAGGACAGAACCTAATATCACCATGGAACCTAGAACTGTGTAAGAATAGCAAGGCACATTTTCTCCCCTTGTGCATGCTCAAGAATCCTCCCTTGAAGGGAGAAATGGAGGTTACTATGTGAAGTTAGCTTTCCAGAGTTGGTTGTATGTACTGTTCTGCTACAGATTCCCACACAGAACTCTCGCATTACTAACAACAGTAGCTATGGGTGAGCTTCAGTAGGAGAATACGCACAGCCAGAGGATTTCAAATGTTCCAGGACCTGTCTGTTTAACCCAGTGGTCTTCAAACCATGAGTTGGGATCCAGTACTTGGTCACAGATCCTCAGGTACGGGGTCACGACGTCCCCTGCTGCCGCTACTGAAAGACTTAGAATGGATTGCTGAACCATTTAATTGTTGGGTCACAGGCATAAATGATTTTTTTCAACTGGATCCTGAAGAAAAAAGTTTGAAAACCATTGCTCTAATCAACTGTTTCAAACTGTGATCGAGCACAACATTGAATTACTAAATGAACCATATTATATTTTCTAAAATGATATTTTCCAATCTCTCATTCGTCTGAACATTACTCAAGAGTCTGTACAAATTCTGTAAGAATCCATCAAGATCCTTTACATGGTTATATTTGCAATATGACAACCCTGAAGCTGTATACAGGGTGTTTTTGATCTATTACAATCAGCTTCTAGGCCTACCTGGTGGGAAAACAGATTATTCATATTTGTATGGAAAATCTAGAAGTGCACAGAATGAGCAAATCCATTAAGAAATACCATACACGAGTTTATATGCTACAGAGCTTGAACTTCAGATGTACACTAACCAGCTAAAAATGATTGGCTGTTAACATAGCTAGACTTACTTAACAGACCGCAGTGCACTGTGCTGCCAACTCAAAGAATCAAGTTCAATAAACTAAGTTGGGGGCCAGAGAATTCAGACTGTTTAAGTCAACACATCTGTGCAGATCCCAGCTCAACACTGTGAAGATGGACCCGAGTTTACAGGAGACAAGGTGCTGACTGTCTTGCATATTAGCCAAAGACTGAAGCAGTAGTTCTGGGATTAGTTGCACAGGCTCCAAATCACCATCTCTCCCAGACACTGAAATGCATTGAAGAGTCCAAAATGTGTGAGTGGGTATGGAACAAAAAGACCAACTACATTTGATAAAATATCCCCTAAATTCAGTTTTCAAGGCTAAAAGGAAAAATTCTTTCTTCCCTCTTAAGGGTTATGGCAAATAGTAAATAAAATATTTGTTATTTTGTTGTCATCTCAGTTTTATGCTGGTATTTCCTCTCAAGAAGCAGTTAACGTATCATGTTGCTATCCATGGGTCCAATGTCTATAGCAAATATATTGGGATCTGCAAATATTTTGAATTGATTTTTACAAATGCTTTAGTTTTTCAGCATCCTGACTGGCTTAAAACATCTCTCATTAAAGGGGAAAGGATTTTTTCCCCCTTATTATTGCTTACAAAACTTGGATTTTTCATGTTACAATTGAAAATCTGAATTAAACTTAATAAACCTTGTCTCATAATATCACCATATAATATTGCTCTCTCTCTTCTCCCCACAACATCAATCAACTCAAATATATTTTTAAAATTAAAAAGGAAGGATAAAATTTGTATGGATGTTTAACTTTTGTGCTTGAATCAGTTGTAGGTGCTAAAATCCAAGCCAATGGGTTGATACTGTAACCCTTACTTATGTAGGTGATCTCATTATAAGGAATAGGATCACTCAAAGAAGAAAGGATACCTCATATTGCAGGACAAGGCCCCAAATATGAGAACAACCTCTGAACTCACAAAGGGCCATCAAAAATCTACAAAATACGTCTCTTTTAAGAAAGCATGCATTTTCTGGTTAAAATGTGAGAAAAACCATCAAGGACATGAGACAGAAATGATCAGTCTGAAATTAAGGACAAAGCATTGAAGAATTATAGTATCTACCAAGATATGAATGGAAATAAGTTAACTTAGAATCAAAATCTAGACCAGACCAATCAATAATAAAATAAAGCATGCATAGTGCAGTCAGAACCATGCCACTGATGTATTTTTGAGCAACTAACATATAATGTTTTGTGTTTAAATTTAACAGTTAGTAAGAGGCTCATTGTAATTTTTACAGTCTACAACCATATTTTCTTAAACAAACCTACCAAAAACGTTGCTGAATACATTTGTTTTGAATAACAGCAATTTCATTTTAATTCTAAACCCAGGTTAAACACATCCATATACAGATCAGAGCACTGTGTTTGACAAAATTCTCCCTAGAAATTTGAGTGTGCAAAAATGCCACAAGTGAACAAGTCTATATACTTGTGTCATTTTTCAGATCTGGAAACTGACCTGAAGATATTGCTTAACAAAATGGACTTTAAAAGAGACATGCTTTCTTTCTCCACTTGCTATGAAATTTAAGTTCAATGTCACTCAGAGTGAAAACTGCAACTCTTACAATGACATTTGTGATTAGTGGAGGCAAACACATTTCAGACTGAATATATGACTTTGCAAGTAAAACGTAACCATTGCATCCAAAAAGTGATATTCTCAAACTGATATTCTCTAATCCAAAATCTGCAATTTTGCTTTCCATCCTTCATAAACCTGTCAGTAAGTCTTACTAATATAAAATAATATACATTAGTAATTTAGCTATCTTTTCTGGGCTACTTTAAATATCCATGACAATGCAGCGAATCCACCAAGAGGAATTCTCAGGAGCTTCAAAGCAGCACTGAGAATAACAAAATTTATAAGTAAATATTTGCATCTTGCTTTTAGAGGTCAATATTAACAAAATGTACTGATTATTTTCCAATGCCTCATGGCTGTTCACAGGAGTGAACAATAACAATTGTATTAGTATATTGTGAGGATGCTCAGCATTCACAAACACACATGCTATAGATACATATATAGTGGATGCCGCTTAATAGGAATCCTGATATTAACAGCTTGTGGTTAAAAAGAACATTTTGCCAGGAACCATCCCACCCCATTGACTTGAATGTCAATGGGATATTGATATTGGCAACAGGCTTGCCCCTTATCAACACCTTTTTGGCCTTTATGACCTGGCTGTAATCCTACAAATCTGCCTGTATCTGGGAGGCTGTGAGCAGGACAGCCAAAGGAAAGACTGAGACCTTCCACAGCAACCAGGCCTGGAGTCTTGCAGGGCTACATAGTACCTCTCTGGGCTGAACTTTACCCTGGCACCAGTGGCCTGAGCAAACCTGCTTTCCACTTAGTGGAAACATATGGATAATAGCAACTTTCTTCTGAGAACAGAGGGGTTGCTAATAAGTGGAATCTACTACATCTATCTCTTACACATATAATAATACTAAAACTACATGTTATCATCTGTTTTTAATACTAAAACACAAATAATGTATAATGCAGAACTATACGATATATACAGAACACTGCATCAATCATATACAAATACTTCTGCTGTCCAATATTTCTGTAAATCCTCCATTAAATTCAGATTTGAGAGTGAACCAAAGACTTCTATGGATCAAGTCATGGTTACTTGGAACACTGAGACACATAAAATGCTGTGCTATTTCATGTCAAGATTATGTTTAGTTCATTTTATTCTTTCGAAGAATGTTAGCAACTGAAATACAGTGAACTCTACAAAAAAGCCACTGCTTATTCATTTTCCTAAATATGGAAGGCAAAATACTAGATGACAATCAGGAGATCAACTTACAGAGCTCCTAAATTATCTGACACAAACTGTACCCTGCTAATGTAAGCAATGAAACAAGAGAACCTTGTGCAACTATTTAAATGTACAGGCAAAAAACACAGAGGAAATTAACTGTTTGAATGCTAAAGAATTCTTGCATCATATTTATAATTTTCATCCTGATTAAAAAAACCTAGACTGAATCTACCCTAAACCATTACTCTTTAATCAAATATTATTTGTTCTGGATGGAAAATAACATTCTGTAAAGTGTCAGGTATGTTACCCGTCCTGAATAGTTGATTAAAATACATAACCCATACCGAGCCCTTTGGAATAGGAGCTACCCCTGCAAGATGAGTGCAGGATAGGCTTGCTCTCCAATTCGTTACCCCTTGCCTCACCTTTTAAAATCCTCACTACACTGTTGTGTATTCTGGAGTAGTGAAAAAAATGTTACTTGGTGACCTTTCTGTGATTTGGTGTTTTTTCTCTAGCACCTCTTTCATGAAATTTACTAATAATTTCTATGCCAATATTGTAGTCTTAACAATGCAGTAATTCAGGTCAATAGTGTCATTATATATAACAGGATAGGTTGTACATCCTTGATAAGGGATTGGAGAGTTCACCTGCTATAGGACTACAGAACACCTAATGTGTTCAACTACTATAGGACAGGCCTGACAAGTAAAACAACAGAATGCCTCTGGTAATCAACTACTGCTCCCAGCTAAAACGTCTCCAACACATTATAAAGGATCTACAACCTATCCTGGAAGATGATCCCTCACTCTCATAGAGCCTGGGTGACAGACCAGTCCTTGTTTACAGACAGCCCCCCAACCTGAAGCAAATACTCATCAGCAATCACACATCATACAACAGAAACACTAACCCAGGAACCTGTCCCTGCAACAAACCCCATTGCCTACTCTGTCCATGTATCTACTCGACTGACACCATCATAGGTCCTAGCCACATCATCAGGAGCTCTTTCGTCCGCACATCTACTAAAGTGACAGATGCCATCATGTACCAGCAATGCCCCTCTGCCACGTACATTTGCCAGATCAGATTTTCTCTACGCAAAATAATAAAGGGACATCAGACATCAAGAATGGTAACATTCCAAAAAAAGTTGGTGAGCACTTCATACTCAGTAACGGACTTAAAAGTTGCCATGCTTCAACTTCAAACAACTTCAAAAACAGGCCTTCATGTGAAGCTGCAGAGCTGGAATTCATAGGCAAACTTGACACAATCAGACTAACCTGAATAGAGACTGGGAAGACCTAGCTCATTACAAAAACAAATGTTCCCTCTTTTGAGAATTCACACTTTTTCATCAACTATTTTGAATGGGCCTCTTCCTCACGGAATGAATTGACCTTATTAGCACTTGCCCTCCTCATAAATTGTAACTCACCCTTGCATGTGTATAGATACCTAACACTGAAGTTTCTACTTCATGCATCTAACAAAGCAAATTCCAGCACACAAAAGCTTATGTTCTTCCCCCGCCCCTTCTTCTTTTTTTTTTTTTGTTAATCTCTAAGGTGCCACACGACTCCTTGTTGTTTTGGCTTAAGTTACTTAATCAGCATCACTAATGAAGAAGACTGTAAGAGAGGCAGGGATAGAACCGAGCTGTCACATGTAGTATTTGCCATCTTAGACTTTCCATCTCTTCCTACAGCCCCATTCCTTGCAATCCAAACACTGTCTAATTCAGAAAACAAATGAGACAAGGATCCTATAATGTTGTCCATCACTCAACCCAGATTCATCATACAAAGGAAAAAGGTAAAACATAAATTCAGCTGTAACAACTGCTCCATGTATAAGGTTTGATCCTTTGACCTTAGCACATTAGCTGGTGAGGAGAGGGAGGGGATGTGAGTTGCTAGGGTGACATGCTGCAGGGAGAGGGTGAGGGAGGGGAAGCCTGGCCCGGCCCTCTCTTTTCCATTGACCTAGGAAGTGGTCAGTGGAAAAGCTTCCTTCTCACCTGGGATCTCTGGAGGGAAAGATTGTTCAGGGAACTCACCCCAGTTCTTTCTCCCCCTCGCCCCCACCTTATTCATCTAAGGTACTTATGCTATCGATCCCTGTTACTGTCGTATGTCAACATCTTACAATCTTTAATGCATTTATTCTCACAACATTCCTGTGAGGAAGGGAAATCTTATAGCTTTATTTTACAGATGAGGGGCCAACGTACAGAGAGGCTGAGCGCCATATATAGGCATTTAAGCATGCAGCTAGATGTTCAGTGACCTAACCAACTTAACAACAGAGCCCTGTGGCACTTTTAAAGACTAAGATTTATTTATCGCATGAGCTTTCGCGTCTGACAAAGTGGGATTTTCTCCCACGAAAGCTCATGCGATAAATAAATCTGTTAGTCTTTAAAAGTGCCACAGGGCTCTGTTGTTTTTCTGCAATAGACTAACACGGCTCCCCCTCTGGAATCTAACCAACTTAGTCACTGTCGAAAATCCCACTAGATGCCTACATACACCGTTAGGCATCCAAATGCCTTTGTAAATCTGGCCCAAGAGAAGTGCCCAAGATCACAACACAAATGGTAAAGCAGGAAACTGAATGTAGGACCCCAAAGTTCCAGGCTGGTGCTCTAACAACAGACCATCTCCAACTCTTTTCATCTTTTTCCTGGGGAGACTGTCTTGCATCCAGGGATATCAGTGCAATATGTGCAGCCACAGGCCTGGACTATCATTATAATTTTCATATTCAGTTATTGTTTTGACATGCTGCCAAAACATGGCTGACAAGAAGAAAATAGCTACTTTCACAAGTTTATACATCAGTGAAACCTGAATGGAATTTCATGGGACAAAGAAAGGCTTTGCTCATGGGACATATGTCATGGGAAAAAGAAAGCGCCCAGGGCTTTGTTCCTGCTGAATTTCAATAGTTTACTACAGTAAACCAGTGGTTCTCAAACTGGGGGGCAGGCCCCCGTAAGGTGGCACAAGATGGATCACAGGAGGACACTATGAGCGGAGTATGGGGGGGTAATGGCCCTCCAAACTTATGGTAATGGAACTGTCCCCACCTGCTGGGTGAGGAGCGTTGAGCTTAGCAGCAGGCCGGGCAGTGGGGGGGATCA
>ML685772.1:12946300-13013351 GCA_007922175.1 Pelusios castaneus | reverse complement strand
GTGAGGAGCGTTGAGCTTAGCAGCAGGCCGGGCAGTGGGGGGGATCACACGCTTGCACGGGCAGCCCTGGGCAGGTGTTGAAGGTGGGGGACCCTTAGGAGGGGAGCAGAGGTAGGGGGAAGCTGCTGCCGGTTCAGTTCCATGCTCCACACTCCCGGCACCGCTGCCCGTCTGCAGGCTCCCAAAAACGGCAGCTGCGTCCACCCCACTGCCCGAGAATGAGGTGCAATTCCCCACCGCCACTCTCTCTGATGGGTCGCACTGGGCTCTGGAGCTGCAGGGCGGGGACTGCAACTACCTCTTGCCTCCCCAAATTAAGCATGTAGGCCCTGTTTGGTTTTTTTTCCTCTGAAAGCAGGGGAAGGTTTGGGGGAAGAGGAGTCGCAATTGTTACCCAAAAGTCCACTAGGGGTTCCATTTAAAAAGTTTGAGAACTGCTGTTGTAAACAATGGAGGAGTTAGAGCTTCTCAAGACAAGGTTGCAAGAATAATTTGTAATGGAAAGAATTAAAGAATTAAGTGTTAGGTTTTAAGGCCATGTCTACACTAGTACTTATGCTGGCAGAACTTCTATCACTCAGAGGTTTAAAAAAAAAAAAAAAAATACACCCGAGTGACATAAATTTCACCCGCTTAGGTGGCAGTGTGCATAGCACCATGTCAGCGACAGAGCTTCTCCTGTTACATGTCTACCGCCGCTCATTGAAGTGGTTTTATTATGTCAATGGGAAAGCTCTTGCCCATCGGCATAGAGCAACTACACAAGTGATCATACGGTGGTGCAGCTACCTAAGTACAGCTGTGCTGCTGTAGGTGTATTAGTGTAGAAATGGCTTAAGTATCAGATCTCCACATTAGAAAGAGAATTTGCTACCAGCACCCTTCATAATATGTATCTTGCTGAGGTTTTCTCCATTTTACTAGCAGGTAAATTAAGGCAGAAAGATAAGGGACATAATAAGATGGGAATTTTAAAATAATTATTTGACCAAACAGCAATTTGAGGAAGAACAAGCAAACGGATAACACAAAAATACAACCCCTTTCAGTATAGTTGAAGACCACGTGTTTATGTCCACTCTGCCACATAATTACCCTTTTTTAAACTGCTGCATAATTGTATTCCAGGTTCTAAGCTTTTATTTAAAAATTAGTAAGTCTCTCGGCTTTATGGATCTGAAGATAAACTTTCATATAGGAAACAAACGTACACGGACAAAGCTTTCAAAGGCTGGAGACAGCCTGAAGCAATAACACTAAAAGAAGTGTGAATTGTACCCATTCAGCTTCATGGGGTGTTAACTCAGGAACCCAGATGATAATGTAAGCAGCCACACTAGCACCAACTATTGCAATACTGATAATTTTAGCAGAAACATCAAACTACCAGTAACATGCATATGGGTCACTGTTGCGTGTAATGGCCGAGTCTGGGGTGGTATGATGTGGGGCAACTAGTTGCTGACAAAGACTGCTGAATTCAAGACCTTTCCGAACTTATTTTTGCATTGTCCTAAAACCAGGTAGGAAGAAGAGCTACCCAAAGCCTCTTCTGCCTCCTGGATTCCAAAACCCATCTCTCATGCCTCCTCAGACGCCAAAACCCCCAACAACTGTCACCGTCTCCTATCCCTCCCTCGTACTCAAAGCTTCTAGAATGCAGTTATGAATTATTAATATAAAAATCTGCAGCACACAAATAACTTTGAAGCAATGTAAAATAACAATGCCATGTAAAAACAAACCCCATAAGGGACAGCATATTGATTATACTACTTATTTTCATATTTAATAACCAATAGCAAACTATTTTTAGTTTACCCGAATATGCTACAGATCTTTTTAGTTTCCCCCCACCAAAGAACCCTATAATCCAGAGACAACTGTGGCAGATTTTAAATCCACCTCCTACAAATCACTTGAAGCCATGAGTTTATGGTGTTGAGGAATGGGATGACCATCCTGTGGACTGAGGATGTCAGCCAACTTGGAGGACAGAAAGCCCCGGTCCTGTCCAGCTTATGTCTGTTTGCAAAATACGTATGTGACTAAAGCAATTTATGCGTGTTTAAAATTAAGCACATGCCTAAATGCTCTGCTGAACAGAGACTTGTGTGTTTAAGTGCTTTGCTGAATCACAGCCAAAACACAAACCTAAGGTGCGGTGCTCAAGCATCCTTGTCTAACTTAGATTCATGTTCAAAAGTGAACTGAATCTGCATGGAATCTCTTGTCTCAGTTCATACTACCTGGTAAAGGGTTAGAGGAGAGCTCCTGTAGCAATACTGAGATCCACAGAAGGGGTGAGGAGAAGAGAAACCATGGGAGCCTGGAGGAGGATGGTTTGGAGGGGTCTCTAGAATAAGGGACACCACTGAAACTGATAACCAGCTCACATTTAAAAAAAAAAAAAAAAAACATGCATCTTCTCAGCATGTGAAGTTTTCCACATACATTATGGGAGCTCTGCACTAATGAAAATATTATGAATGTACTGCATAATGTTGTTGTGAAAGGCTTTGTGTGTAGGTCACAAAAAGTTTGCCATCCAAAATGGAGTTCGGTTTCAGGGGTTCCCTTGGCTCCCTCAAGCCCCACTGTCCACCCTACCCCAGAGCTCCGCCAGCTGGTCATGTATCTTTAGATGTGGAATTACAGAGGAGCAAAAGAGAGGTGGGGGCACATGCAAGTCTATTTCTGTGCACCTTTAATGTCTGAAAATGGAGATAACTGTCCTGTATCGCTTATAAATATAGCAGAAGTACCTCTCTTCTGATGGCACTAAGGACAGTGAGATTTGGTACTCCTAAGCTGCTAAGATTTCCAGAAAAGAACTCTCCTGTGGAAGTTTTAAGCGTTTCATACGTATCCTGTCAAATTCTAGATGATGGAATGTTTTTCTATGCTTTTTCTTCAAAAAAGAAAAAAAAATCTTTTAAAAAATTGCATTATAGTATGTTAATGATCACTTAGGCTGCAGAGTTAAGGACTCTTAAGATTGGGAAATGCCAGAGTTAAGGTTGCACATTAAGAGTTTGTAAAGCATTTTAATTCCTTTTGATGAAAGTTCTTTATCAGAATGCCTCTAAAACATTTATTTCTTGAGTTCAAAGAATGCTTACACTGTAATTAAGGCAAGAGAAGTTTGATTACACTGGCCTAAACTAGAAGCCATGTTTTGTTTTGTTTTTTCTCACCTTTTCTTTTAAGGTTTTTTAATTAATGTAGAGATCAGAGACGTAGAGAGACTGCAGGTCAATTTATTAAATTGGGTTCAACATGGGAAATCACAGTGTAAGTTTCACAATACCATTTGCTAATGTGCTAAAACCCTTAGCCGGTGAATTGATGTTGAATTGGTAGTTCATTATTTATGCCCATGTAATCTTTGATTCATTCTAATTAGAATACCAGTTAAAGGTGTCAATTGTGCCAGCTGTGTGGATGAAAATCTATCCACTTAGAATTGGATTGATACCTTCAATGCTGTTCACAATGGCTACTGAACGGTAATGAGACAATTACTGCTTTTTGTCATAATGGAAGTAAGATAGATTTATACTGAGGACCAACAGATACAGGGTTTAGGAGCCCTCATACTAATCTGTGAGATGGTCAGATCTCTGAAGATTTTATTTTCAAGAATCTTTTCATTCAAATTATTGTAAACAAAGCCATCTTGCACTCAGAAGTTAAAAAACAATATCAATAAATTATCAGAAGTACAACTTGATAGATTAACATTCAACTAACTGAAGCATATGCACAGCCTCCTATCCTATAATGTGTGAACTGCTCCATTTATTTTTACTTTTTAAACACAATATCAGGCATGTAATTCATCCTTTAGATTTCTGGATACAGCAAGCAAAAACTGGTTTGCAAAATACACAGATGTAGAGATTCCTGAAATTGGACTTATAATATGGGGCTTGTAACATGTCTTACAAAGGTAGACCGATTTATGCAGCTAGCCCCTTTACTGGTGTCTCTTTAATAGACAGAATGTTAAATCATTAATTACCCTGTACATATAAAATATTTTAAAAGGCAGTTCCCCCTTTCTAACAATCACTTAACATGATGTGCACAGATAACAAAAGTAAATATTCATGAAAAAAATATATAAATGTAACCTTCATGAAGCTATGCCAAACAAACATCATAATGCTATATAACACAAGTCCAACCTACACAATAGGATAGAGAATAGCTGATTCCCCCTTCTTCTAATGAACCGCCAGCATGTTTCCATCTTATACTGCCTCTGCTGACTGACGGAATTCAAATTCATTAATTCAAATGTATTAAGCACTGACCAAGTCCAAAGAATCGTGATTCCACAGTAGCTAGGTGAAAAACACGCACTACATTCAAGGATACAGTATTAACTCAAATTTGTTCTCTCATAACTGTTGTAAAATGCATTTCTCATTTAAAATCTGCTTTAATAACAATAAATCCATTGGAATAAATCAAATAATTAATGATGTTACACATATATCCATCTCCTGGTCATTCCTTTCTGTAACTCAAAAATAGTTTTTTGCCCATGTCCTAGCAACAAGCAGAAAGATTATACTCTATCCAGCGCTCAGAACAGGAGTATCCAAAACAATATATTAGTACTCAAAAGAGTAGTCTTTAAGAACAATATCTGAATGTGCAACACTAGCAATACCGTATTTCCCCAACGATAGGCCGCGGCTTATACATCGATTTTACAAACCTGCGTATTGGGTGCGGCTTGCTTAAATGGGGCGGCCTATCTAAAAACATGAAAATGCATTCACTAAAAGTATAATTCAGTGCACAAAAAGATGACATACCCAAATGATTAGTTGAATTTAAATGTACTGTTTACTGCAGCAACGAACAGTTCGAAAAGCAACGCAAAGCAAAGATAGATCAGTGATGATGTTCTGTCACTTAATTGGCATCCAGCCTCTTCTTCACATTCGTCTAGTTCAGGTTTGTTGCTGCAATGTAAACATTAAACTTTTTCAAGCCTCTGCTACATTACATTACATCCTAGTATATAATACAAGCTAGGAAAAAGCAAAATTTAACAGAAATAAAAGGAACAAAAGTTGATTGTTGGCTGGGAAAAGATGAGTTTTTAATTTTCGTTTGAATGACTGGAGGGTGGGGGTACTGCAGTACAGCAATGTCAATCATCTGTCTACATGTAAATTCTTCAGTATAAAATTAGCAACACTGAAATGCAAAAATTATTAGGCTTACCTTTCTTCAAATCCTTCAAAATCAGATCTGTAAACGTCATCATCATCGCCGAACAACTTGATTGCGACCTGTGTTGCTTTGCTGTCGCTGATGTCGGACACGCTTCCGTCACTGGTATCGCTCTCGGATATTGCAGACGTTGCTTGTGCTGCTGGTAGGCTTGTAGGTGGAGGAAGGATTCCGGCTTTGCGAAAACCGTTCTGTATGCTTTCTGGTTTTACGTTGTTCCACGCCGAAATAACCCAATCGCACACTTGACTGTACGTCGCACGTCACTGCCGGCCAGACGGAATGAATGTATGCTCACCATCTGCCATCCATTTTTCCCCACTCGATCCTCACAAGGCACTTAAATGCATGATTGACAGCAATATCAAGTGGCTGCAGTTTGCATGTAAGTCCACCAGGTATTACAGCCACGTGACCACCAACCTTGTTCACTGCCTTCTGAACACTATCCATCAGATGAGCAGACATAGAGTCGAAAATTAGCAAGGACTTCTTCTTGTTAAAAAATCCAGCACCAGGCCGCCTTCTGTAGCATTTGTCCACCCATTCCACCATAACGTCTTCATTCATCCAGCCCTTCTTGTTCACTGAGACCTCGATACCCTTGGGTACTTTTTCCCTTGGCATTGTCACCCTCTTAAAAATCACGAATGGCTTCAGCTTTTTGCCACTTGCTGTGCAAGCTATAACAACCATAAAACTTGTCCGCTCATGACCTTTGGTAGTTACTGATATGGTCTTTTTACCAACCTTATCGACAGTGCGTATTGATGGAATGTCCATCTGCATTGGGACCTCATCCATGTTGATGATGTCATCCGGTGTTAGTTTCAGTGTCTCGATTTCCTTGCCGACGAACTCTCTAAAACTGTCAAGTTTCTTCTCCCAGTCATCTGGCAGTCTCTGTCCCACAGTCGTTCTGGCTCGGATAGATAGACCATTTCGTTTCATGAAGCGAGAAACCCAATTATGACCTCCTTTGAAGTCATCAATTGCCATTTCAGTCGCCATTCCTCGTGCCTTCATTTTGATGGCTATTGTTGAAACTACCCGATTGTTCTCACGCTGCGCGAGAATCCATTCTTTAAGTCGCTTCTCCAAGCTTGGCCATTTTGCTTCCCTTGTACGCCTTGCACGCCTACGTGGCGGAAGCGCGCGCAAAGCTTCCTCATCTTTCCACCAATTTCTCACTTGTTTTTCATCTACTTCAAAGTGGCGTCCAGCTGCACGATTGCCGTTTTCTTTCGCGAAAGCAACGACCTGGAGCTTAAATTCTGCAGCGTAGGACTTGCGTTGCGGCATGGTATCGGTAAGTGTAAAATTGTTCACACTCAGCTATGGTATAATGTCACTATAGAGTTGCAAAGGCCTCCAGGGGCGTGCCAAATTAGATGCTTTTACTTGAGAGTGGTAAATTCAATAACGCCGCTAATAACATGGGGCGGCTTATCTTAGAGTTCTAAAACGTAAATGAGCATTATCTGCGGCTTATAGAATGGGGTGGCTAACAACATGGTGCGGCTTATCTTAGAGTTCTAAAACTTAAATGAGCATTTTCTGCGGCTTATAGAATGGGGCGGCGTATAATGTGGTGCGGCTTATCATTGGGGAAATACGGTAGTAGTGTTTGATTACAGTTGGTCTAAATGTGTTTAGAACAATGTTTCCCCCTTTTTATAGATAAAAGGGGAAGACCAACAGTCTAGCATGAACAAGAAAACAACTAATCTGAATGTATGCTAGAAGGGGGAGAAATACTGATAAAGAAACAGTTTAGAATAAACTTTTTACTGCTTAAAATAAAATATAGAAAAATACAATACAAAAAGCTGTTAAAAATCTAATAGTCATTTACAAACTGTTTTGAACACAAATTTGGTGCATTTACAAATAACTGTTCCTTAAAAACAAGAATTAGACTTGTGCTCAGCAAAGAATGATCTCAGTATTGACCAACTTGTGAAAGGTGAAATGCACATTAGGTATCTTTGGTAACTGTAGCTTCTTCATAATATCCATCCCTAGTAACTTTATACTTGGAGATTAAATTACAACACAGGTAAATTGCTGTTGGAATTTCTAGCAGAAAATTTGTGTGCGTCTCCCCACCAGCGAAGAACTCTTCTGTGACCCTGGATCAATAATGTATACGGTTCATGTATCTGTTTTAATAGTGACAATATTCCTGTTGTTGCAGGACTATTCCCTTGTGTTTATAATGATGTACCTGCTCCACGTGAACCGTCCCCCACCTCTTTGACAAAGAAATATCTTATATCTGCTCCAAGCTCCCTCTCCTATGTCAGTCTGCTTGTTTTTATTAGATGTGTTTTCATTTATTTTCTCAACAGACAAAAAGAATGACTACAAACCCTTTCCAGGTATACCACTTCTCAAAGATTTTTGACATATTTTTCATCTTGATAGTGAAAGTGAGTACTTAACACAGTATGACATAATAAAGTATTCTAAATTATGTACAGCAAAATGTTGGTAACTCTGGTTCATTATAAAGCCTTTATTAAAATAACTGAATGACAGCAGCCTCTATTTCAGGTCACAGTTAAAATCAAAGGGCTAGTTTGTGCTTAGCCTGAATGCAGGTCACAAAGAAAACCAAGGTTCTTCCCTCCCTGTACATCACTGTGTTAGTGTTTCCTGGATCACTGCTCCTGACACTCAATAGATCACCCAAAATGTTCCTTCCTCCTCCTCCTCCTGGAAGCAAGTGGGCATGGAGAGACAAGCAGAGACATAGCTGCATTGCACTATATCCTCCTTATACAAGATCTGTTTTAGACAGAAGCATGAAGGGGTAACTGTATCTTATAAAGGTGTGTTGCAAATCAGTTTCCACCACACACTAGGGGAACCCCAGCAAGCAATATCCCACTAACTAAAGGCTGCCTCTCTCAGGCACACTGCTTCCCCTGGTCCACTCGGGGAAGTGCACCTTCATGCCACCCCTTATATAAAGCTTTACCTTAACAACAAAACCTAGCCAGGTCACATTCATGCTATTTTCCCCATTACAGGAGAATCACTGATCTTAAAAAGAGAAGACTCCGTTGCACAATTATTTTCAATGAGAGCATTACCTAACATGTGACCTACTTAGAGGAACAACTTGCCACAAAGGCACAGCTGAGATCAGCAAGGGTGCCCAGGCTGGAACCCATTCAGATATGCAGGTTTCTAGCAGGATATTTTCTGTGATGGCCCCTCAGCTTCAGATCTCGCTCTCCATCATTCTCTCATTCTGAACAGTCTGACTTTATAATCCTTCAGGGCATGCTACAAGACACATTTGGTTTCCCTAGCTCAAGGAGGCGGAAACGATTTAGGTGCCAATTCATAAAGATCTGAAATAAGTGTATAGTTGCTGGGTTATGACTGAACAATGAGGAATAGTCTGTTTGTACAGCTCTATTAAAAAAGAAATTTTTCTAATTAAACAGGCTAATGATGAAAAAACCTACTTTTCCTACATATTGAGTTAAATACTATTCACCGTATTTACTCCTATTGACTGACTTAGATCCTTCTAAGGTTTGCTACTGGATCTCATGCCAGGAGACTGACCAGAACAGTATGTATTTGCAGGATCATACCTAACTGTACCAAGTGGAATTATTTGTATTTTTCAATGTGAGGATCTGATCCCACAAAAGAGACAATACTGCCAACTCTAAGAGCTCAAAAATAATGAACCAGGCCATTCAAAAACATCATGAGATTGGCTTAAAAATCATGAGATTTTAAAGATTAATAAAATGTGGGTTCTTTTAACTTGCCTTCTGGTTTTGGAACCTTTAAGATGCACTGGGATCATATATTTCAAACTCTTCTCTGCAAACAATAAGGCTAGAAACTTAGGGCTTGTTTACAGGGTGGGATAAAATCCACATCGGGGTGTGTTTTTGACAGTGTACTAACATGATATACAGTAACTGATCTGTGTAGACTCCAGTTGTGTGCACTCCCTCATAGTGTGCATTACCCCTGCTCTTGACAAGCCATTACAGTTTAAAAAAAAAAAAACCAAACCTCACAATCGTCTCCATGTGTCGAGGCTTTAAGTCAAACAGCAAATATCATGAGCTGACAACACTGAACCAAGCCTCAGTATACTTCAGAGCCAATTTATATGCTAAGTCAAGAGCTTGACTGTGCAGCTCTTACAGAGAAAAATTGTTTTTTACTCACACAAGTACCTGTACTTCCATTGCTATCAGTCTGAATAAGCTGCAGGGTCCAACAATTTGTAGGATTCAACCCTATGTTACCAAAACAGCCTTGGATTAATTTAACCATAGCCTAAGATGCAGTCCTTCTATCAGTTAGCCCAATAGTTACTGTTCTAAGAGCTAAATAAATGTTGTTTCCACTAATATTTCCTTATGGTATAAAAGTTAAATTTTCTTCCATTTTCTTCCAAATATCAATATGTACTAGTGGAATATATACAATGTTTAACACTATTTCCCCACAAAAGACATCTGGCTCAAAACAGAACACAAATAAATTTGCATTGGCTTCAAATTCGATAGAGAACCTGTATAAAAATGACTTTTACAGTGATACTGACATAATATATGTGCCTTATCTCTAATTAAATCCCTCACATAAAACCCTAATTTCATTTGGTAAGCACTGGGCTGGCTCCAGTTAGAAAAGAGGCTCTTTTTTCCTGCTGTCATTCTTTTTCTGTACAAAGGTGGGTGCTTTTCTCCTTTGATGGATACCTGTCAATCATATGCCAAACACAAGGGTTGCTTTAAGAAGGGAACAAAAAGGAACACGGCAACTTCTTCCCCAATTACTCGGAAGCAAAAACGCAACAGGAACAGACACTTATATTTCAGGATTCAGCTAAAGGAACACTGAAAATTGTCAACAAGAGTTATTTCTGAAGCCTATTTCTTCTCTGCAAGTGGAGTTCAGCAAAGAATGCTAGCATTTCCTGTGGAAATTGTGTGGTTGCCAATAACGTCCTAATTTTTCTTCTCCTGTTTTATTGTTTTGTATTGTATTTAAAATAAACACAACCTAGCTTTTCCGTAACAGCCACAATAACCCTTTCCCCCCATTTACCACCTGCAGATGATGAAAGTCATCAGGTAAGCAAAGCAAAGGAGACACGTTTCAGCAAGCAACAAAACCAAAGCACCCTGTAACCCAACAAGAGAGGTGTCTGGGGATGTCCAAGTCCCGAGTGCTGGATTTGGGGTGGAGGGTAGCAGGCGCTTCTCACACTCTTCTATTGTGCATTCGTTTCACACACGCACGACAACCACCTCCCCATGTCTGAGCTGGTGCTTTTATTCTGTGCCCGTTTTGCACGAACCGGCTCATTGAAAGGGGATACAATGGGCTGCAATACAAGACAGGATATTGGGGACGGACACATCTATGCCCCATAAGGTACCGGTGGAAGCTGCCGCCTGTTGTGTGTCATTCCATCTCTCCGCTAAAAGAACCCCTTGGCTGCAGTGTTACTATAGAGACACCGGCTCCGTCCTACCCCGGAGACCAAGAGCGCCGTCTGCCCGGCCTGGAATCCCCCCTCCCCGTGCACCGCGGCGAGGAAGGGAACGGGGGCCCCCAATGCAAACTTGGAGCCGCGGCCTGGGCTGCCCCCCCGCCCCTGGGCTCTGCCTGGTCCAGGCTGGAGGGAACTTTCGCTCGCTCACCCGGGGCTCTGCCGGCCGGAGTGCTGCTGCGGCTCCGCGTGGACTGGGCTCGCGCCGCTCCTGCCTGCAGCCGCCGCCGCTCGGACTCTCCGGCAGAACGCGGCGGCCGCCCGCTGCCTGCGTCACAATCACGTCGCGGCCATTCCCCACGCCGGGAATTCGGGGGGCTGGGGGGAGCCGCCACGTGACGAACAGAGCAGGCGAGGCGCCGCCGGGCGGGCGGGGCGGAGGCTGCCTGCCGCGAGCCTGAGTGACGAGCGCCCCGCCAGCTGCACCCCCGCACGCTCTTCACACCACCGCCCTCCCCGGGACAGAGACCTCGGGTGCAGCTCCGCTCTCTCCCCGCTGGCGCCGCGTGCCTGCTCCGGCCCCGCCGCGGGTGGGGAGCGGGGGGACCGAAACCAGACAAAGCCAGGAGGGGTTGCCGCGCTTTGTGCCCCCCCAGGGGTTCGTCCTACCCACACGCGGTCACGGCTATAAGCGCAGTTACGGTGGTTCCGGGGGTGCCCGGCTGGGTGTTGGCTCCTCTCGGGGGCGCAGTAATCGCCAGAGGGATCAGGGCGGGTGAGCAGTGCTGGGATGATTTGGAAAGCCGGCATCTATCCTGGTGCGAGCCCGTGGGCGCAGAAAGCTGCAAGCAGGGGAGAGAGCACGAGGGTGCCGTTCTCGGGCTCGGCAGATCGCCCTCGAGCTGTTCTCGCCCGCGACGCCGCTCCAGACGTGGATCATTTGACCCCCCCCCCCCGTGCTAAAAGTAGCAGTCCGGGGCGCAGGGTTGTGATTTGCTGGCGACACCAGGCCGTTTTTTAATAGCGGCATCAAAAGCTATCTGCAGTGAAAACACACATTGTATAACGTATTAATCACATGGCATCGCCTTGCACTAAAAATACCTGAAAATGCTGGGTTGAATTCATTCACATCTGTTTAAAATAAAACCCTGGGTTTTGGCTTCGTGTAAGACCTGGAAAGCACACGTCATGTTTCCTTCCAATACATACAGGGGGAGTTGGTGGCACCCTTGCAATGTATGGAACACGTGTCCATTCAACTAATTTTAACTCCCTCTGTTAGAAAACTTATTTCATGTCATTGATGGCTAGTGGAGTTACAAACTGTGTCTTGGCTTCCAAATGTACTGTATGTTTGTCAAAGATGGACCAGGTGGCCACTCAAAACATTACTGTGATTGGTGTGTAAGGCCTTGTACACACGATCAGATTATCGCGCATTAAAGCTCATTACCGCGCGATAGCAACAACGGCGTACACACGTGCAACAGGGCTCTTGCGCGTTAAGTGCCTTGTTGTCGCGCAATCCAACAACCACTCCGACGAGAGTGGTAACAGCTGTTGCGGATCATATATTGCGCGTTTGAGCTCGTGTGTACGCTTACCGCGCATTGACTGGAGTCCGGAACTGTCCCAGCATTCCCAAGTCGTCCTCTCTGGTCTCCCCCCCCACCCGCTCTGTGGCCGTGACGAAACTGTCCCCGCCCTGCCCCGAACTTATTCCCGGGATTTTCAAATTTCAAGTCTGTTTCACTTCCTGCTCTCTTCCTCGTGGAGTGTGTTTGTGCTCCGATCATCAGTAGCAATGGCGGCCCGCCGTGGAAGACGCGCACCCCTTTGGAGCACAGCAGAGGTACTGGACCTGATCAGCATCTGGGGAGAGTCCGCCGTGCAGGCGCAGCTACGCGGCAGCAGGAGGAATTATGACACATTTGGCATAATTTCTCGGGCCATGTCAGAGAGAGGGCATGATAGAGACACAGTGCAGTGTAGATCAAAGGTGAAGGAGCTCAGAATTACCTATCACCGAGCGAAGGAGGGAAACCGCCGTTCTGGATCAGCGCCTGCAACATGCAGGTACTATAAGGAGATAGAAGCCATCCTCAGCGGGGACCCCACAACCACTGCCAAAAGTCCCGTGGACACTTCAGCCCCTCCTCGTCCGGTGATTGCCAGAGCCGAGCAGGATGAGGACGTTGTTGAGGAGGAGGAGGAGGAGGAGATGGAGGATGACACGGAGGAAAGCGCAACCGCGTGTAGCCAGGAGCTCTTCAGCAGCCCCGCTGAGACGTCCACCCAAGGCTTGAACTGCAGCTTGTTCTCTGAGGCGGCAGAGGGGGGTTCAGGTAAGTTTCTCCTTCATTCAGCTCTGCTCCTGCTAAAATATCATTGTCTGGGGTGGGGGTGCTTGCGGGTCCCCGCTCTGCACGCTATTTACTCTGCATTCATTAGCAGGGCATCAATACAAGCAGTGATTGTAAAATAATCATCTGCATTTAGGTCAGAAAAGGTTTCCTCGATGTACCTCCAGAGCCTAATACTCAGGTTAGATGGGAGAGCGTTTGTGTCTGCGCTCCCAAAGACGGACACTCTGCCTCTCCAGCTGCAAAGCACAGCCCTGGGAACCATGGCAGCACACAGTGCAGCAGCATACGGTCCCGGCCTGCTACCGGCGGCATGTAGGAGATGTATTCTAGATGGAAGGGGCACTCTGAGGAAAGGGATATTGGGTTCCATCTGTGTGCCCTCTTCCGATTCTTAGCCCCCGGTAAGCCGTCTACTAGAATGTACCTTGTCTGCTTCAGCGCAGCGTAGTGTGTTGACCGCCCTGTACCTTCCAGTGGAATGTGCTACTGGAAGGTTACATTGGCTATCTATGCTATGTGTTAACAATGTCTATATTGTTATTTTTGTATTAGAATTGAGCTTCACAAGGCCGGTGTCTACCCCAGCTGACCGAATGAGAAACATTAGGCGGCGTTCTCGAAGAAACAGGGAGGATATGTTTAATGACCTGCTGAAAGCAACACAAGAATCCGCAAGGGAGAATAGAGCCTGGAGAGAGGAATCCCAACAGAGGAGGCAGAAACACAGGGACGAACTGATAAGCGTCATGAAGGAGCAAACAGAACTGCTAAAGAACATGATAGCTTTGCAGTCCCAGGCGATAAATGTCCGGGCTCCACTCCAGACAGTTCAGCCGTGTATGCCTCCCACACACCGCAGTCCCTCAAAGCATTTCTTTGAAGGCCACCCTCCACCCCGGTACAGGACAACATCCAGCCCCCCCCCCCCAAGCTACTTTTACGAGACCCGGAGCTACACCAACCTGTAACCCCACCCCCATCTTTCAGGTTTCAATAAAAACAGTAACAAAAACTTTGAAGAATGCATTTATTTATACACATTACTGAAATGATCCTAAGGTGCACCTCATGCGTCATGTAACTTAACTAGGGAAGGGCATCATTGAAATGCTCCCTGAGTGCCTCCCTTATGCGAGCAGCTTCTCCTTGTGCCACCCTAATACTCCTAGTGGCTGGCTGCTCGAATGCTTCCTCGAGGCGCTGTGCCTCCGTAGCCCACGTAGGGGAAAACTTTTCTCCCCTACTTTCACAAATGTTATGGAGGACACAACATGACGCAATCACGGCAGGGATGTTGTCCTCCGCCAAGTCCAGCCTCCCATACAAACAGCGCCAGCGCCCTTTTAAACGGCCGAAGGCACACTCCACAGTCATTCTGCAGCGGCTCAATCGGTAATTGAACCGCTCCTTGCTGCGATCAAGGTTCCCAGTGTAGGGTTTCATGAGCCATGGCATCAGTGGGTATGCTGGGTCTCCGAGGATGACTATGGGCATCTCCACCTCCCCCACTGTTATTTTTTGATCAGGGAAAAAGGTGCCCCCTTGCAGCTTCCGGTACAGACCAGTGTTCCTGAAAATGCGGGCATCATGCACCTTTCCCGACCACCCAGCATTGATGTCCGTGAAACGACCCTTGTGATCCACGAGTGCTTGCAGCACCATGGAGAAGTAGCCCTTCCTGTTTATGTACTCCGTCGCGAGATGGTCTGGAGCCAAAATAGGGATGTGTGTGCCATCTATGGCTCCCCCGCAGTTAGGGAATCCCATGGCAGCAAAGCCGTCCACAATCTCTCGAACATTGCCCAATGTCACTGTCCTCCGTAGCAGGATGCGATTGATGGCTTGGCACACTTGTGAGAGGGCTAATCCGACGGTGGTCCTCCCGACTCCAAACTGGTTTGCAACGGACCGATAGCAGTCGGGAGTCGCCATCTTCCATACAGCAATCGCAACACGCTTCTCCACAGTTAGGGCTGACCTCATGTTGGTGTCTTTCCGTCGCAGGGCAGGGGCCAACTCTGAGCACAGTTCCAGAAAGGTTGCTTTCCGCATTCGAAAGTTCTGTACCCACTGCTCGTCATCCCACAGCTGCATAACAATGCGATCCCACCACTCGGTGCTCGTCTCTCGCGACCAGAAACGGCGTTGCACCGTGTGCAGATGATCGGTGAAGGAGCTGAGCAACGCGGTGCTGTTGCTCTGCATGGCATCGATCAGCCCCTGCTCCTCGGTGTCCTCATCTGACTCGGAGCTCATTGCGTACTGAGCAACAAGCCGAGATGTATTCAGAATGTTGAAGGCGACAATGGAGATCATAGCAGGATCCATGCTGTCGCTGTAGCGATTGATTGCAAGTGGTGCGTTGCGTCACTGCAATGTTGAAAATAGGCGCGAGTTGCTATTGGCAACGAGGAAGACGCTAGGGGAACACAAAGCACCATGGGAAACTGAGAGTTTACCCATGGCGCTTTGCGTTCCTTTCCTTCATCCCATGATTCATAGCGCCGATTCAGGGAAAATGGAACGATGGGATAGGTGCCCAGAAGTCATTGCGCTCAACCGCGATAATGCGTGTAATTTTGTTGCGTTGCAGGGAGCAACGTGTGTACGCGTTGTCCCGCAATAAAGGTCACGTGAGTTTTGTAGCGCGATTGCCTTGTTGCGCTTTAATCTGATCGTGTGTACATAGCCTAAGTTTCTAAATGTAAGTTACTGGGCTAAACCATTGTGATTTCAGTGTGATGTAACAGGGAAACATTATGAATACACTAAAGCAGTGTTTCTCAGCCACTATGTCGGGACACAAAAGTGTGCTGTGAAGAGCTGGGAGGTGTGTCACAGAAAATTGGCAGCTCAGCAAGTTGGAGCCAGCTTTGGGCTTCTGCCACCCATTGTTCTCTGCTGCCCTCAACATCCCGCTCCTGCCGCACAACACAGGCAGCAGCCAGGGTCAGATGAGTAAAGAGACTTAAGGGCTACAACCCAGAGATCCTGGGATGGGGGTGGGGGTCACCACCTGCCCCACAAAAAATAAACCCATCCCCCCATTGAGCCAAACCACCAGGTCACCAGCAATGTTCCCTCTAAGGGTTGGCGGCTTGTGTGCAAAATTTTCAAGCCATATGCAAAACTTTTTCTGAATAAAATTATTGTGTAAACTCACACGACAGAAATTATAGGCATTAACTGAAGTTAAAGTGATTGTAAATAGAATTAATTAATTGTGTTTAATTAATTGAATTTGAATGAATTTTGAATTGAAATTTAATTTTTAGAAAGGTTTTTATTTAAAATTAATTTTTTAAAAGTTTTTTAAGAAAGAAAGAAAGAAAGAAAGAAAGAAAGAAAGAAAGAAAGAAAGAAAAGCTGAGGCCGCTGACGGGGGGGGACCCGACCGTGGCCCCAGGAAGCCGCTGGCAGGGCGGAGCAGACCCCGGCCCTGGAGGCCGATCCTGGCCCCGTGCTGGGAGGCCGAGGCCGTTGGTGGAGCAGAGCTGACCCCGGCCCCGGCAGTCAAGGCGGCCGGTGGGTGGGAGCCCGGGAGCCTGACCCGGTCGCAGCCACCCTGCTGCCCTGGCCGCGTGGGGCAGGCAGGCAGGCCCGCGCTCCTGCCCCGGCCCTGAGCCTGCCTGTTCCGCTCTGGGGGCGGGGAGGGCCAGCCCAGAAGCTGGGCACAGGCCGGATCTGCTGCAGCAAAGCCGCAGCCCCGGGGGTCTGGAGGGGGCTGCCGGCCTGTGCAGGGGTCCCTCAGTGCTGCACGGGGGGTGTGACAGCCGCTGCGTGGCCGTGCACCCGCACAGCTTAGAGGGAACATAGGTCACCAGCCTGCACTGGCTTAACTCTATCCCCCAACTAGGTCCCAGAGTGCTGCATCCTCCAGTGTGTCACAGCCTCCCAAGCGCTCCCAGCCCTAGTGCCAGATTGTAGTGTGTCACGCAGGGGAACCTCCTCTGTCAGGTGTGTCGCCTCGGAAAAAAGGTTAAGAACCACTGCACTGAAGGATAATTTGCTGCAGTGAAAGTTCCTTTAAATGCATTTCCCCTCTTTTTCATAATTTAAGTTTATTTGCTTCTGCCACATTTTCTTGGTAGTGATCAATATTCACACACATTTCCCAGCCAGCCTTTTAAACTTATTCTACTATATATCTTTATCACTGCCTGACCCCCGTGCTTTTACATTTCAGACATAAATCAGGACTTGGGTTTTCTGTCTTGCTGGAGACAACACTGCAAAAGCCCCAAAGATGTGCATAGTAAATTAAAGTGAATTTCATGTTTGTAAAAAAGTTTGGTTTGACATTACTGGTAACTGTGATCCACAGAACAAATATAGCATAGGCAACAGCAGTGCAAACTTCCCAGTGCTTCACCACTAATGTTCCTAAACCCTATTCTGGATTGAACATCTCAAAGAATTGAGTATGGTAGTTAAGTCTGCATGTTCATTACTCCTTGGCCTGCAGACTGAAATTTCCAGTGAAGTCTGTGAGCTATATGAAGAGTGTACTGATTCAGGGAGAGGAAGAGAAAGGTTTTATTCTGGAAACATTTGAATATTGCAGCGTTCTTAGGAAATGGCATATTTGGACACTGCACATTTTGCACTCATATGGAGATTAAGTAACTGTTTTGGGCATTTGAAATGCATTTGATTAGGTGGTTTTTATAAAGGAATGCTGCTCAGCTGTGTGTGATTAAATGGTTTTAAAAGGAATGCAGGTCAGCTTCAGAACATAATGTCACATATAACTGATGCCTAGTTGAAGAACACATCTATGGGAAAAAAAGCATATTGTGTAATTTAGGGACTATAAATACACTCTATATTTAAATGCAGCCTATTAGCCTGCCAAGTATATTTTTATGAGTTATATGTGATAATATCTCACTTAGAGCTGATATTCCTGTTTATGGATCTGCTCCTGCATTCCTCTGGTGGAGTTTTGCTTGAGTGAGGATTGTTGAACATGCTGATCATCATATGTCTGTACAAGCAGTAACTGTTGATAGACAAGGATCAGTTCTTATAAGGATTGCAGGATGTACCATGTTTATGCAGTATATTACACAGCACTTTTATTACTCTGTTTAAAAAATATCCCAGAAAATTATTTGTATTTTTATAGCATAGGAACAGACAAAGGCTTTGCTGAAATGTAAAATTCTTTTCCACTTAGCACCTTATCTCCAGCCATAAGGTTTACTGAAAAACAGGCTGTAGTATTCTTTTTAATAAAAGATCATGCATGATCAGCTCAATAGTGCATGAAAATTCACTAATCCTACTTGATGAGGCAAACTGATATTCACATGATAAGAGTAAAATGTATATTTTATGTGTGTACATAGGTAAGAGCCCAATCCTGCTCCCACAGCAGACAGTGGGAGCTGAAGGTACTCATCAGTTTGCAGGATTAGATTCTGAGGATCTGAGTTAGACCCCATTGAAATAAATGGGAATCGTTCCATTGACTTCAGTGGACATTGGATCAGAGCTCATGTTTTTAACTTTCAGCAAAAGTGACCTTCAAATGAATTAAGTGTTTTGGTCTAGAGCTACAGTATTTTTCAACTTAGTAAAATTTGTATATTCTATCCCACATCTTCAAAAATGTTTTGAAAAAAAAAGTTTTAGAAGCTGTAAATAAAGGAATTTATAGCATTTTATATCTGTAGTCAGCCTGCAGGCTCCAGTATGGTGATTTGATGGCAAGTGTGATAGCATCAGAGAGTATTGCCAGGAGTGTCACATTAAATGAGAGAGTCCAGATAAGCCAGTAAGGAGGCCAGTGCCTGAGATGATGGGGTGCCCTGGATTTCCAGGTTTATGGATCCTGGATAGCAGATAAAATACTCCCAGTCAGGGCTCTAGGGATGTGTCATTGTAGATTTGTTCCTGAGCTGGTGATTGAGGAGAAACTACATCTGCCTCTGCTGAAATAACAAAGGGTAAGTTTTAATATATAATATGATGAACACTCCCTGTGAGTGTTATTTAGGAACAATCAACAGCTAAATGTTTGGTTGTTTTGTTTTTTAATTTTGCCATTTAGTTTTAAGGCTTGGTGAAAAATATTTCTGACTTCCTTCAGACAAGTGAACCAATCTCCTAATTTTGAAAGTTTGACATAAAGAGGACAGATACATATTAACCTGATTTTAGTTTTCCAAACCCATTCTGAGTTTTCCTGACTTCCAGTATTTCATCCTGTACATTAAATACATTACTCAGTTTATCAAAACAAACAAGGAGTCCTATAGCACACTTAAAGACTAACAAATTTATTTATCACATAAGCTTTCGTGCTGAAACAATCTGATCTGATCCTGTGACTTACACTTCACTGCATTTACTTTTCCCTCCCAAACTGTAAGTTTTCCATTTTCCAGCATCTCACAAAGTGGGATTTCTCCCATGAAAGCTCATGCAATAAATACATTTGTTAGTCTTTAAAAGTGCCACAGGACTCCTTGTTTGTATTTCTGAACTAGGCTAACGCTGCTACCCCTTTGAAATTTCTCAATTTAAAAACACTTAGGGCAGTGTTTCCCAACCTTTTTGACTCGAGGGCCACAAATACCATTTTTACAACCCCGAAGGACCATCAGTCTATCAACTCATAAAATATGTATTGATTTATACACTATTAAGGACTACAAATCACTACATATTTAAAGTAAACATTTTGATGCTACTATGCTCATTTTTACAATCACTGTTTTACACCTAAAAATTATAGTATGTAACACACAGACAAAACACTAGTGTAAATCAGTGACTGTCACTATGCGCTGAAGCACATGGACTGGCAGCTAAGTCATGGTGGATGGCCTGCTAAATGCAAGCCACACCAGAAGGTACTTATTTTTAGAGTCCTGCTCCAGCATGATGGGTCCTCACTGCTCCGCCATCAGCCCAGCATCCTCTCCCCTCACCACAGCCAGATGGAAAGAATTCAGCAAGGAGGCCACCTCCTTGCTCACCTTCAATTCCTCTGACTTCAACAGGGAAAACACACACGTCCTGTAGCCCCATGTACGCCACTTGGGTACCTAGGTAATGACACCCTTCTGCAGCCACGGGGAAAAGAGATCAGTGCTCCCCTCCATCTGGCTCCAGCAGGGACCACAACACCTAAGGACCCAGGCAGAGTGCTTTGCAGTGCTCCCTACTGGAGCCAAGAGAGGAGTGCTGATCTCCCATCCCCTTGAGATAAAAAATAGATAGGGTCCTACAATGACTGTCAGCTACAGAGGCAGGGGGAATGGTATTGTTTGCTCTTGTTAAGGTATGCAACATATACCTCATGTAAACCATGAGAGCTAACCACAATTCTCTTCCTTAAACAGTGTTTCAATAAATTGTAGAATTTGGCATAAATGAACGTTTTTGTTATTCAAATTTACCACAAGAGGAGGGAGTCGGGGTACTGCAAACTGTGACTGCACCATGCTGGCGGACACATTTTAAAGCAACACAAGGGACAGCGAGCCCTCCGCTATAGTACATCTTCTCATCATATATGTATTTATTGTCCACGATCAAGTCACCTTTTATATTTCTCTTAAGTAAATAAATCTGTTGAACTTGTTTATACCCTCACTTTAAGGCAGGTTTTGCAATCCTTGAATTATTCTTGGAGTTTTCTTAGCCTTTTCCAGTTTGTCAACATCTACTTTAAAGTGTTGGCACCAAAAATGGACAGACTATTCCAGTAATGGTCTCCCTAATGCCATATACTGTAATATTGCAATATTATCTCCCTTCTATTGAATATTTCCCTGTTTATACATCACAGGATCACATTTGGTCTTAGCTGCCACATTGCACTGGGAGCTCATGTTCAGTCAATTGTCCATTGTGACCTTTGTATCTCTTTCACGGTCACTGTTTTCCAAAATACAGTCTCTTATCCTTTTAAGTCTGAACTATATTCTTTCATATGACCTGTTTAGGAAGAGAGACAGTGCAAAAGAGAGGGACAGATATTTTATAGAGCAAGAATGTATATGCATGCTTGGTGGCATCAACCAAGATGCCAGATAAAAAAGTCAGAGCTGAGTTAAGTTAAATGTCAATTTACTCATATCCTTTTCAATTCAACAGGGTTCTGAATGAGTCACTTTAGGAAATCCTGACTACACAATGTGTTTAATTGGATTAAGAACATTGAACAGTAAATGGTAAATTTCACTTGAGCCTTAAGCAAAAAGAAGTATAATCTGAAATGTATAATAAAGGATACAGAAGAATTCTATTCAAAGAAATCCTATGATTTAGCAAAGAATTTTTCAACTATTGTCACTAAACTAATTATGTCCTCTGCTGTGCTTTTTAAGAAGATATGCCAATGAATAACAGGATTCTAAGAAATTTTAAATTAAAACCTACTGTGAATCACTTAGAATCCAAAAGGCAGAAGAACTGACTTCTTGGGTTAATTCAAAGCAACACATTTTAGATACTAATTAGATCATTGTAAAAAAAAACCCCATGTAAATATAGCTGGAAGGAATTTCTGAGAACAAGTTATCTGTGTCTCTTGTACTTGAAGAAAGGCAAAGTGAAACTTATAGAGTATGTTATAATGACCTTCCACTAAGAAAAGAGGGAGTAGACATAAATAACTAGTAAAAGCAGAGATGCTAAGAATTCAGTAGGAACTGTTAGATTCTAAAATCATAGGACCCCATCCTGTACCCTGGAAGCAAGGGAAGTTTTACTATTGACTTCAGTAGAAGCAGAATTGAGGCCCCTGAGAACTGGGGACATGGTTCTAAAAAGTTGATAGCTGTCTAGCCTTCCTTTTGCGCTCCAGCTGGCTCTGAGATAGTATATTTACAGGAAGAAGCATTCATTCCTCTCATGAAGCAAGAATACTGCATACCCCTTGGAAGTGAATGCAGAACCATTTTGTATGCCTTTTTCCATTGACTGATTTTGGCCTTATAAGATATAAGTTGGGAATGATGAAGCTGTGCCTTAGAAATCATCAAATGTCTGACAAAGTGGGATTTTCTCTCATGAAAGCTCATGCGATAAATAAACTTCTTAGTCTTTAAAAGTGCCACCAGACTGCTTGTTTGTTTTGCTAAACATTTATTTGAGGATGTGTCTACATTGCAACTAGGAGGAGTGAATGGAGCACCTGTAGAGATACCTAAGCTAGTTCAAGTAAAACTAGCAGTGGAGCTGTGGTATGTACTCAGTGTCCTGGGTGGATGGAACTAGCCTGTAAAGCCACCTATACTCCCTTGGCTTCACTGCTACGATTATTTAATCTAGCTTTGTTCTATCTTAGATCTGTTCTCACTTGCTGCAATCACCTCTCTCAAAATCAACATAGGCATATCCCAGTGCATAACCAGACTGGAAAGAAAGAAAGAAAGAAAGAAAGAAAGAAAGAAAGAAAGAAAGAAAGAAAGAAAACAAACACAGGGCAAAGAGATCAGAGTGCATACTGATAAGGGAACCTTCCCCTTCTTAAAATTAGACAGCCTGTCCAAGTGATCTCTATTTGGTTCTCTTGAAGAGTAACAATAAATCATCCTCACTGTGATCTTTTCTCAAAAAAAATCCATATCCTTCCTGTCAAAACCAATAATGTTACTTTTGGTAAAAATAATAACAAACTTTCAGTATACCAAAATGGGCAGTAGCAGATGGACTGACAGTTGCATAAATCTAAAACAGAATAGACAGCTTGCTGAAACTCGTCAACAGGAGACTATAAATGTGTTTATGGACAGACCATTTTGTCCCAAAGAGGGAGGTGGTTTGCCTGTAGCATAAACAAGAAAAAAGAAGAAGAAGGCAGTTTCATTTTGATGACCAGTTGCTGAAGGATTTCACCTTCCTTTACTGCTTGGCAAAAACGAGATTACTGTGGCACCTTAAAGACTAAAAACTTTCTTCGGGCATAAGCTTTCTTGGGCTGCAACCCACTTCATCTGTTTACTGCTTAGGTCTATCAAGATTTTTTTTAACTGAACAAGACCCCATCTTAAACTCCTTTGTGAGGAAAAAGAGGAACACTTTGGAGTCAAAAGTTTGACTATCAAATCTGCATTCAGCAGACATTAATAAAAAGCCTCCCAACATCAACATGCACATAAGGGCATTTCTCAGTAGTAATATGAACAGAGAATAGTGCAGGGAAAAATCATATCTCCATTCAGCATAATTGACTAAATAACCTTTAGTTTGCAATGTTATACCCAGCAATCCTGATAAACTAGGTTATTTTGTGTATCTTCAAACTAACCCAACATAACTAATCAATAGTTGTCTTTGTTAATATTAACAAGGGGTGCGTCTACACTAGTAAATTAAGTCGAATTAAGCAGCCTTACGTCGACTTAATTTACTCTGTGTCCACACTGGAGTTTCCTTAAGTCGACTTAAGCTGCTGCTTAAGTCAACTTAAAGAAATTTAAAGTTGACTTAATTAGACCTCCTTTTAAGTCGTCTTTAATGCTTAAGTCAACTTCTTAAGCAGTGTGGATGCCCTAAGTCGACTTGGCTTAGGGCAGGGCAGGGCAGAGGAAAAAGGGAGCCTCTGCTCCTTTTTCCCCAGGAAGCTGCTAGCGGCTCGTCCCGGCTCCCTTCTCCCTGGGACCACTCATGTCCTGGGGAGAAGGGAGCATGGAGCTCCTTTCTGCCTAGGACCGCGCTCCAGCTGCTAGGGAGCCCCTGGGGCTTCCCTAGCAACTGGAGCACTGGCAATTGATCTCCAGCTGCTGGGGGAGCCCCCAGGGGCTCCCCCAGCAGCTGGAGTGTGCTGCCAGCCAGAAAGGAGCCACAGGGCTCCATTCTGGCTGGGACCGCTCAGTCCCGGCTAGAAGGGAGCTGAGCGGTCTGGGCCAGAAGGGAGCTCTGCGCTCCCTTCTCTCCCAGACCGCTCCAGGGCTTGCTGCCTCCGGGAGGGCCAGCCCCATGTGGGGCTGGATCTCCCCAGGCCAAGCCCCCGTAGCCTGGGGAGCTGAGGCTCCAAAGGAGCCTCACCTCTCCCTGGACCTAACAAGTCGACTTAGAGAGTCTAGTGTAAGTTCTCTAGGTCGACTTAGTAAGGCCAGCTTTAAAGCAACTTAAGAGTCCTGTGTGGACTCTCTAAGTCGACTTGATAAGATCGACTTAAAGTCGACTTAGTAAAGTTGACTTGGTAAAGCCGACCTAAATTTCTCAGTGTAGCCATAGCCAAGGAGTCCTGTGGCACTTTTAAAGGCTAACAAATGTATTTATCACATGAGTTTAAATAAATAAATTTGTTAGTCTTTAAAAGTGCCACAGGACTCCTTGTTTATTTTGCTGAGCTAGACTAACACAGCCACCCCTTTGGAATTTGTTAATATTGTTCATTCAGTTTCTTGGTTTCTTACCCTTGTGTGGTAGTGGTGGGAAACAAACTAATTTCAGCATTTGTTTTCCTCTGGCTATGTAGTATTAGGCTGCTGTTTCTTTGTCTTCATTGCCATCTCTCATAACTGGAATACTAGGTGTTTAAAGGACTGTGACTGAAGGAAAAGTTAATTTTGCAATTTAATCATTGCTACTGAGTAGTGCGCACTCCTGTCTGATTGAAATAGTTTATGTGACGCTGTGTGGAATATGAATGACCAGTCCTGATACTATTAATATCAATATTGCAACATTATAAAAATTCAGATGAGATATGCCATGTCACCTACTGGTGGAAAGATTGTAATCTGCTAAATATGTTGATTTTGTTTATGCACATGTAACATCTTGGTACTGTAAGTTATGGATGGATGTAAAATATATCTGTATCCCAAAAGTTGTGCTGTGTTTCTGGTTAACACCCCAGATAGGAGGGCAGCACTACTAAGCTTGCTTAATGATCCCTGAAAGTACTATAAATCTAGTGAAAGGACCCAGGGACTACATCTTATGAGTCACTAGGACACGTAAGAACAATGGGACTCTGGGGCATTTCCATGCCATGTGCTGTGTACCTGTGTTCAGGGTCATCCGCGGGGGGCAGGGCCAATCGGTCCTGGGGAGGGCAGGGCAGGTCAGCCCAGAGGCCAGGCTCCGAGCTCTTGCCCCACCCCTGGCCTTTGGCTTGCCTCTGAAGGTGGGGCGGGGGGGCAGCATGGCAGTCGGGGGGCCGTGGAACTGCGGGGCCTGGGGCAGTTGCCCCGCTCCCTCTCCCCTTTCCCCCCTCTCTCCCCAAGGATGGCACTGCCTGCGTTTGGGGAAAGCCACATGGTGAAAGGACATAAAAGGCAGTTGCACCATCCCCATATTGTCTTCATTCATGCTTCCTACCTCTGAATCAACTCATCTGCAACTGAAGCTGTGAAAGAAGGGTACATGGATGTATACCAGAGGGACTGCACAAGCGGAAACTCCACAATTCTACTAAGAATCTGATATAGATGTACTTTACAGTCATTTGCAGGTATCTGATTTCTTTGACCATTTAACATCTCTCATTATTTGTTTCTTTCCTTTTATAGTAAACCTTTAGTTTTAGTCATTATAGGATTGCCTGCAATGTGGTATTTGGGTAAAATCCAGACATATATTGATCTGACATTGTGACTGCCCTTAGGACTCAGGAGAACATTTTGGTAAAGGGAAGAGAGTTTTTAAATAATGTATCTCTTTACTGGATTAAGTTACTGACTGGGAGCTAGATAGTGAGATGCAATAAAGGGGCCTGTGTAATTGTTTTTGTTTTAACTTCTTGATAACCAGTGTGGGGGAATCAGAAGCACTGTTTCTAACTTGTTGGGGAACCTAAGTGCAGTGTTAGCCACCACTGTGGGAGAATCCGCTCTCCTTTTGCAGCCTGCCCTGGCCTGGGCATTTTCAAGTGAGCTACCCTATGCATGGACGGATCACAGTTTATTTGTGAAAAAAAATTCCATTAAATTGTAGTGCTCTTTTTAAACAATAAGCAGGAAGTGTAGAGCATAGGGGCAAGACTGAGGAACAAGATATTGTTCTCTGTGATGCAGCAGAGAAAAGAAAAGTAAGCTTTGTTTTCTAAGTAAAAACATTGTTCAAGTCTGCTCTGACTCACAGAGAAATCAGAGGCATAACTCTCTTACCATGGTGGATAGTGCAATATAAAACCAGCATAGAACCAAACAGAACTGGATTAAATTCTGCATGGGCATGAGGTGTACAACACAGGAAGCTGAACTAGATGTTCATCTCCTTATTAGACACAGATTTTGCACATCTCTGCTGAGACACACAATCAGCACAGGTCAAGAGTAGGCCAACAAGTGACGACAGAAAAATATGGCCCTTCTTCAGGACCAAGGAGGACAAAGGAAGGGTACTATGCTGTGCTTTCACCCTGCATCCCACCATCCACCAAAACAACAAGGCTTCTCAAAACAACTTACAAAAGAATAAAGCAGCGCCTGTCCAAAAACTCAGTGGAAGTATGACTCACAAAAAAATCCCAAACATATTGTTATTGGAAGTGTTATTCCAACACCAGTTAAGATTACTTCCAAAGACGTATTTTTTTTTATTAATCATGCACATACCACTGCATATGTATACAGTACTATGAAGGGCAATAAGGTGAGATCCCTACCTCAAGGAGCTTACAACCTATCTCATCCATCCCTTTGTCTCACACTCACTATAGTATCTGAATGGTTCAAAAATGTAAAGCCAGCAAAGTTTAAAACTATTTGAATCATATACTCAACTGGTATAGATTGACAATGTAGCTATGCTGGATTTACAGCAATTACGGTTCTGGCCAAGATCTTTTTTTTTTTTTCTTCCCCCACCCACCTGCCCCAAACTATGTAGATAAGGAACTTAAATAATAGAGAACAGTAGATTTTATCTTGGCTATCTAAATTCTTCACCTTCTTTTTCACCAGAATCATCTATTGTGTTAGAAGAATGTTTTCCCAGGATACATTTTATTTTGTTTCTTCTTCCCTTAGGAGGTTTTTAGAGCAGTGGGAAAGCTCTGGCCATGGAAAGGGTTCAACATTATGTTGAGAAGGAAACAGATTCATTGTCATTAAAATATCTCAAGGTGGGATGTTCCAGAGCTCTTATGAATCCACAGCTCTCATGAATTTCACTTTTATTGACAATTCCGCTGTTTTGATGGTTGTAGTTGTGGTGGGTTATAGTGATAGAGAATGTTGGTCTTTTAGAGAGGTTGGGTCTAGTCCATTTAGGGCTTTGAATATCGAGATGCAGGGGCTATATTTTCTCCTCCTTTCTGGTCTCTTTATCCTTCTGGAGCAATTTAAAGGTACCAATTTCCAGAGGAGTAGCTGTGTTAGTCTGTGTATAGAAAAAACAACGAGTCCTGTGGCACCTTATAGACTAACAGATTTTCTTCAGCATCTGACGAAGTGAGTTATAGCCCATGAAAGCTTATGCTGAAGAAAGTTAGTCTATAAGGTGCCACAGGACTCTCATTGTTAAAGGTACTAGAAACTTGTCAGATCTGGCCAGATCAGAATTCCCTTGGCATGGGGGAGTCTTAAATTGGTATATACCTAGTGTAACTGTTTTATATACAGTTCTGTATCTCCACCGTAGAATTAGAGATGCATAATCAGACTGCTACTCCACTCTGGGTAGAATAAGCTGACAGGTGGCACCCTGGGAGTTGTTACCAGCGTATGTCATTCACAACAGCCACTAAACTGCTTGAAACTGCTTTGGAATTGAAATAGCTGAAGGATCAGGGTGATCTAAGTACATGCTTGATGATCTCTATGCCTTTGGTATGCCAACTGGAAAGGGAGTACCAGGGACTTTGCATCCTGGCCTTTGAGGTTGAGCTAGACCCTTAAGGAGAGCAAATGCTCCACCAGTAGCACCATGTTGTTGCTGTTTTGTGTTGCAGAGGTGAGCTGACAGAGCCTGTGCAAGCTAGAGATTCTTGTAGGTTTTCACATTCATTACCATATACAGCACATCGCAGTAATCAAGCCTAGAGGCTACATATGCATGGCTCATAATGATCTCTGTGTTTGTCAAGATGGGCAGAGCCTCCTGGCTAGCCATAGATGAAAGCAGGCATTGTTGGCTGCTCTTGCTATTGAGATAACTAGTAGCAGTGAAGAATCTGAAAGTGCAAGTTTTCAAATAGTTTTGATGAACTGAGGATAGCTGGCTTCAATTAAGGATAATGGTAACAAAAACAAAACACGGGCAGCCGTTCAAGCCTGGGAGAGATGTGTGTGACGCTTAGGAAAGAAAGGATTTGTGAAAAAAGTGGGTTTTCTGGAGAAAAGCAAGGGCATTTGGGGCATTGGTCCCCTACATTCCCTTTTGAAGCCATCCCATTAAAGGAAATCATAGGAGTTGCAGGTAGTCAGCACTAACATAAAAGTGGGTGCATGCAAACCAAACATGCAAACTGGCAATATAAGGATGAGCTAGTTCACAGACAAGATTCTGATGCTCAATACAATGAACTACTGACAGCCAGCATAAAGAGATTAAACAAAAGTTTTTTTACAAGTTCCATAAGATTTATAAGTCTAGCTCCATCAGCCTACAGAGCACTGAGAGGCTCCTGTGAGGAGCTGGGCATCAGGAATTCTCATTGAATTCAGCCTTGATTAGGATTTTATGTCTCTTTCAATTTCTTCAAATCTTGATCTGTTTTCATGGAACCAGATGATTAAAATAGGTATCTAATGTTTTTTTGGGGGGTGGGGGGTGAGGCTGGAAAGTGGCTTTTATGTATTTGTTAGGAAGTTACGCGAAGACAGCTGTATGTTATAAACTATTAAAAATGTCAGATAAGCAGCCGTAAAGAGTACAGGGAGACCAGATAACAAATGCTTTCTTTGGGCTCAGGAAAATGCCTGGCTTTCAGAAGTTTGGTTTTAAACTTTAACCTTAACCTTGAGTTTCCTGGCTTTCACAGTTTGTTTTTAATTCATGTAACATTTTAAAAGTGTTTTAATGCTATTGAGCTTTGTTTGAAACATGGTGTCTTTACAAAGCTTCATCCCACACCCAGAAATATGTGCTAGGTATTTCTGAGTAAAACATCCAACCTTTAGTCAACTTTTCAAAATGTGCACAGTTGTTTGCGCATGTATTGTATTTGTAAATATGTAAACATACAGGCTGTGTCTACACTTGTAAATTAAGTTGACTTAAGCTTGCTTAAGTCGACTTAATTTACCCTGTGTCTACACACTACAGTTTCCTTAAGTCGACTTAAGCAAGTTGCTTAGATCGACTTAAGGAAAATAAAGTCGACTTAATGAAAATTAAGTCATTAAGTCGACTTTATTAAACCTAGATTTAATTTGACTTAGGGCTTAAGTCAACTTCCTAGAGTGGACTTAAGCCAGTGTAGATGAGGGGGAGCCCTAAGTCAACTTTGGGCTACCCCAGGACTGCACCAATGCCCTCCCTGCCTATTGTACAATGGGGCAAAGGCTGAGCCCCCTGGCACTGGGCAAGGGGTGCCCCCCCTGTCGCCGTAGACCTACCCTAGGTCCCCCTAGCCCCTAGAAGTCAACCTAGGCATCCGGTGTGGACACTCTAGGTCGACTTTGTAAGTTCCCTTCAAAGTTGACTTAAAATTTAAGTGTAGACTCACTAAGTCAACTTAAATTTCCAAATGTAGACATAGCCACAGTGTGGTATATTTTAAAAATTAAAGCAGAGATCCTCTATGCTTTTTGAGCTGCATTTAGCATAGGTGTAAAGTGTGGGGCGGTAAAGAAGGGCATTAAGTCACTTTGTAATTTTTCTGATTTGAGGAGCTGATGGCTGCTGACCCAATCTGTGGTCATCTGGTCTTAGGTGTCTTCATGCTGAGATTGAAAAAGATGCATAGGAGAGTTATTGCATCTTTTGAAATTTGCACTCTAATTCTTTTAAAACATAAAACCTCCAAGGAGTACTTGTCATTAACTTTTTGTCCTTGGCTGTTGTTTGTTTGTCATCTTAACACTGGCAAATAAAATACACATACAGCCAACTATTTAATGTCTTATCTGTGGATGGTGTTGAAAAGCAGTTGATCAGCCAAACCAAAATGCTCCTTTTCAGCCAGCCTATGCTTTCTTCTGGAGCATCATGACATGACATGAGGTGCATCTGGTGAAATCCTGGTCCTGTTGAAGTCAGTGAGAGTTCTGACACATTGATTTCACCTTTGGCGATACCACATTTCTATATTGCAAGTCAACTCAGATCTCATGGAAGGGCATCAAGCCCATAGAGTTCAGAAATTGTTAAGCTGTCTTTGGTCCCTCACAGGGGTTCTGGTGTAGAAAGGTTCCTCATCAATGTAATTCTATAGGCTATGTCTACACTTGCACTTTTAAGTCGACTTTAAGTAAGTTGACTTAACTAAGTCGACTTAGTTAAGTCGACTTGGTGTGTCTACACTTAAAATTAAAGTCGACTTAAAGGGGAACTTACAAAGTCGACCTAGAGCGTCCACACTGGATGCTCTAGGTCGACTTTGTGGGGCTAGGGGGACCTTGGGCAGGTCCACGGTGGTAGGGGGGGAGCACCCCCTGTGTACAATGGGACAAAGGGGGACAGGGACCCTGGCAGAGCAGAGCCCTGTGTGTGATGCTGTCTGGATTTAGGGAAGCATTTATGATATTATTTTCTATGGATATCTCATAAATGCTATAATCCATAGAAACTATGTCATGTTTGTTATCAATAGAAAGGTAGTAATTTGCTGGGAATGATTATATAGTTTATGCCTAGGAATTCTATTTTGATTAGAAGTTAAGAATTTGATGTTATATCCATACTTTAACTTGTGTCAATCTGGACAAATGTCTTAGAGGGGAGGGTGTGAACAACCATTGTCTCCTTAATGTTTAGGAATTTTCCAGGTAGAATGGTCCCAGAGAGCATCCTGATGAGCCATTGAGGACATAAAGAATACAACCATTGTATCCTTAATGGCTCATCAGTTTACTCCCTGGGATCATATCACCTGGCAAATTCCTAAACATTAAGGAGACAATGGTTGTTCACATCCTTTGGGGGGCATGCCAGGCTCCCCCTGTGCCCCCCCTGGCAGGGAGGGCATTGGTGTAGTCCTGGGGTAGCCCTAAGTCGACTTAGGGCTACCCCAGGGCTACACTGGCTTAATTCGACTTTAGAAAGTTGAATTAAGCCTTAGGTCGAGTAGAAAGGTGGTTTAATAAAGTCGACTTAATTTTCATTAAGTCGACTTTATTTTCCTTAAGTCGACTCAAGCAAGTTGCTTAAGTTGACTTAAGCAAAGTGTAGTGTAGATGCAGGGCACATTAAGTCGACTTAAGCCAAGCTTAAGTCGACTTAATTTGCCAGTGTAGACGCAGCCATAATTTGGATTTTGAAAATATTTCCACTGTTTAAAATAGAGTGCTGGGAATTAGTTATATTTCAACTGTGTCTCCAAGTATAAAATAGAATACATCAAACATTGTAAGGATTAATTTAGATTATGATTTAATCTTTTTCCCACTAGGATCTAAACCACCAATCCTACCAGAAGAGTTTTTAAAAATAAGTTTATTTTAGAGTATGAAATTTAAGCCTACAGTCTTATTCCTTCCTTTGGTTTGAGGCACGGTGTGATGTGGCAACACAAAAATAAAGATAGAAACAGATACTTATTCTATCCGTGAAGTTCTTCTTTTTATACCATGGAATAAGATCAATTTCATTCTATTTTTTCTTTTTGATGTCTTTGATCTTTTTGTCTATTTTCAGTGTGCATAATGCACCCTGTATGCTCACACAACAACAGTTATAAATATCTGTGTGCGTGTGTTAGTCAAGGGGAATTGTTCAAAGTAAGTTAATCCATGTTCTTGTATTTGAGGGCAGGCTGTATGGAGATTGTTTAAAGAGATATATATTTTTAAGAAATGGTGACAGGCCTTTCATACAGCAGCATTAGGGAGCATTGCCATGGTAACATTATAAGCTGTGCTAAGAGAGTCCATAATAGGATCAAGCTGGATAAACCTCTCTCTGTATGCATGAAAGAACACCTTTATAAGTGACTATTTTTTCTCAGTTATAATCCTCAAAGCCCAATTCATGAAAAGTTTATCATATGGGATTTTCCCTCAAGGAGAGGCATGCAGCATGAAACTAGGGCAGGAGTTAGATAAGAAGGCCAAAAGAACCCCAGCATATGTGTCACGTTCCAGCCTATGAGAAAATATATTTACTTTAATACATGAATAGAAGATGATAGACAAAGGATGAATCAGGGTACCTCTGGCCTGCTATTTGTTTAGAATCCTTTATGTGTATATGTTAGAAAGAGTAAAAGTAAATGCACATGCTCTAGATTAGCTGAAAGTCTCTAAGGCCCTGATTCTCCTGACCATTGCATTACATGCACTTGTATTCAAAGAAATTGAGAAAAGCAGTACAAAAAGCACATGAAAAAGTAAGTATTATGCTGTCACTGAGTACACGGAATTGTTACAAGTGCACTGGAAATTGAACACCCTAGTCAATGGCAGTAACCACAACTAAATGTTGAGTCTTTAAATAATGGAAATATGATGATGAAAAGTACACCTGCAGCTCATGTGATCACCTTCCTGAATGCATGGGTGAAAAGCATACAAATTGCTAAAGCTGCCCAGAAAGCTTTTAACTACCTCTTGCAATTTACACTTTAGTAGGGTCAGATTAAAAGAAAGATCTGTGAAGAACATGCTCACAGGTAAAAGCTATTAAAATAAAGGGTCTTCCATAGGATACTGCAGAACCAAGGGATAACCAGCCACTATCCAAATAGCCACTAGAAAGAGGAGGAAGGATGCAGAGTGTGAAATATATATGGACATACATATGGTCTGATGACTCAGATCAGGATTAGACAGTACGGGTATGTCTACACTAGAAGAGTGAAATTGAATCTCTTAAGTCGACTTAACAAGGTCGACTTAAGTTGACTTAAAGTCAACCTGGTTAAGTTGATTTAGAGAATCTCCACTAGAAACTTAAGATGACTGCCTGTGTCCACACAGGCAGGTTCTAGGTCGATGGAAAGCCATGGCTGGAGAAGGGAGCCATGGCTCCCCAGAAAAAGGGAGCTGCACTCATGGGGAACCATGGCTCCCTCCCCGTGAGTGCAGCTCCCTTTTCCCAGGCTCCCTTGTCCTGGGGCTCTGCGGCTCCCTTTTCCTGGAGGAGCCACAGCTCCCCTCTCAGCAGGGAGCGCGGCTTCCTTCTCTCCGGGAGCTGCGGCTTCCTTCTTGGCAGGGAGCCACAGCTCCCTTCTTCCCCAGCCCTACGTCGACTTAGCCAATTAGGTAGACCTAGAACGTCCACACCAGCTTTAGGTCAACTTAACAGGTCAACTTAAGCATTAAGTTGACCTAAAGAGTGGGAGTTATTAAGTCGACTTAAGGAAGCTCTTAAGTCGACTTAATGAAAGCCAGGTGTGGACGCCGTGTTTGGTAGGTGGATTTAAGCGTCCTTAAGTTGACCTAAGTTGCTAGTGTAGACATATCCTATATGTCTGCATTACTATTTGGGCACTACTGTATGGGTGACCCCCCAGCGTCTTGGAATTTGCAAGGGGAGCATGGCTTACTGGTCACACTGCAATCTGTGGCCAGCACGGTCATCATGGAGAAGGAATTCTTAATTTTCAGGACTCACCAGCTGTGGAAGGGAGAGGGAAGATATCCCCCTGCTTATGGGTTGTCTCAGATGGTGGCCTCCCTTCCACCAGCGAGTGCACTTCTTTTGAGGGTAATGGTCTTGGATTCAGGGCTGCTTCAGTTCTGCTGGAGCTGTGGTTTGCAGGTTAGTTTCTTTCTGCCTCTGCCAACCAAATGAGCTGTTCCCTTCTTTTAAGCGCTCCATCTGACGGAGTATTTGCGGCAGGTGTGTTAGGGCAATGTTGGCTGGATCCAGAATGAGCTCTTAATCCCTTGTTTCCCAATGTGGGGTTTGTGAATCCCATCACAATTATCCATTGAAAATAACAGTAAAGAAAAATTCTAAGGTAGGTGCAACCACGGAGTGCTTTTGGACAGGGATTCTGAGGTTGGCTGCACTCTCTGCATTTCTCCGTACATGCAACTGGGTTATTAGGACTAGACTATATCTTAGAATATATAGCTCTTTATCACTAAAAGTTGAATTCTGATGGCAATGAACTAAAAATGGTAACATTGTAACTAAAAATTCTAGTTTTGCCAATGGAAAAAGCAAGACTTCCCTCTACTACTGTCAACTAATTAGAATTTTAATATCAATATATTTGACAATAGCCACTGTGGTGCATTTCCTTCCCCAAAGGAAAATGAGAAATAGAGGATTAGCTGGTTATAGATGCTGCTGGGTAGCACTCTAGGGTCAGGTCTACACTGGCCACAGAATTCCGTGGCAGTTGAAGGGAGATACGCAAGGTATGTAAAATAATGTTGACTTTCTGATGTCTACTTACCTCTCTGGTGCCACTGCTCTGAGTTGAAGGGAAATGCCATCCCTTTGACTCAGCGCTACTCTTTTTAGGGAGTAGAGTTTCTAAGTCAAACACCAGATCGATTGGGCAGGTCTTGACTGAGGCTATGTACACACGATCAGATTAAAGCGCAACATGGCAATCACGCTATAAAAAACATGTGACCTTTGTTGCGGTATAGTGTGTACACACATCGCTCCTTGCAACGCAACAGGATTCCTTGCATTATCGCGGTTGAGCACAATGAGTTCTGGGCACCTGTCCCATCGTTCCATTTTCCCTGAATTGGCGCTTGGAATCATGGGATGAAGGAAAGGAATGCAAAGCGCCATGGGTAAACTCTCAGTTTCCCGTGGTGCCTTGTGTTCCCCTTGCGTCTTCCTCGATGCCAATAGCAACTCGCGCCTATTTTCAACAGTGCAGTGACGCACCGCACCACTTGCGAGCAATCACAACAGCGACAGCATGGATCCTGCTCTGATCTCCACTGTCGCCTTCAACATTCTGAATACATCTCGGCTGCTTGCTCAGTACGCAATGAGCTCCGAGTCAGACGAGGATGCTGAGGAGCAGGGACTGATCGATGCCATGCAGAGCAACAGCACCGCGTTGCTCAGCTCCTTCACCGATCATCTGCACACGGTGCAACGGCGTTTCTGGTCGTGAGAGACAAGCACAGAGTGGTGGGATCACATTGTTATGCAGCTCTGGGATGACGAGCAGTGGGTACAGAACTTTCGAATGCGGAAAGCAACCTTTCTGGAATTGTGTTCCCAGTTGGCCCCTGCCCTGCGACATAAGGACACCAACATGAGGTCAGCCCTAACCGTGGAGAAGCGTGTAGCAATTGCTGTCTGGAAGATGGCGACTCCTGACTGCTACCGGTCAGTTGCAAACCAGTTTGGAGTTGGGAGGTCCACCGTCGGATTAGCCCTCTCACAAGTCTGCCAAGCCATCAATCGTGTTCTGCTAAGGAGGACGGTGACGTTGGGCAATGTTCGTGAGATTGTGGACGGCTTTGCTGCCATGGGATTCCCAAACTGCGGGGGAGCCATAGACGGCACACACATCCCTATTTTGGCTCCAGACCATCTCGCGACCGAGTACATCAACAGGAAGGGCTACTTCTCCATGGTGCTGCAAGCACTCGTGGATCACAAGGGGCGTTTTACGGACATCAATGCTGGATGGTCGGGAAAGGTGCATGATGCCCGCATTTTCAGGAACACTGGTCTGTACCGGAAGCTGCAAGGGGGTACCTTTTTCCCTGATCAAAAAATTACAGTGGGTGTTGTGGAGATGCCCATAGTCATCCTCGGAGACCCAGCATACTCACTGATGCCATGGTTCATGAAGCCGTACACCGGTAACCTAGATCGCAGCAAGGAGTGGTTCAATTACAGATTGAGCTGCTGCAGAATGACTGTGGAGTGTGCCTTCGGCCGTTTAAAAGGGCGCTGGTGATGTTTGTAAGGGAGGCTGAACTTGGCAGAGGACCACATCTCTGCTGTGATTGCGTTGTGTTGTGTCCTCCATAACATTTGTGAAAGTAGGGGAGAAAAGTTTTCCCTGGTGTGGGCTACGGAGGCACAGCGCCTCTAGGAAGCATACGAACAGCCAGCCACTAGGAGTATTAGGGTGGCCCAAGGAGAAGCTGCTCGCATAAGGGAGGCACTCAGGGAGCATTTCAATTATGCCCTGCCCTAGTTAACTTCCAGGACGCATCAGGGGCACCTTATGAGATTTTCAATGTGTACAAATAAACCCACTCTTCAAATTATTTGTTACTGTTTTTATTCAAACCTAAAAGGTGTGTGTGTGTGTGGGGGGGGGGGGTTACAGGTGGGTGTAGCTGCGGGTCTCTAAAAAGTAGCTGGGGGGGGACTGGATATTGTCCTGTACCGGGGGGAAGGGTGGCCTTCAAAGAAATGCTTTGAGGGACTACGGGGAGTGGGAGGCAGACACGGCTGAACTGTCTGGAGTGGAGCCCGTACATTAATCGCCTGGGACTGCAAAGCAATCATGCTCTTGAACAGTTCTGTTTGCTCCTTCATGACGCTTATCAGTTCGTCCCTGTGTTTCTGCCTCCTCTGTTGGGATTCCTCTCTCCAGGCTCGATTCTCCCTCACGGATTCCTGTGTTGCTTTCAGCAGCTCCTGAAACATATCCTCCCTGTTTCTTCGAGCACACCGCCGAATGTTTCTCATGTGGTCAGATGGGGTAGGCACCGGCCTTGTGAAGGTCAAATCTAATAAAAAAATAACAATAAAGAAATTGTTAACACATAGCATAGATAACCAATGTAACCTTCCAGTAGCACATTCCACTGGAAGGTGCAGGGCAGTCAACATCCTATGCTTCGCTGAAGCGGACAAGGTACGTCCTAATAGACGGCTTACTGGGGGCTATCATTCAGCACTGGGCACACAGATGGAACCCAATATCTCTCTCCTCAGAGTCCCCCTGCCAGCTAGAATGCATATCCTACATGCCACCGGTTGCAAGCCAGGACCGTATGCTGCTGCACTGTGTGCTGCCATGGTTCCCAGGGCTGTGCTTTGCAGCTGGCGAGGCCGAGTATTAGGCTCTAGAGGTACATCGAGGAAACCTTTACTGACCTAAATGCAGATGATTATTTTACAATCACTGCTTGTGTTGATGCACTTCTAATGAATGCAGAGTAAAGAGCGTGCACAGCGGGGACCAGCAAGCACCCCCACCCCGGACAACGATATTTTAAAAGGAGCCATAGCTGCACGAAGGAGAAACTTACCGGAACCCCCCTCTGCCGCATCAGAGGACACGCTGCAATTTAAGCCTTGGGTGGACGTCTCAGCGGGGGTGCAGAAGAGCTCCTGGCTACATGCTGTTGCGCTTTCCTCCGTGTCATCCTCCATCTCCTCCTCCTCCTCCTCGACAACGTCCTCATCCTGCTCGGGTCTGGCATTCACTGGATGAGGGGGGGCCGATGTGTCCACGGGACTCTTGGCAGTGGTTGTGGGGTCCCCACTGAGGATGGCTTCGATCTCCTTATAGTACCTGCATTTAGCAGGCGCTGATCCCGAACGGCGGTTTGCCTCCTTCACTCGGTGATAGGTTATTCTTAGCTCCTACACCTTTGATCTGCACTGCACAGTGTCTCTCTCATGACCTCTCTCAGGCATGGCCCAAGAAATTATGCCATATGTATCAAAATTTCGCCTGCTGCCGCGTAGCTGCGCCTGCACAGCAGACTCTCCCCAGATGCTGATCAGGTCCAGCACCTCTGCCGTGCCCCAAAGGGGTGCGCGTCTTCCATGACGGGCCGCCATTGCTACTGAAGATTGGAGCTGCACTCCACTCCATGAGGAAGAGAACAGCAAGTGAAACAGACAAGAAATTTGAAAATCCCGGGAATCAGATCAGGGCGGGGACAGTTTCGTCACGGCCACAGAGCGGGTGGGGGGAAGACCAGAGAGGACGACTTTGGAATGCTGGGACACTTCCAGAGGCCCATCATTGCGCGGTAAGCGTACACACGAGCGCAAAGGCGCAACAGCTGTTCCGCGTTAGCTGTTACCACCCTCGTCGAGGTGGTTTTTGTATTGCGCTACAACAAGGCAGTTAACACGCAACAGCCCTATTGCATGTGTGTAAGCTGTTGTTGGTATCGCGCGGTAATGGTTTTTAATGCGCGATAAACTGATCATGTGTACAAGGCCTGACAGCTCAATTGAACCAGGAACATCAAACTGACAGCAGCAAATTTGCACGGGTCAGTATCACCTTGGTCTAGAAGGGTGCGTCTACACTTGTAAATTAAGTCGACTTAAGCCTGCTTAAATCGACTTAATTTATTCTGTGTCTACACTACAATTTCCTTAAGTCGACTTAAGGAAATTTTAAGTTAACTTTATAAAACCTAGTTTAACGTCAACTTACTGGCTAAGTCAACTTTACTAAGTCGACTTAAGCCAGTGTAGATGTGGCTTAGCCCTAAGTTGACTTTAAGGGTCCCCAGGGCTCCCCCACTGACATCCCAGGGTGCCTGGCACAGCCAGAGCCGGGCATGACCACCCACAGGGCAGGACACAGCCCTGCCCACCCCGCTTCTGTACCCTGCCCCTGTCCCTGTCCCGCTCAGCCCCCATGTACTTTAGTACAATGGGGAAAATGCTGAGCCCCCTGGCACTTTTAAAGGGATGCCCCCCCCCCACCATGGACCCACTCCCAGGTTCACCTAGTCCCTAGAAGTCGACTTACACATCCAGTGTGGACGCTGTGAGTCGATTTGGCAAGGTCAGCTTTAAGTCGACCTAAATTTACAGTGTGGACATGCTAAGTCGACTTAACAAAGTTGACTTAAAGGCGACTTATTTTGACAAGTGTAGACATAGCCGAAGTGACTACTAATAATACTATGGGCCTAGGTTTGAGAATTGCTGGTAACTTCCACTCAGGAGGCTGGACTGTATTAGGGAGATGTAGCACAAGTGATAGACTAAAGAAATTATAGGATGTATTCTTTTCCTCTACTGTTTTCTACAAGAACATTATAGTCTCTGTTCATGGATATTAGATTTTGAAATATTTATCTACTTCTTGTTGGAGGGAGAGAGAAAGACATAAACCACTGAAATCAAGATTTTAAACTACTTATAGCAGATGATTAATTTGAATTTCTCTTGTTGAAATCACACAAACTGTTTGCATGTGTTCAGTCTTGTTTGTGATGTTTACAATCACTGAACTGATTACTTTCTTCAGCGCCAGGCCTCCGTCCAGGAGTTTTGAGAACATTATTCTATGGCTATGTTTATAAGCACACAGTTCCTTGGTGATCATTCTTCCCCTTCTTTTTTAAAAAAAATTATTTATGAATTGGCTAACCTGAAGTTGTGGGGCCTCAAAAACCCATCTTGGGAGACCTTCTAAAAACTTGAATGGCATCTGATTATCCCTTATTTCCTTGGGAAAGTGTGTCAGAGAGAAATGGTTGCTTCCCAAGAGTATAAAGCATGTCAATAGCAGATTGGATAGAATTCTGGACTTCTGACTCTTAGTTCCTTGTTTTAAAAACTGACATACACGCCTTCTGTTGCCAGTTGCTGCTTTCTGCCTACGAAAGCATGACTTTTAACCCTACATAACCATTTACTATAATTAACAAGCCATGCACTTTTAAAAACATGTTTTTAATGATTAATATAATTTAATTTATATATCAAATATAATTAGCACTCAATAATAACTAAGCTTGGTCTCCTTAGGCCATGTCTGCCAGCAGAGCTATGTTGATCAAGGGTGTGAAGAGATGTGATCCCCATAGGACATAGCTGTGTCATGTAGTTATCCTAGTACAATTTCTCTTTATCAGCATAAGTTGTTTTGTTTGGGGGTAAGGAGTGAAATAAGCCATAAAGTACAGCTTTATTGATATAAGCTGCAGCCACACCAGAAGCACTTTGCTGGCATATAACTATAGTATAGACATGGCCCCAATCAATAAGAAAAAGCAGAGAAAATCATAGAAAAACACCCCCTTTAATTTGGTTAAATACTGTGTTGTGGAAGCTGGGATGGATCACTTGATGATTACTTGTTCTGTTCATTCGCTCTGAAGCACCAGGCATTGGCCACTGTTGGAAGACAGGATACTGGGCTACATGAACCGTTGTTCTGTCTCAGTCTGGCTTTTCTCATTCTTATGAGAGACATTGTAGTAGCTGATCCAGCTAGTACTCCTCTCTTCCAATATATAGCCCAAAGACTGAGAATTGTGGTGTCACTCCTGAACCTGAAACTCCCAGATGATGCCACTAGGATGCCTTGTCAGCTGTATTTTCTGCCACAGATATGCTATTTAATGTACTAATTCTCATAGACTATAGCTCTGAATATGTCATCAGTTCATCTCTGGCCAAAAAGAGAAGTTTCTCCATGGTTATATTTGATTTTTATATGCGACTGCATGCTAACCACATTCACCCACAATGCAGTTATTTTTGGATATTCATTGTTCAGTTTGTATCTTAACTTGGTCTGCATAAGCAAGGAGAATGGCAGTTTGTAAATTGGCTTCTTCCTAGAACACATGGTTGATCTTTCTTTCTTTCTTTCTTTCTTTCTTTCTTTCTTTCTTTCTTTCTTTCTTTCGCACAGTTAATTGCAAAAACTCATCTCATTTGAGTAATGTTCAATGTATTATGCAATTGTAAACTTATAAGTCACTTTGTAATATCTAATTTTCATGAATTTTCTGTTAGTTTTGTTTTACATTATAACAGAAACTCAAGTAGTCTTCAGAACACTGTGTATGATAATTTCAGGTTTAATTAATTTAAAAATTCTAATTGAACTGTAAATTCTGTAGTCCTACAACAGCAAAAATAGGCACTGAATTATTCCTGGAGGGCAAAATTTATCCCTCTGCAAATGTCAATAAAAACGTTTTTGCACTACCCAGGTCTCTTTTAAATGCAATACTGAGGGCTTAAGGGGAACTAAAGTCATGCTCAGAACTCATGCTGGCCCTCTGCACATAGATACGTATTTCTGCTCCTTTTGCATGCTGGGGCTGAGCAAGTCCTTCAAATATATTGTAAAGACAAGGAGCATGGCCTTGCTTCTCCGCTCTGTCAGAGCTCTGCCTGGAGAGAGGGCTCCTTTGTTCACACATAGGTAGCAGGCACAGGAAACAGCAGGACCATCTTTATCAGCTATCTATCCGGAAAGAGTTCTTCTATACAGGAAAAATTTTGACTGGCTATCTCTAGCCAGCTCAGGGCCACTGTGCAATGCTTCTTCAGAATGAAATGGTCTTAGTGGACCAGAGAATCCAGCCTATAGTATTTGCTGGCAGTCCAGTTAATAAGCAGAGATATCCTTGCCATCTAGAGACTAAGACCAAAACCCATTGTGATGGAGTCAGACCTCAGGGCTACAGGACGGTGCTCCTATTGGAATACCGGTGGTGGGCAGGTGCAAGCCTGTCTACTACTAAAACCCCTCCCCCAGCCTAAGCGGATCTGGCAGTGGGCCCGGATCCAAGTGAATTCGGGGGACAACTAATGACAAACAGGGACAGGAGTGGGGATCAAAGGTTTAAAATGAGGGACTCTGAAAGGGACACCAAGCAGAGAACCCCAGATAGCGCCTACTGCTCCCGGAAGGTGTCGAGGGAGCCAGCGGACGCTGCCCAGAGGAACTCTGCCTGGAGGCATGCTCGGACGAGGGATCAGAAATAGGCCCCAGAGTCACAGAGACCCCACTCAGCCAACCTCCTCTCCCTGGTGTTTTAGATGGCAACATTAGTGTAGGCCAGGAGGCAGTTGACAAGGAGGTCCTGCGACGTTTGGGGGCCACAGATGGGGAGTGCATACAAAAACAAGTGTGGGGAGAAGTGCAACCAGAACCTCAATAAGAGGTTCTGGAGAAGCCGGAAGAGGGGATGCAACCTGCTGCACTCAAGGTAGGTGTGCGCCAGTGTCTCCCTCATGCCGCAGAAGGGGCAGATGTCAGGGTGAGGGGTGAACCGCGCCAATTACACGCCCGTGCTCATGGAACCATGGAGGAGCCGCCAACTGGTGTACCCAGTGGGCCTTGGGGTCAAGGTGGCATACAGATTGGCCCACCAGAGGTCCTTGCCCTCCACCGGTGGAATTAGGTCCTGCCATTCGGTGTCTGGGTGGGACATGAGGGCGAGGAAATGAATGGCATGGAGCACAAGCATGTACAGATATTTGCGAGGTGCAGTTCAAAAACAGGCCGGCTGCAAATCCAGCAGCCGCTGGGGGCATGTGGTGAGGGTGACCAGGGGGGCTTGCAGGGCCGCGGCCTGAGGAAAAGCTCTGGAGGGCCAGGACTGAGGGGAGGGTGGGGAGCACCCTCTTGCAGGACCCGTTTGAGGTAGACCTGAGCAGCAGGGGACAAGGTTACCTTCACCTCCTGGAGTAGGCGCCGGGGGGTTCGAAGGCTGGAGAGCCCCATGCACTGAGCTAGTACAAGGGGATCCACCCAGTCCCCCCCGGGTATAGTCCAGGAGGTCTCCAACCCTGGTGACACCTGCCAGGACCAACCTCCGCCACCTGCACACTAAGATGTGGATTGTGTAGCAGGGGCTCCGCGAGGAGGTCCTCCCTCTCAGTGCGCACAAGGGACCTGAAGGCTGAGACGAGCCTCCAGGTCCGGAGGAGGTCCTGGTAGAAGGCCAGCAGCTTGGAGAGGTCTCGTGGAACACCCCTCAGATGGATATAAAAGAGCTGCCGGTCATATTGGAGCCCTCAGTAGTGGCAGAGGAAGGTGCACGCCAAGTGCCTCCATGCCAGACTACCTGCACTATAAAGGAGTCTCTGCAGGGCCTGGAGGCTGAAGGCATGGACCTGGCTGTGGATACAGCACAGGCCCTGCCCTCCCTCCTCCAGGGGAAGACTCAGGATCACTGCAGAGACCCAGTGCAGTCCTGGCCAAAAGAACTCCAGAATTGTCTTCTGGAGGTTGGCCAAGAACCTCGGGGGCAGATCAGGGTGTTGAGCCGGTGCCAGAGCATGGACAGGATGAGCTGGTTGATGACCAGTGCCCTCCCACAAAGGGAGAGGCACTGCAGCAGTCCTGTCCATCTCCATAGCTGCTCAGGCACCCTATCCTTCAAGCCCTGCCAGTTCTCATGCGGGGAGGGATGTGTGGCAGAAAGGTAAACGTCGAGATAGAGCAGCGGACCTGCGTTTCACTGTATGGCTTGAAGTGCAGGAGGGAGGGAGCCCGCTGGCCACCCGGCCCCTACATGAGGGTGCTCCTATTTGAAAACAGGGAGGTGTTAAAACTGCTAAAACTCCTCCCCCAGCCTAAGGGGATGGAGCACTGGACCCGGCTTCAATTGATTGCGGGGGACAACAAATGACGAACAGGAAGGGATGTGAGGGCTACAGGTTCAAAATAAGGGATTCGGAGGGGGACACCGAGCAGAGAACCCCGGACAGCGCCCACTGCTCCCGAAAGGTGTCGAGGGAGCCAGTGGACGCTGCCCAAAGGAACTCTGCTCGGACACGTGAACGGACGAGGGACCGGAAGTAGGCCCCACAGTCGCAGGAACCTCCTTCAGCCAACCTCCCCTCTCTGGTTTTGTAGATGGCCACTTTGGCGTAGGCCAAGAGGAGGTTGGCGAGGAGGTCCCGCGACTTTGTGGGGCCACGGATAGGGAGTGCATATAAAAGAAGGTGTGGGGAAAAGTGCAGCCAGAACCTCAATAAGAGGTTCTGGAGGAGCCGGAAAAGGGGCTGCAGCCTGGCGCATTCTAGATAGGCATGCGCCAGGGTCTCCCTCACACCGCAAAAGGGGCAGGTGTCAGGACGGGGAGTGAACCGCGCCAGAAACACGCCCGTGCTCACGGCTCCGTGAAGGAGCCGCCAACTTATATCCCCGGCGGGCCATGGAGTCAAGGTAGCATACAGACTGGCCCACCGGGGGTCCTCGCCCTCTATAGATGGAATTAGGTCCCGCCACTTTGTATCGGGGCGGGACACGAGGGCGAGGAAGTGGATGGTATGGAGCACGAGCGTGTACAGATATTTGCGTGGCGCGGTTCGGAAGGAGGCTGGCTGCAACTCTAGCAGCCGGCTCGGGGCACGGGGTGGGGGCGGCCGGGGGGGCTCGCGGGGCCAGGGCCCAATTAAAAGCTCCGGAGGGCCAGGACTGAGGGGAGGGCGGGGAGCACCCTCTTGCAGGACCTGCTCGAGGTAATCCCGAGCAGCAGGGGGTAAGGCTGCCTTCACCTCCTGGAGTAGGCGCCGGGGGGTTCGAACGATGGAGAGCCCCATGCGCTCAGCCAGCACAAGGGGATCCACCCAGTCCCCCCGAGCATAGTCCAGGAGATCTCCGACCTTGGTGATGCCTGCCAGGACCAGCCTCCGCCTCACGGAGGGGGCCTCCGCCACCTGCACACTAAGATGGGGGTTGTGTAGCAGAGGCTCCGCGAGGAGGTCCTCCCCCTCGGTGGGCACAAGGGACCTGGAGGCCGAAATGAGCCTCCAGGTCCGGAGGAGGTCCTGGTAGAAGGCCGGCAGCTTGGAGAGGTCTCGCGGAAAACCTCTCGGATTGATAAAAAAGAGCTGCCGGTCATATCGGAGCCCTCGGTAGCGGCGGAGGAGGGTGCACGCCAGTTGGCTCCACGCCGGACTACCTGCACTATAAAGGAGTCTCTGCAGGGCCTGGAGGCTGAAGGCATGGACCTGGCTGTGGATACAGCACAGGCCCTGCCCTCCCTCCTCCAGGGGAAGACTCAAGATCACTGCAGAGACCCAGTGCAGTCCTGGCCAAAAGAACTCCAGAATTGTCCTCTGGAGGTTGGCCAAGAACCTCGGGGGCAGATCAGGGTGTTGAGCCGGTGCCAGAGCATGGACAGGATGAGCTGGTTGATGACCAGTGCCCTCCCACAAAGGGAGAGGCACTGCAGCAGTCCTGTCCATCTCCATAGCTGCTCAGGCACCCTGTCCTTCAAGCCCTGCCAGTTCTCATGCGGGGAGGGATGTGTGGCAGAAAGGTAAACGTCGAGATAGAGCAGCGGACCTGCGTTTCACTGGATGGCTTGAAGCGCAGGAGGGAGGGAGCCCGCTGGCCACCCGGCCCCTACAGGAGGGTGCTGGAGGGTAGATATGTTAGCCTCAGACTTAGCAAAGCCCTGTTCCCAGGGTAGCTGGGGCAGGGCTGTTTTGAGCCAATTAAGGCACCTGTTGGAGCAGCTGATACCAATTAAGAGTAGACGTTTAAAAGGCCCCTGTTGCAGCCAGGCAGTGAAGGAGTTTGTGTGTGTTGTTTGGAGGTGGAGGTAGGAGCAGTGTTGGTGTGTGGAGAACAGAGCGGAGAGCAGTGGAGGAGAGCTGACCAGTAGCTGTTACTGACAGCACCTAGGAGGTACAGGCAGTGAGGGCAGCAGATGGGCCTGAGGGCCCCAGGCCCAGCAGCCTGTGGGATGGAGAGCCCAGCCCCAGGGCAGGAAGGACTGAGGATCCATAGCATTGGGGGGTTTGGAGGAGGGAAGACTGTGCCTCAGCTGGCTGCCACAACCTGAAGCGCAGGACCCACGGGGAACTGAGAGCGCTTGGTTTGCCTCACTATCCATTACAAACTTCAGTTTGGAGTAGACAGAGATATGGACATGTAAACACAAGGGAATTACATAATCCTGCTGCACATTTTGGTATCATTGCTGGGATGCCTCAAAGAGTTATGAAGAAGGAGAAAACTATTAGATACAGACTGACTTTAGGCATAACATATCCTTGCTAGATATCCTGGGGAAAAAATACTCTGTTCTGCCTGCCTTTTACCTAACCCAGATTAAGATTTAAAAAAGGAATGAAATAGTCAGCATTTCAGGATCTTACAAAATAAATTACTAGTGCCATGCCCAGTAGCACTGCTGTAATTATGGGTCAGTTCCTAATACCATTATAAACCACATGTTCCAGGGCTTTGCAAGAACTTAAATGTATATTTTACTTTTGTTGCATAGAAGGAATGAGCCATGGCAACAGCAGAAAAAATGAAGAGAATGTCCCTTAGTTCTTAGTGTTGATTGCTGCCTTTCATTACTTTTAAATAAAAACCACAATCTGCATGCATTCACATACATCATTCCAAGTCATTTCTTGTGGTACTTTCAACTACATTGGTAAAGAATTCAATGACGTGTTACAGTAATATGGTACCACAACACTCTATTGACATAATATCACATCTGGAGTACCTGACAATAAAGTCAGAGGAAATGTCTTGTAAAATGTATGAATTGTAATGGCTCCTCCGACATACCAGGGAAGCTTCAGGCAGGATACAGTGTCAGTAATAAGGTTTTGTTTTCAATGGCTATGTCTCATATTCCTCTATTTTGGAAGTGGTACGGTGTCAATAAGAGGTGCTTTTGTTTTATTTGGGATATGATGTTCAAAAGAAAGGAAAAATACTTTAAAATAGCAGTAAGATTCTGGGTTAAACGTAGAAGTGGGACCTTAATTAACCCTGCCGTATTTAGATATTTCACTGCATGTACTATATAAAAATCACACTTTTTACTGAGATGCCTTTAATACCAATCATTGTAGTATCTGGGCACAGAATTCTTACACTATGTAGGCACAACAGGGTGAGTTAAAGTAGTCTTAAGTCATACTTTCTTGTGTGATTTTCTGTTGCTAATTATTATTAACAATGTTTATTTATTTTATTTGTTTTGTAATAATGCCTGTGGGACCCAGTCATAGACTATGCTTTCATTGTGCAGGTACTGTACAAACACAGAAGGAAGAAAAGATGGCCTCTGCTCCAAAGAACTTACAAGTTAAATGTTAGGTCATTTTATTTTTATTTAATAATTTAAATGTTAAAGATACAAACCTGGATCCTCTGCTAGAGTCCAAAGATACCCAACACATCTTCAGAGGGAATTGCAAAAGCAGCTTCAGTCCATCTTTATGCTCCCCATCGCTAGAGCTGGCTGGGTGCCAGGCAAATACTCCATCATCAGCAGTAAGAGCAGCCTGATCCTTCGTACCAGTTGCCAGCATCCCCAAGCTGGAGATGTATCAGCCAGGGAAAGCCAAGGTCACAGTAGCTCATGCCTCTTAAGTTTGCTGCTGGGGGTGAGAGTGAGTTAAAACTTGTCCTCCAGCTTTACCCCACGAGGATTCACGTACACTGGAATGATCCTTCTGTGACTTTCTACAACAGCATTAGGGTCATTTCGTACCAGCAGTTTAATGCAAGGTGTCTGCTAGACCGGGGAAATATCTGGCCTACCATAGTCTGTCCGGTATATCAGAGAGCAGTGGCTTTCAAACTTTTTTTCCTTGGGACCCAGTTGAAAAAAATCATTTATGCCCATGGTCCAACAATTAAATGGTTCAGCAATGCATTCTAGTCTTTCAGTGGCAGCAACAGGGGGCATCATGACCCAGTACCTGAGGATCTGTGAACCAGTACTGGGTCCCGACCCATGGTTTGAAAACCACTGTCATAGAGATAACATATCTAAATTACTGCAACATATAAAATTAAATTCCTAAACTACACAGAAATATAAGATCACAAAGGCTTAGATGTAGAAGATAAATGCAAAGAATTTTGTCTAGTGGATCATTTAAAGAATAACAAGGTCTGATCCTGCAGAAAACGAAACTGCTACTGACACCCCATTTACCTGGGTAAGGACGGCAGCACACAGCTCAGAGTCTACAGCTGAGTCACAACAATCTCAGCAAATTGCTTCACACCAGCACAACTTGTCTCCTGTTCGGGTCTCATTTTATGGCTCCCTAAATGTCTTCCAATGGATTGTTTTCCTATGAATTATTTCACTGAAGCTTTGCAAACATGCACATGTCAGTTAGAGATTCATAACTATTCTTAGTATTTATTCTGTATGTGTTCAGTCTATATAGTACAACAGTGTTAGTTTAGGTGCTACAAACAGCTATCAAATTGCTCCCCAAAGCGAAGCTCCTTGGGGAAGGACAGAACGTGTGTACCTACAAGCACAAACACAGTGGTGGGGGTGTCCCTCTATGCTGAGCTGCAAAAGATATAAGGTATTACGGACCCGGGGAGGCAGTTAAACTGAAGGTCCCTGGATTATCAGCTAAGAGGGTTGGAATCTCTGGTGCCTTCTACCACAGTCAGCATGAAAGCAGCACTCCTGTTGCCAACAAGGAATCAGAGCTTGAGAAAACTTACTTTTAATCTAAAATAGACTCTCATATTAAAACAAGCTTTACTGTATTGACTTTATCAAAATATGACTAGAGTCGGGAGGGGAAAAATGAACCATAACCAAATTCATGTGGAATTGCACTTCATGCAATGCAAACATTTTCTTATTTCTTATATTGTTGCACACAATATGCACCCTTTACCACTGTAATTGAGACACTGTAGCAGCAAGGATCAGGTACCCAAAGGAAGTACAGGAAATTTGGTCATTTTTGATGGCAAGCAATTCAACCCATTTGTTAAATGAGGAGGTTGTTTAAATGAGCCTGGTGTGAGGTTGCCCTGTCTTGCATTGAGTTACGGTACGTTACATCTAAGATGTTCAATAGTTTATGTACTGAAAAATGAGGTGAATTCCAGGTCAGGAGGATACTGTAAATGCTATTCCTGCTGTTCGTTGGAATACTGCATGTATTTATGGGAAAAACTCCAATTTCTTTTTACACTTGTGAATATTTAGTAGGCCAGATCCTGATGGGTACTGAGGAGAAGCCAAACACAATCCCACCAATTGACTTCTGTTCCATTTTAATCACACATGGTCCTGAACCAAAACCACAGAACAAAACACCCCATAACACTGAAAATTCCAATCTGGATTTGAACTTTGTGGCTCTGGTCCATCTCTAATTTTAAACTTTTAATTTCTCTGTCCTCCTTCATTGCAAAGTAATTCAGGGACTGGGAAATTTGTACGTCCAGTGAGTCAGATGGTTGATGAGACTAAATACATGATATGACAGTGCACCACCTGCACAGGAAAGGCAACCTAATGGTTTTATAATTGACCGTTGTCCCAAAGGTGACTGTGGTCTTCTTTCATTCACAGAATATATACTGTAGCCAAATTCTGCTCTCACTTACACAGGTTTAAATCCAAAAGAACTTCATGAATTCTTTAGTGTAAAATGACACCAGAATTTGGTCTTGAGTCTCTTTTTTCTAATTTTTTTTCCTGAGTTTCAAACGCACAAAGATCCCTAACCCGTGATAACACATATAAATAATTACATGGGGGGAGGGTTACCCCAAAACTAAAACTCCCAAGACTTGGCAGTCGGTTAAAATTTAAAACAACTTCAACTTTACATGTGATAAATAGATTTGGTTAGATAAAGCATGAGAGAAAAAGAAAATGAAAATGGGGAAGAAAGGAAAAATGGACAAGTGAAATGACAAGATATATGATGTATGCTGATATATGCTCACCTGCCTGACCTCATTAGTGGTCTGGGTAGAAGCCATCCACTGATAGGTGTTAAGGTATCTCAGTTAGGTGTTTAGGGTGGGATCCAGGGAGTGAGATAGGCATTGCAACATTGAGTATCTCATGGTGCCTAACTTTTAGGCATCTAGAAAAATCACAGAACAAACACTCCAATCCATAAAGCCAAAGGAGGTGCCAAGTTTCCCTACAAAATGAATGGGGAGAGATAAGAGTTTAAGAATGAGATCCACAAAACCCAGCATACAGAGCTGAATTAAGCAGTCTCTGGGCCACAGGCTGCCCACCACCACACCCTCCCAGCCTGGGGCTCCACCCCACCACCACCACCTGGCTCCCCTGCCTGGGGCCCCTGGCAGCCTCGGGGCAGACCATTGTGGTGGCAGGGATGGTGGGGACCTGGGGCCAGAGGCTGCTTATGGAGACAGAGCTGGCTGGTGTGCGGTGCAGCCGCTGGTGCTGCCCTTCAGGGTCATGGGCCCTGGAAGGCTGTGCTGGAGGCTGCACTGCGCACTGGCTGGTCCCACCCCTGGAGCAGAGTGAACACATGTCAGTTCACCCTGCCCCTGGGGGCAGACCAGCCTGACCATGGGCAGGGCGGGAGTGCCCAGAGCCTATCCTTTGGCCTCAGGGTCCCACGCCCCGCAGCGCCAGCAGGGCAGGGGTCCTCTCAGCGCTCTGGCCCCAAACCAAGCCCCGCTGGTCCTATGGCAGGCAGGTGGCAGGGGCTGGATTAACAGAGGGGCCTTAGGGGCTGGGGCCTGGGCCCCCCTTTTGGCCAGGGCCCAGGGCTTCAGCCCATAGCCTCTGCGTTAATCCAACCCTGCCAGCATACTAGATGAGGAGTTCCCTAAACTAGCTAGTGATGGGAGATGCTGAGTGTATGCTAAGTGTGTAATTCTCCTCTCAGGAGATGGGTGCCTAAATCTGGGCTGCAGGGAGGCACCTATATCTGCTTGGCAATCTACAAATAGGAACTAGTTTCCTGGAATGAGGGATCTTAGGCTATGTCTACACTTGCTAAAATTAGTTCGAATTAGTTAGTTCGAACTAAGTCGAACTAATTTTAGTTAGTTCGAATTAGCTTAATTCGAACTAGCATGGCCACACTGGAATGTTAGTTCGAACTAAGCAAGCACTTGCTTAATTCGAGTTAGCAATCCCCATTCATTTCAATGGCCGGTTAATTCGAACTAAGAAATTAGTTCGAATTAACATGGCCACATTGGTTAATTTGAACTAGTTAGTTCAAATTAACCCCTTAGTTTGAATACACTATTCGAATTTATTAGTTCGAATTAAGGAAGCCCTTAATTCGAACTAACTAAAGCCTAGTGTAGACATAGCCTTAGACATTTAAGGTGTTTCTTGTGGAAATGAGTTAAACAGCTGCCTTACTCCACAAAATAGCCAAAGGAGGATGTGCCCACCTTATAACTTTTAGCCCAGTGATTAGTGCATGCACCTGGAGTGTGGGAGACCCAGATTCAATTTCCCCCTCTCTCTTAGAAGGGAAGAAAGGATTTACGCATTTTCCTTCTTTTAGGAGAGTTTCTAACCACTGTGCTATGGGATATTTTAATGGGAGGCTCGCTTAGTCTCTCATGTGGAAGCTGTTCCACTAGAATTGGGGGATTTTAATTCATAGTTTGGAAAATTAAGAATAAAATTTCTCCCTGTCAGTTCTCATCCACGCCCTCTTTCACTATTCATCCACAGTGGAACAGCTTCAACAGCAGAGAGTGCAATTCTCTCATAGCTAAGTGGTCAGAGCACTTTTTCTGACACATGGGAGACTCCTGTTCAAATCTTTTCTCTCCCTATGGTAGAGAAGGGGGAACCTGGGTTTCCCATATCCCCAGCAAGTGCTGTAACCACTTGTCTGATGGTTACAAGGTGGCTAGCAGGGGATCCTCCTCTAGCTAGATTCTGAATGAGACCAGATCCAGTAGGTGGCCTCTGAACATATCTATGAGATTGGGCCCTGCATGCTATTTAGGTAGATGAGCGCTGGTCTTCCTTCAGTATGGGTGTGTCTACACTGGCACCTTAGGTCGACTTAAGGACGCTTAAGTCGACCTGCAGAACTTTGCATCCACACTGGGTGCTTATTAAACTGACTTAAGCCAGTGTAGACTCCCTAAATTGACCTAATTGGTCTCCAGGGTGGGGGATGGGATGGGGAGAAGGGAGGGCAGGGGAGAAGGGAGAGTTGTGGCCGGGGGAGATCAGGGCAGGGGAGAAAGGAGCATGGCCAGGGGAGATTGGTGATTGGGAGAAGGGAGATGCGTCCGGGGGAGACCGGGGCAGAGGAGAAGGGAATGAAGCCAGGGGAGATCGGTGTTCAGGGCCAGGGGATCGGGCAGGGGAGAAGGGAAAGCTGTGGTTGGAGGATCAGGCAGAGAAGAAGGGAGAGCTGCATCTGGGAGAGATCAGGGCTCGGGAGAAGTGTGGCTGCAGGCTGTCAACTTAAGTTATCAGCGTGGACTCTCTAAGTCAACTTAATAAGGTCGACTTTAAGTCGACCTTGTTAAGTCGACTTAACAGAGTCAACTTAGCTTAACCAGTGTAGACACAGCCTATGTGACTCAATCTTCGGTTAAAGCAGGAGACAGGTATTTGGATGCCTAGAGGGAGGCAGCAGGACACATGCCCAGAGGCAAAAAGATAGGAGCCTTGGGAATGTTTAACTTGAAAACTTACAAGTTCCAGAGGGGCAGCTGTGTTAGTCTATTTTAGCAAACAAACAAGGAGTCCTGTCGTATTTGTTAGTCTTTAAAAGCGCTACAAGATTCCTTGTTTGTTTTGCTTGAAAACTTAGTCACTAAGTGCGTTTAGTTCATTGGGAGTTTTGTGGGTCAGAGTGGAACCAAAAATGGGACTTTGGTGCCTAAACCCAAGACTTAGGCTCTTAAGTCTCTTTGTAGATCTGGCACTTAGATGCTACTGTAATGAGTGCCATCAGGGCTTCCTGTTCTTAGAAGGAGTGATCAAAGGGTGCGATTTTTGCCTTGGGATCATAAATGCCTGTTCAAGTGATCATGTAGAAGCAAAATGCCAATTCTATAAACTAAAGACTCTGTTTAGGTCCCAAACTTGCAATGCTTTGCACACATGTAGGACCCTGCATCCACAGAGAACCAAAATGATTTTAGTTGGGCACTTGATGGGTACAGGGGTCTACCCACATGCAACTCATTGCAGGGCATTAAGTGTTAGAAGGTGGGATTTCATCTCGTAGTTTGGGTTCTATAGTTTGGAAAATTAAGATTACTTGCAGGTTCCCATCTAAACAAGCAACAGAGCTTTGTGTTGTAAGGGAGTACGGTCCAGTGCTGAGAGGACAGGACTTGGCATTCAGTGAACTGGGTTGTATTGCTGGCTCTGGTATGAACTTGCCATGACCCAAGGCATGTGAATTAACTTTTCGGGGTCACAGTTTCCCTAACTTTAAAACAGAGTGACTAAGACTTGCCTGGCAGGGACTATAACCCTAGTGGATCTTTGTAAAGCACTTTGAGAGCTGTGAATAGAAGGTCCGATAGAAGTATTGTTATTACAGACTGTCAGATCTCTTAACAGTACTTTTGAGATTCCAGAGGCTCCCCAGCACTCTTGGTTCTTAATTTCAGCCCAGGGGACTCTCCAGTTACTTCAGTATCCAGAAGCCCGGAAGAAACCTTCGTGTTCATTAGGCTCACTTTCTCTCTGTGTTTCCCTAAGCACAAAAATATACAGAACTTCAGCTCACTGCTAAAATTGCCTTCCCTAAATATATCCTGTATTATATACTTACTCCTTTCCCTTTGGACTCTCCATCTGAGCGGTTTTTAAAAAAAATCCATCTCAAGTATTTCCACTCATCTTTAAACAAATGATAATACTAAAAATAATTAGTGATCAGTTGACTAATCAGGAGACCTAACCCACAATCAAACTGAGCTTTTGAAGAATGGTTGATTAAATAAGGACAGAACAAACCTTTTGAAATCTTATCTGGGTGAGAATATTTACTTTAAGCAGGTCAAATGTAAAACCCATTAACAGCAGTATTTCAAGACAAAACTTTAATCAGAGCTAACTCCGCTAGCCTTCAAAAGGCCATTTAACTGTGGATGTGTTCCCAGACACACTGTACTCTGAATCTGAAAGAAACTCGGTTCCAATTCAGGTTAATGAAACTTTGGGTAAGCCCCAAAAATATGCATACATCCTGAAGAATCCAGTTATGGAAATAATGCCAGACCGTAACACATGTAATTTGCATTATTTTAGTGAATAAAATCACCTTCAATGTTCAGACTTTTATTTTTCATGCGAAAGGTGGAGCCACATATGATTAGAACTAGATTTTTCTTAAATCATCTTAATGTTGTTGGATGATAGGCATTCAATGGTTTCAAAGTACAACAAGTGCCTATATTGCCACCTGGTGGGCTTTGTAGATTCATCAAGAAACAAATCGTGCCCTGTGACTGGAGAATTGCTACTACAGTTCCCATATTTAAAAAGGGGCGGGGGTGGATGGAATGATCTGGTTTGCTACAGGCCTGTTAGTTTGACATTTGTAGTATGCAAGATCTTGGAATAAATTTTGAAAGAGAAAGTAGGTAAAGGTGTAGATGTGAATAGTAATTGGAACAAAATACAACATGGTTTTAAAAAAGGGTAGATTGTTTCAGACCAAGCTGATCTCCTTCTTTGAGAAGATAATTTATTTTTTAGACAATGGAAATGCAGTAGATCTCATCTACCTGAATATCAATAATGCATTTCATACAGTTCCATATGGGAAATTATTAGTTAAATTGGAGAAACTGGTGATTAACATGAGAATTGAAAGTAAGGAGTAAAGAGCTGGTTAAAAGAGCAACTATAACGGGTCACACTGAAAGGTGAACTGTCAGGCTGGTGGGAGGTTACTAGTGGAGTTCCTCCGGGATCAGTCTTGGGACCAATCATTTAACATTTTTATTACTGTCCGCATAAAAAGTAAAAATATGTTAATGAAATTTGCAGGTGACACAAAGTTGGGCGGTACTGCCAATATGGAGGAGTATCATACAAGATGATCTGGATGACCTTGTAAACTGAAGTAACAGAAATGTGATGAAATTTAATAGTTCAAAGTGCAAAGTCATGCATAAGGGTTGAACAACAAGAATCTGTGCCATAAGCTGGGGACTTATCTTTTGGAAGCAACAAAGGAGGTTCCCTTCTAAATTTTAAGCAGTGGTCCTCAAACTTTTAGGGTCAGTGTCCCCCTCTTACCCAGTCTGCAACCCTGGGGATCTGGGGGTTGGAGTTGCAGCCTGTACCAGAAGCAGGCCCAGGGCTGCAGCCAGGAGCAGGAGCATGGCAGGGGCTGAGGCTGGTCAGAGGCCTGAAGCACAGCCAGGGCGAGGACCACAGTGGGAGTGGAAGTAGGGCTAGAAGCTGAGGGCCAAGGCCAGGCTGAGCTGGGGGCAAAACTGAACTGTATGGCATTCCCTTCCAATCCCGCAAGAGTCCTGCGGCACCCCCAAACATCTGCCTGCACCCCCAGAAGGGTGTGCCCCACAGTCTGAGCACCACTCAACCCCTCCATGTCTATAAGTAAAACCAGCTGCTGCTTTTTCAAATGCATGCTGGGGTTTTTTTAATACCACTTGCATTTGTCAGCTGGTCAACCAGTTGGCTTCTGGCTGGCTAGATCTACAGTAGTGGGTAAGTTCCAAAGGGGTAGCCATGTTAGTCTAAGTCAGCCAAACAAACTAGGAGTCCTGTATACAGGATACTGATTAGGTGGTTTCTTAGTTTTGTGAGAGTTTATGGCACAATCTCTCACTGTAATCTGTGTAAAACAGGACTCCTTGTTTGTAGTACGGGGTAAGAAGCAGAAACATCATTGTTAATTTATCCAGCAGATTGCTTGCAGTATTTAAAACTAAACCCCAAACATCTAACCCCTTCTTCATTAAATTCATTTACTTTAAAATATGCTTTTCATTAAGATTTAATTGAAATCATTTTCTAGAGCACACTTTTGAGGCGTATTATTAGCAAGGTTCCTTGGTAAAAGCTCAAGATTGGACAAAATACAGCTGAGAGGTCATTGAGAAATGCTGTTTCCCTGCTCCAGTGTAATAGTCATTACTGCAAGGGAAGGCATAATGACGAATATTTCGATTTCCTCTGAATTAACTCAGGTCTTGTCTACATTGGGATTTTTAGCCAGACCAGTAGCTGGTGTACTACACTAGTGCAAAGTCCTACAGTAGACGTGCTACACTGGTATAAATCATGATATGTACCAGTGCAGCTCATCCTGTTTGAAACTGGAATTATCTGCACTAGTGTTAGGTCTCAGTTTACACCAATGCAGCACATCCACGATAGGTACTTACACAAATGCAGTTACATTGGTGTGAATACCCTAGGGGCTATTCATTACAATAGTATCGAACAATCATCTGAGAATGGAGCTCCATTGTGCCAGGCACCGTACAAACACAGAGTAGCAGAGCACCTGTGCCCTAAAAGGCTGGCAATTTAAATAGACAAGGTAGACACATGGTGAGCCAAGGGATAGAACAGACAAGAAGTGTGATGGTCAACAAACCTCATGATAGTGCCATGATGTTTGACTTTCTTAAGTCTTAGGGTAGAACGTAGTTGGGAGGGGATCAGCTAAGGAACATCAATGAAAGAGAAAAGGGACACAGAAGGCAAAGTAAAGGGGAAATAGCACAGGGGACCAAGAAGTGGAAGAAGGAGATGTGTGAAGGACAAATGGAGTGAGGCTGAGTAGGGAAGAAACTGTGGAGTTGGATAACCAGTCAGTCCATGCTGGAGAGAGAATGTCCACAATGAAAACTGTGGAAGACAGCCTGATCCTGCCAGTATCTGCTGGACCCTGCTGCAGAGCTTGTCAAGACTGCCTCACTGTTTGCTCTGCCAGCAGAAGAGTTTTTCTGACTTTAGAAGGGCTGGCTCGTCCCTGGTATATTTCTCTTGCCCCAGGCCATCCATCCCCAGAAGGCTACCACACGAGTTCTGGTGCCCCTAGAGAATAGGGGTCATAACCCAGGATTGTGTGAATCTGATGGTGAATAGTCCAGCGTCATCATCTACCAACTGGGAACCTCAGGGGGATCACTGACCCAAACAAAATCTCTGGGAAGTTCCTCCATGCTTAGTCCAGTTACTTGAGCAGCACCGTGGAAAGAGGGTTTTGTCTTTAATGATGAAACTTTCCCACGAAACAAACAAAAACCCAGACTGTGGCATAACATTCATTTTAAAAGATAGATAATGACTTAATTGAAGAACATACAGTACACACTTCTCAGCATATGATTGACTCTCTAATAATCATGGGTCCAATCCTGCACCCATGGAAGTCAACAGAAATTCTGCAAGTGACTTCAGTGGGTGCAGAATCAAATTCTATGCTTGCAGAAGTCACAACTGACTTTATGCCTTTTAAGTACATGTGTAACCTTCGGGTGGGCTAAAATTAATTAAATTGCCCTTCTCCAGTGCCCCACAGAAATACACCCCAACCCCTGTGGAGAAAAGCAGCTGGAGACCCAGGATCCAGTCTGTACAGGACTCACGGCGAAGCTTGCTCAGAGCTACACTCACACATTAAAATACTACTAAAAACAAACATAACAATGAACTTTATTAACTACTAACTAAATGAACCTTATCCTAAGAAAACAAACTACAATTAACCAAGAACAATCCTTGCATGAAAGATACCCAAGAGTCCCAAAGTCTGTGTGGAGTTCACCCAACTCTCAGCTACAGTCTCTGTTCCAGTGTGGAAGCTTGAGTGGCAAGAAATAGCTGTCCTCTTCTTTCTTTGCTGGGATCCTCTGTAGCATTACATGCAGGCTCTCTCTTCTCCTCTGCAACCAGCCCTCAGTCCCATATGCATGTCTGCAAGGTCTGTCGCAAATGACTCCTTTACATGGAGAAAACATCTTGTTCGCTCCTGGCTCAGCTCCTCTCCAGAACACTGAGCACATGGTCTCCCCTCAAGGCAGCTCCTGCCTGCTGTCTGCTCAGGCTGCTGCTCTCCAGTCATCTGACTGACAACATCCCATCACACCAGCAGGGTACACTGTGGAGCATGCTCAAATTGCTACCACACCCTGCCTCTGGAAGTTTCCAGTTGTGGGTCGCTAATCTGCCCAACAACAGCAACCCACCCTCAGCAGGTCTCTCAGAGATAGCCTTTTTAGGCATATGGGTTACACATGCACTATAAAGGTTTGGGATTATAGGAAGTATAATTTCTACCTGGTGCCTAGTTTATTTCTGGTCTATGAGGTATAGATCAAGCTTACAATGAAACTATCTAACATTGTATAATAAACTTTTGGACTACTTCTATCATGTACACAAGGTGCTTTTTCAAGGATTATCAGAGGGGAATAGTTTGTGTACAAAATAAAAAGACAAAACAAAGTTCCAAGAATGTCTATAAAGTTTAGTTACAAATAAATGATTTATCACCTTTTTGTATTAAAAATATGTAGTAGTTTTTGCAGATAAAATATTTAGTAGCCAAAAGATTTAAAATGAAATAGTTTTGCAAAATGTTTTTGTTTGTACAATAGTGTTTCTTTCCACTTAAATGAACAAAACAATTATTGGACTTCCCCATTTTTTTCTTCATAGGCTTTTGCTATAAATATTCATTCATTAAGGAAGCTGAGTAGATAGTGAAGGCATCACACCCTAGTTTGTTTTGATCATTTTCAAAAATGCCACCACCATTTGGGAGCATTAGAGATCTTTTGCAGAGAAAGATCTAATTGCTATTAATAGAATGTGTCACTCTTAAGCTACACACAACCATTTTACACATATTATTCATTAGAAATTGATTTTTTTTTCCGTTAGGCCACTCTTGAAGTCCTGACCCAGCTTTTACTAATTCTTCAGGGAATGGAAATTTTACCTGAGTAAGGACTTTGGGATTGCCTTCAATGAGTCATTGCTTTCAATGAACATTAGGTTCCCGTTCTTGGTCTATGTTTCAGGGGGAGTGGAAAGGTGACTTTAAGCCATATGCATGCCCTCTGGTCCTGTGCTATTCAAGGGGGACTGGAGGGGCTGAAATCCTGTGCTGTCCTAGGCTATGTCTACCCTTTCTAAAATTAGTTCGAATTAGTTAGTTCGAACCAACTAATTTGAACTAATTTTAGTTAGTTCGAATTAGCTTAATTCGAACTAGGAAAACTTAGTTCGAATTAGCGATCCCCATTCATTTCAATGGCCGAATACTTCGAACTAAGAAATTAGTTCGAATTAACATGGCCACATTGGTTAATTCGAACTAGTTAGTTCGAATTAACCCCTTAGTTCGAATACCTTATTCGAACTTATTAGTTTGAATTAAGGAAGCCCTTAATTCGAACTAACTAAAGCCTAGTGTAGCCATGGCTTTAGTTAGTTCAAATTAAGCCTCCTTAATTCAAACTAACTTGCCAGTGTAGACATAGCCCTACAGACCACAATGCTGCCTAGAATCCCCAAAGCACTAAGTGCTACAGCTCCTCTGGCCTGCTCCCTAGCATCTATTCTGGCATACCCACTATGCTAAGGATTTTGCTAGAAGCTTGAAAAGTCAGCATTCATACTGCCAGACACTCTGTGAAGTCCACTCAGGAATTCAGTTGCTATTGATTTTACATGGAAAGTGCTCAGATATCGTGGTGGTGGGTGGCAGTATGAATCCCTAAGAGAGACAGATGGGTAAAACTTAAAAATCACCCTTTTTTACTCCAGAGCAAAATGCCCCAGCACCCAAATACCTCATATGTAAATAGCATTGAACTCCCTGTCTCAAATAATGATGAGATGAGAGGATCCTGCAGTGCCCAGTAATGGTGGTTAGGCTGTGCCTACCTACCCCACTCCCAGGTAAATTATTTTTCAGGTTTAATATCCTCAATTTTTAAGTCCTGATTGGAACTATCAAGATGCCTAGCTGTAGCTTGTGGAGGAATGTCAGATCTAGGCCAACTCACATGGCTTTCCTTACCTAGTCCTAGTGTGGCAGGGCAACAGGGGAAAGAGCAAGCTAGAGAAGCCAATTGCAGGTTGCGCATAAAGCTTAACAGAATCCAAAAACCTCCCTCCACACCAAGTAGATCTATTATCCCTCTCACTGAGTTTTCCTGTTTCCTTTGTGGCAGATCACTCTTTTCCCCTGCATAAATTAGCCTGCAGCAGTTCCAACACTTCGGAGTTTCACAGCTTGCATGGCTCACAAGAACATGGTACGTTGTGCTGAATTAAGCCCACTCTCCATTAAAACATGGAGAAGACAGAACTTTTTTGTTACATATTATAGAACTATGTTAAAGCAGACCTTGTAGGCCTCAAGCTTGCCCAGCAACAGCATGTCTTCTAGAAGGAAGGAAGGAATGTAAGATAAGAATGAAATGTTTTAAGAGATAAGACAGTTCTTCTTGTATGGCACTTGCTTAGTTCGAACTAATTTTTTCTAGTTCGAATTAAGCTAATTCGAACTAACTAAAATTAGATCGAATTAGTTATCTCGAACTAACTAATTCAAACTAATTTTAGTAAGTGTAGACATAGCCTAGGAGGTTTGTACTAGGGGCTTTATCCTGCTCATTGAAGTCAATGGCAAAATTCCCATTGACTTCAATAGTTCAGGATCAGGCCTTAAAGGAGACTTAATGCAGCACAAGCCACTCTCTAACATTCAGAAGACATGTCTTCCCCAGGCCTTCTGCCTCCTGAATTATTTGATTCTTTCTCCTTATGATCTCCTGCCCTCAAGACCCAGCACTGAGCCCCAATAAGCATTATGAAATAAGAATCTTTCCATGTCAATTTAGAATTGCTCACCTGAGTATTGCACAATATATCTGGTACAGAGTGCAAAATAAACCTCTTGCCCTGTTTTGTGTGTAAAGTGAGCACTTCAAAGAGCCAGCACAAGACATGAGGACGTGTTATATTGGCCAGTACGAGAGATTTTTTTTTTGCGTCCAATGTTTCAAAGAATGCTATTGTGTCCAAGGGCAGTGTCAGAGTCAAAGAGCACCAGTAAAAGGGTTAAACATGTGGAGGAAGCAATATACACTCCAAGAGTTACAGCAGAAAGCACTTTAAAAAACAAACAAACCCCTTACTCTAGAGTGTTTTCTTAAGTAGGCATGGTGTTACCCGCACATTAGGACACCCACCTTTACCATAATCTGTAGGGCTCCAGGCATAACAGGTTTATGGCACCCCCGCTCTGTCCCAATCTATAGGGCGCCAGGGGAAAGGCACTTATCCTTACCCAATTCACACTCTAGGGCTCAGGATCACCCATTCCCAGTCCGTAGGGCTCTGGGTATAACCTGGTTAACTGAAGTACCCACCGTTTCCCAATTCATAGGGCTCCAGGTGTAATTCTCTGTAGGTTTACAGGATCTTTAACCAGTGAAAGAGCCTTACACAGTAATATCCTTATTCTCTATTTATTACCAATTTCTGAAGCAGAATACACTTGCTAAACATACAATATTCACCACACTCAGTAAGGCAGACAAACGTCTCCTGGTGGCCAATCAGGATTAGATAATCTGGAGATGACAGCTTTGGCACAATATGGTTAGCAGGGTGTTGAGGTCTGTCAGCGCTGATCTTCTTGGGCTGTGTCCTGGAGTTAGGTTCCAAAGAACTTCCTTTTGGACTTCAGTTTATATAGTTAAGAGTTGGGTCCTGCTTAGCTGAACCTTAACAAATCGTTTTAAATAAAGAACTACAAAAAAACCCAATCCTAGCTCATTACAAAACAGTCCATTAACCAATCAGATCTCACCACCTTATTTGATTTAAATAGTGCACCTTACCTATGTAACAGACAGAAACAATCAAAGAACCAGACAGAAATCTTTCAGATAAACAACAGAGAACTGGGTGCTATAAAGACAAAGCAATATGAAGTGTAGATTTTACAGGCATGGCTATTGATAAGTGATTCCTTTCCAGACAGAATGCTTTCAAACAAAGTTTTCTTTGAGCATCTTAAGATCTGTTTCTTTATCTGAAAAACAAACAAGGAGTCCTGTGCCACTTTTAAAGACTAACAAATTTATTTATCACATGAGCTTTCGTGGGAGAAAATCCCACTTTGTCAGACGCCTGATTTTCTCCCACAAAAGCTCATGCGATAAATAAATTTGTTAGTCTTTAAAGGTGCCACAGGACTCCTTGTTTGTTTTGCTGAACTAGACTAACATGGCTACCCCTTTGGAACTTCTCAACATGCAAGTTTCTTCATCTGGTGGTGGTAGATACCAGTAGGACAGTATCACATTCTTAACAGCCTGATATTACATTGTCTTGAAGTACTTTCTGGAACATGAAGGTGTGATTGCCTGCTACTTAGCTTATGGCGCTGTCTCTCCTAATATGGTTACTACTGCTTAGCCCAAGAACAAGGCCTAAGCTTAGCCAATAAAAACGAGGCCTGAGACTTTACAAGGAAGGTTACTGTGAAATGTATGACATGTTGTTAAGCAATCGTATGGACTTCCTGAACTTCTGAAAGAAACTGGATCACCTATAACTGGATCACCTTCAGTTTTAATGCCATTAACTTGGCTGTATATATCATGTGACAAGTATGACTATTTTTAGGCTGTCTACACTAGAAAAGTTAGGTCGACTTTATTAAGTTGACTTAATAAGGTTGACTTTAAGTTGACTTAAAGTCGACCTTATTAAGTCGACTTAACAGAAGTTGACCTAACTTTTTTAGTATAGACATAGCCCCTTTTTTACCTTATTAAGTCGACTTAACACTTTAAGTCGATTTAATAAGGTCGATTTAGGTGCTAATCCCCATCCACACTGGCTTAAGTCAACCTAATAAGGTCGATTTAAGCATTAAGTCAACCTAAAATGAGGTATTATTAGGTCAACTTAACTTTTCCTTAAATCGGCTTAAGGAAAGCCCAGTGTGGAGGTGGAGTAGTTTAGGTCAACTTAAGCCTCCTTAAGTCGACCTAACTTTTAAGTGTAGATGCACCCTTACAGTATTTGTACGTGTTGTTGCATTTATAAATATCACACGTAAGGAACTGGATCTCTATGTACTTCGAAATGACATATGTGTGTCCACTTCTTTTTTGTTCAAGCTATCAGGCTGCAGAATTTGCCATATAAGAAAAACAAGAAGTAGTATCATTGTTCAGCTATTAAGGGAACACCCCAGTCCCAGCCCCAACCCCAGTCCCAGCACAAAGTTAATTCAAACTGGGACAGATATCAGCATTCTTGCAATAACATTTCAGCTGCCTTTCCTTCCCCACAAAGGAAATGTTATTTTCTCTGGTTATATATCTCCTGAAGTCAATGGGCCAGTTCCAGCACTGGAGTGCAAAGCTCCATATACAGAACAGTTTCAGCCCCTCAAGGATCTCCGCTGCATCGTACAGAATTTTTGGGTGGCATTGGAGCTATTCCACCTCTCCTCCCTGGAACTGGTGGAGGGATGTAGCCAGGAGAAAGAGGACTTGGCTAACATGTACCCATGCACCAGCCTTCTGTAGCTGCTAGATCTGTCCCCACAGGCTGTTGGCAGTCAGCATAGATTGCAACAGCCTGAAGTCTGCTCTGTTTTACTCAGGAGACTGGCCCAGTGCAAAGTGGCATGAAGAATGGTGGAATTGGCAAAGAGGCTTAAAAGGCCCCCCTTCTCAGTTGTGGTAAACAATGTGTAGCTGCAGCTGTAAAATCAGGCCAGCAAGCCTCATTCTAGAGCAATTTCAAGAGCAGAAATGGTTTAAAAGGAACCAAGATCCCTTAAAGTAATCAATTCATTTGCTGGCACTGAAAACTAAATATGAGGTAGACTCAAAGATCGACTTTCAATGGGATTTAGCCTTCTTATTGCCCAAATCACTTTTGGAAATGGGACTTGTGTGCCTAAGTGATATGTGACATTGAAAATTTTACCCGTTAATGGCTGGCAGCAGCTTCATGCAAAGCTCTCCCTACATCCACCTGCTCAGCCCCCTCACACTGTGTATCCCAAGAGCAGAACTGCGCGGTATGAATGTCTGTGAATATGAGAAGTACACACGTGCTTGTGTAGACAATGCCTTCAGACACCTGAGCCTTACTCAAAATGCCCTCTACAGAGTTGTTGTTATGCAGGCCTGAAGAGCGATCGCTATGCAGGCTTTTGAGAGAGTCAAATCGGCGCTGGCAAACTTCTGCTTTATCTTGCTGTTGCTGTGAGTGGGCTTTCTGGCCGAAGTTTGCCAGGCCTGCCAAATTTTGACCACAAGTTCAAAAGCTGTTGCTTTACTGAAATGGAAAGCTAGCCTCTAATTAGTGCTTCACAGTGCAAAGTGAAGTAACTCCTGTTAATATTGCTAACCTTGCTTTGAAAACGGTGAACGAAGCTGGTAATCTGGCAGTGCAGTGGCGGCACCATGTTTATCACACAAGGGCCCTGCGATTAAAGTCGAAGCATTTGAGCCAGCAGGACTGGAGCATTGTGTCGGTATCACACACCTGGACTCTGGAACTCCATATCACATTACTCTCTAACATGAGCCCGCTGGTAGATGGAAAAAGCAGTGCTACCAGCTTGTTCCAGGAATAGGTCTCCAGCTAGCTCTAAAATGTGAGCTGCCTGGGGAAAAGTAGAATAAAAAGGCATAGATGGGGAAGGGATGGTTCCCCAGGAACTGGGAGCATCTAAGAGGATCATGGGTAGGCAATGCAATGGATCTTTTGACCATTTTGGCCATGGTCTTTGTGTGTGTGTGAACTGAGTGCTTGTGAAAGAGTATCAGTGCTGGAGACTCCAATGCTCTGTTTAACCATACATGAAATACAGCATAGGCAATAGCATGACAGGTTTCATCACGCAATTCCAGCAATCTGCCTCAAAACTGCCCCTGGAGAGGGTAGCTCAATTGCCAACCTATGTCACTGGCCTCTCTGCTGACTCTGCCAGCAAGGACACTTATCTGTGACAGTTGTCATGGTAACTTTTGTGTCAACACTTGTCCAGTGGGCTCTGCATTGATACCATCAACTCATTTTACGGTTTAATTCCTTTCCAGCAGCACTAAGCTCTGATCTGTCTAGCATTTTCCATGGTTATTTGGCATTCCTCTTTCAACCTTCTTCCAGAAAAGGAAATAGGAACTAAGAAAGCAAAACATTTAACTGTCTTTACTTTTTAGCATTGTTTACTGTTCTTTGACTATTTGTCCCTGTTCTTATCACACAGTCAGTCGGCTTATACTGGGTCCCATGTCAGTCCCATGGTTCTGCTGGCCCCCCACATAATGGTTCCACAGATCTGAAAGATGTTTTCCTGCACTTCAAAGAAGCAAAGAAAGTCCATTTTGTTTGCTGTGATTGTGCTGATAGCAGCTAAAAGCATAACTGGGAAAGGTTATAAAAAGTAAGAATACAAGTTAAAATATTAGTGATCCCCATGCAAGACTCAGAATATGCTAAGAGAATGAGTGTCCTCCTTTAAACAAAGTCACTGTTTTAAAAACTGTGAGCATCTGTGCTGCATGTCTCAGAGCATAGGGATATGTCTTCCATTCTTATAATGGCATGCTAAAAATCATTGCATTTGACCTACATAGGGCGGCTACTGTTCATTTAACATAGGCGATGATCTGAACATGTTTCCACAACACTGCGATTTTACAGAGCCCCTGAGCAATGTCTTCGACTTCCAAGCAAGATTTTATTCCTTTACTGCTTTGGCTGAAAGGTGTGTGTTGCAGGGGGAGTGTACTTTACTTTGCTGGTTTCGGTTTACAGGACCGCTGGTGAACAATCAGTCTGTCTGGCAGGAAAGTACGCCCACAAATATCACATGGAACTAACTGGCTCTGAGCACTGTTCCAGGCAGCCTCATTGAGAGCATCAAGATCATAGAAACCTTTGGCTGGAAAATTAAAAAAAAAAGCAAGTATCAGTTTTCATTCTGGAGAACCATATTCAGCTCTTTATGGAAAATATTTTCAGGAAATACCTGTTGACTGAGCCTTCAGTTTAACCAAATCATATTGCTTTTGCAAACAAGACCCTGCATCTAGTCCCAAGGGTTGAATAAAATTAACTACAAAGTCAATCATTCTGTATTGTATCAAAGCAAGAAGAAAACATTGCACTGTGTGTTACGATATGCGTTCTTAACTAATCATAAACATCTTCGCATACACATTATTATCCGCAAGTTTCATTTTCCTGGCTTTATTTCAAGTCCTGCTTAATGAGTCTGTATTATCTAACCAAGGCGATGGGTGGAAAAGTATATTCACTATGTCCCATCTGTGCTAATCTGCACCAAGGGCCCAATTCCTCTCCTGTTTAAGTCAATAACCGTATTAACATTGACTTGAATAAGAGAGAGATTAGCCCCAAACCTCTTATGGAAAAATCCTGCAATTTTTACTCAGGCAAAGCTCCCACTGAGGTCACTGAGATCAATTCAATAGTCCTTACCTAAACATGCCTTGCATTTTTTTTTTCAACTTTTACTGACAGTTATTTCAGTGGGAGTCTGCCTGCACTAAGAGTTTAGAATCAGGCTCTAAAGAGCTTACTGGAGTGTATTTCAGCTAATATGTTTAATAAAATCTTGTTTTCTTTCAACTTAAAATCAAGGATTGTTTTAAACACAACTGCTTTAGACTCAGCAATTTCATCTAGATCCTATTTGAAGGGCATAAGGGGAAAAAAATGATAGGGCTTGCTTTGAAACATATGAGTTTCAGTCTTAGCAGAAGGCATGATGCTCTTGATGGTGGCTATAAGGGATTAAATAAATTTTTTCTTCATACTGCTAGCACCAGTCTACCTGAAAAAGGATGCAGGCATATAAAAAATATTCCATCTCACTGGCATGGTACAGATCTCTTCATTAAGGGCCCATGCAGTTTTGGTATGATTCATATTCAACAGTTCACATAACCGCAATAAGCCTCAGATCTCTTAATACGCCTGTTCCTAATGTTCTTTTCATTAGATGAGTAACTGCCTGGTGTTTCTTTCTTTGGCTGAAGAAAATACCCCTTTCATTTGCAGGAAATGAATGTGTATTTTCTGTACTTTGGAAAGTTTATTGAATAAAAGGAGAGAGAGAGAGAAAAGGAAAGGAGGTGACTTTCTCCCTACGGGCATATGTTGCATTCAACAAACAAAAAAACCTGTGCAGTCGTTCCAGTGGTTCTTTCCGGTCACACTTTAAAAAAAATAATAATGTAAACTCTAAGAAGTTTTATGTAAACAGATCACATTTCTGTACTTCTCTTGGTTCAGAACACTGCTCGTTCCATTCAGTGAAAAGGCTATCTCCTGTTTATAAAGCTATGAGACATGGGGTATGTATGTGGTTTAGAAGTAGTTAGCATTTCCAGGATGATTGGACTCATTTTAGCAAAAAAGAGCTAAAGAAAAATTATTTTCTGGGGACAGGAGAGTAGGGAGCACATAGGCTGAATAATACCATGTTTGAGCAAAAACTTTCAGCAACA
>ML685772.1:12924637-12935970 GCA_007922175.1 Pelusios castaneus | reverse complement strand
CTCCCCTGCATTTAATTTCCTCCCACTCTGTAACTTTCCTATCTTCAAAGCGTCTGACGAAGTGGGATTTTCTCCCATGAAAGCTCATGCGATTAATAAATCTGTTAGTCTTTAAAAGTGCCACAAGACTCTTTTGTCTATAAATATAGTAGTTTGCATTACTTCATATACATCTTATACCACATGAACATGTGGTGAAGAACCCTATTTTAATGCATGGGCCTGATTCACCATTGTTTATCTATTTTATGTACTTATAAAACGCCCAGTACTGTAGTATCTGAGTGACTTGCTATCTTTAATATATTTGTCCTCACAACACCCCTGTGAGGTAGGGAAGTGCTACTGTAACCTCCATCCCACAACCTTTTTCTTTAAAAGATAGAAAACTGAGACACAAAGTTACAGATTTATAAAGGTATTTAGGTGTTGTCCCACTCAGTATTGTAAGGCCTACATAACTTTGATGGCTCAGTCCTCTTTTCAAAACCTACTAAAATGGGACTTAGTCATTGCAGTGCTGAGCAGAGCAATACCCTAATATTTCTAAAAATCTGAACCTATGTGACTGACTTGGTCTTGCAGGAAGGGTGTGACAGAATAAGGAATTGAATGTGGGTCTCCAGCATGCTTAACCAGTATGGATCTAGACCAGTTGTTTCCAAACTTTCGGGATTGCACTCTTCTCCCCCTCCCCCCATCCCCAGGAGCTGGAATCAGGAGCCAGGGCTGGGAGTTGGGTCAAAAGCTGTGGTTGGGGCCATGTGCCAGGGCCCGAGTTGTGGTTGGGGCTGGAGCTGCAGCCAGGGACCATAAACGGGGTTGGGAGCTGGGACCAGGAATGGGGCTGGGGCCTAGGCTATGGCTGGAAGCCAGAGGGTGGGAGGGAGCAGAGATGGGGGAAGGGTGGGGTTGGGTAGTGTTTCCTCCTCCCACCCCATGGGGGGCTGGTCCAGACCCCCATCACTCCCGAAAGGTTCTTCCACATCCCCTGGGGGGGGGGCATACCCCACAGTTTTTAGATTTCTGATCTTGATGCTTAACTTTAAACTTTTTTTAAAAAAAATCTTGGTGAAATAAAGTATCAATCCAAAATTGGATGGAAACAAAATATATAGGTTCCATTTTGTTGATATTCATGTAACTTCTCGCATATAAGTTGGCATTAGCATTGGTTCGAGTAACTTGGCTCTTTTATAAAATTCTGTGGAAAAACTGTGCAGTCTGTTTACTTATTTTGCATTGTGTTCTGAGTTGCTGGCTTTGAATATACAAATCCAAATGATTTTATTCATGGTTAAGTATAACATTTTAAAAATGTAAACCTCTGCAATGATTAAAGGATAAGGAAACATCATAGTTCCTGTTAATTAAATACAAACATCTGATGTCTGTTAAAACATATTAGAAAATGAAAAGTCTACTTAAGCAGCATGACAGAATCCCGTAATGACCTATAGCACATAATGGACTCTTCTGGGGATGCATCTCCCATAGGAACATGGGAAATGAGAACCCAAACATCTCCTTTCAACAAGAAAGATCAAAGAAACAGGGATAATAGGATTAGAAAATGTTATGCCTTCCCTTCTGCACACATTATCCCCCCCCTTACTCCACCCTTGCTCAGCTGGGAAGCATTTGCATGGAGCAAAAAGACCTCTCTGAAAGAAGCTGGCCTTGAAATTTGAGATTTGATGAGAGTTCACTCATCTCCAGTCTCTGGGGTATCTATATCATGTTTCTTTCATAGACCATATGCATAATAATTTACCTTGTTTGATGTGGCTGGTGCAGCCCCACTTTTTTTTTGACCTTTACTAGATTGATCAGTACGTGCTTCAGATACAAGGCCAGAGCTAGGACCTTTAACATATTTAGAGGGGTTAGAACTTGAAGGGCCCAGGCCACCATCCTTTGGTCTGCAACTCCTTTGGTGCACAAGGAGACGATCAGGAAGGAAAGTGCGGCCACAGTGTACACAGGGCAAGAGCTGAGCTTGAGCGCTCTGATAAGCTGCCTCATTTACAGCCTTCACATCATTGGAACCACCAATAAGGGCCTGAGGCTTAGCAGGCTCAGCTCTTCTGAGATGCTTTGGTAATTTGTCATTTTCAATATGCCACTTCTCCAGGCATTTGGGTTCATGTATGGCAAGAGATTGGGACCCAAATTCTCTGCCACAGATATAGCACACCCTAAAGCCAGGTCTCTTTGGTGGAATGACTGGTCTATTCAACTGACTCTGAGACATGTTTGCAGAGTCTGACCGTTTTGATATTATTACAGTGCCTGGTCTCCTTTTTCCAGGGCCTGCTTTTGCTATGGAATCTAAACTCACTGTTTCTGGCAAAATTATGGGAAGATCTGACACACTGGATGTTGCAGTCTGTTTTGAAGGTGGGATGGCAGAGATATTGGTAGGGGCCTTTCCAGCACTTGGCAGAGTTTTATTATGCTTCCTCAAGCTCTTTTTCTTCACAGTTGTTTCCATGAAGAATACACTGTCCATGAATGTTCTCTCTACTTTACTTGAGATGGTCTTTTTTCAATGTGATGCTCATTTTTGTTGACTTTGCTTCTCAGGTCAGAAGTTAACAGAGTGTAGGGGAGTTGCATCAAGTTGAGGCTTATTTATTGCAATCAGATTGTGTAGTTTCAATGGCAGGGTTTTTGTTGTTGTTTTTTTTTTTTGTGGTTTTGCCTTTTTGTTTTGTTTTATCCTGAAACAAATTATCATAAGAAGAAATTAATAAAGACTATCCTTTCTTAAAGGCTGGCAATCAGCGGTAAACTAGATACCATTTACACTACTGCCATGCTATACTTTCAAGTCCCATACAAAAAAACCCAAAGCCATTTAATACGGTCAACCCATAACTTCATCTGCTAAATTATTTTTATATAAATCTGAAACTCTAAACTCACAGAGTATAAAGCCCTAGGAAGCAAAATATGGGTAAAAGGTTTGTACAAAGACCCAGTGAATCTAAACTACTGTGCTTCACACAACTGTAAACATAAGAGAATTTGTTGCTTTCATTCCTGACCAAAATGATACTTTATAGCCTTTGACAAGTCACTTAGCAGGGGGTCTACCATGCCTTCCCCTCAGCAGTGTCCATCTGTCAACCCATGACCCTTCAGAGAGGTCTCAGTAGGTCCATGGATGAATGTGGGATGGGTAGGGTGTTCAAGGAAACATGCATCGTGCCCTCTCTCTTCCATCCTGTGAAACTTTTAAAAATATCTAACACATTGCTAAATTACTTTTCTGGAGGGCTCCCAGTCAGAGGTGGGAAGCATGCTTCCTTTAAGCACAACTCCACTGAAACCATATTGCCAGGTAATGTAGAGGGACAGTCAGAGCCAGCCCAAGGGGTTTTGGTGCCCTAGGTGAACTATGATTTTGGTGCCCTCTCCCCCACATGTTATAAGAGATAACATAGGTCAAAAATTCACTTCCATCTAATTTGGTGCTCCTTAAAGCCTGGCGCCCTAGGTGATCACCTAGTTCATCTATATGGTTGGGCCGGCCCTGGGGACAATTAGGCCCCTAGAATTGAAGCAGAGGTGCAGAAGCTGTGTACACAAGACCTTTGCTTCCTATAGAAATCTGCCTTTCTTCCTGCAAAGAAATAACATGAAGGTAACTGTACAGGATTCCCTTTAGAGAATGTTCCTCCCCTGGATTTAATTGTGGGAGAAGTAATCAAACCCTCACTTATTTTCCTCAGAAGCACAAGTTTTTGCCTTCCCTGTTTTCATGTTTGGCACCCTCTGAAAATAATAATATTTGGCATTTCTCCAGCACCTGTAACTAAAGAATCACAAAGCACTTTACAGATATTAGCTAATACTCAGAACACCCCTGTGCTCCAGGGAAGTATTATTCTCATTTTACAGGGGAAGAACTGAGGCACAGAGAACCAAATTCAGAAGCGATGTCAGTGGGTGCACTCCACTGGCTTACCTGTTTACAGCTGGTCTGAGTTTACCTCAGAGAGGTTAAATGACTTGCCTAAGTCAGTAGGCGAGGTGAAAACAGAACACACATCTCCTGTTTTACAGCACAAACTCTAACCTCTAAACCAAGCTTGTCCCCATCACAACAGGAGTCAAACTTCTTTCCTCTGGCTGAGGAGAAATGGAGGCAGCTTCTTCAGGAGGTCACCCACGTTACCTCTAGCTGACCAAACTGGATCACTGGAAAGCAATGCAAGTGCCTCCCTCCCTCTCTAGGGACTGGCTATGGTGCTTCTTCCACATTCCTTGTCCCTGCCAGTTCAGAAGAAAGTGATCAAGTCTGAGGCCATCTTGCACAGTAGAACACGATGCCATTGGTAGACTGTAACATTAATTCTTGAATTTCACCCCTGTGCAGAAAGCCTTCACAAGGTTTATTCCCCATATCAGCACCACTGAAATTATCAAAATATAGCTTGAGTGGTGCATAGGATGGGCTGAATTTCAGTCTATTAATAAGAACCCATCTCCAAAAATTACTCAGTAGGCTGCTGACAGACTTTGAAGTCAGAAGGGACCATCATGATCATCTAATCTGACCTCCTGCACATTGCAGGCCACAGAACATCGTCCACCCACTCCTGTAATAGATCCATAATAAACCTCTGGATGAATTACTGAAGTCCTTACAAAGAATCCATTATTTACTCTAGTTTAAACAAGAAAATGACCCATACCCATGCTACAGAGGAAGATGAAAAACACCCAGGGTCTTTGTCAATCAGACCTGGACATAGGTGTGTGCCCCGGCATAAATGTGTGCAACTTCAGTGGAAGATATACCCACCTACCATGTTGGGGAGTTTGGTTATGAAAGATTACTATGCTTTATGCAATTTTACTAAAAGAACAACAATACTATCAATGTAAATCAATATCATTTAAGTGTGATCAACAAAAACTCTAGACCAACAGTTCCCGACTTGGGATGCGGGATCCCCTGCGGTGGGAGGCGCACCAAAGATTACAAGCTTCAGTAACTGTGAGGTCATTTAGCTCTGCAAGCATCTTGTACAGTGCAGCTGTCTGAAGCGCCACAGTGGCCAGAGCGGGAACAGTAACCCTGAGCTTCACTACAGGCAGCACTGAGGAGTAGCCAACAGAGGGGGTCTGGAGCAGCCCCAGCCAACTAGCCAGGGCCTGCCTTCATTACCCTCAATCCATTAGATATGGGAAGAGGCAGAGACATACAGTGCGTGCAGTGGCAGCTGTGCCAGGAAAGAAGCTTAGCTTCTTACTCACATAAAAGAATAATGTATTTAATTTATTTATTTATTATTAATGTAATTTAGTGTTGTTGTTATTATTATATATATTTATAGGGATTATATGTGTTTATGGCTGGTGAGGGTGTGGGATGAGGAGGTAGATGTTTTATCCAGTCTTAACTAGTGGGATTTCCATTCAAAAAGGTTGGGAACCCCTACTCTAGTAGACAACCTGTGTCTGAAACTACATAATAGTGCAAGGTCAAAGTCTCCTCTCATTTACAATAGTCTAAACTTGAATTAACTCTGTAGCAGTCAGTAAAATTATACTGATGTAAAATCAGTAAGTCAGAGGAGAATCAGGCTCCTGAATCCAAAAGGTACATTAAAATACTTAAACATTTGACCTGTCATAAAACCAGTTTTAGAGTAAAAACAAACAAACAAACAAACAAACAAAAAAACCCTCTATGTTTGAAGTCAACTATGGTAGAAATACTATGTGCTTCATCCCAAGAAAATACAGGATTGATTGATCATTTAATATGATCCATCATTCAGTCTGATCTAAGATTTGAATTTGGCTATTTTTGTATGGGTGACATTTAAACAAACGTCTTGTTGTAAATTACTTTTTATCTCCATGACATCATCCTTCCAAGCATTTGATTTAGTGTTGACTGGAAGACAAAATCATTGCCACAGATGTAGCAAACTTGAAAATCCAGACAGCATTCTGGCAGATGAAGATGATTCTGTGTGAAAGAGAAGAATATAAGAGATGTAACTGAAAGACGATATAAAACCATTAATATGAAGTTTTGAACTAGGTATATTTCTTGAGTTGAACGTACAAACTGTACACACATTGGTACAAGATCTTAGGCTGTAATTTTAACAAGGATTTCTGGGAACAACTAAATAAAAAAATAAATATACAATCTTATATTTGTTCATGTTGGATGAATTTTACACAAAACTTGGATATCAATAAAAATGCAGATGACTACTAGAACTGATTTTTTTTTAATCCTATAATTTATGACACTTCTTGAGCTCAATTTTCAAACTTTGTTTCCTGAAAGTGAAATTTTCAGTGAAACTTTGTGGAAATGGAATCTTAATGACAAAAATAAATCTTTATTAATTGTTACCCCTGTTAGCAAAGCACAATAAACACAGTGATGGGAGCGCAAGCTGGACCCTCCTCCAAGTTCCATGTCACCAACAGAATTGCAGACTCAGTTCTATTATTAGAAAAACCAAACTCTGCTCTCAGCTACCCTTGAGAATTCTGTTGAAGATGGGCTTTATTAATGGGGATGATGCACAAGCAGAAAAAAACCCCCACCTTGACTCCTAGATTCCAAAAGGAGCTTGCAGGTATCAATTGAAAACATAGCAAAAGGAATATATAAGAAATGGAGATATTAAAAACAAGGAAACACAATAAACAGAGGTACCTGATGCTCTTTTTATGGAGTCACTTTTCAAAGGAAAACTGCACTTTAAAAGCTTCATGGGCACCCACCCTCAACATGCCCTACTTCACTAAGAGTTGAGAGGGCTCAGCACCACACATGAAATGCTAAATGACTCATATACTCAGAACCCTTTCTGGGATATCCAGATCCCACATCTGGATACTCAGATTGACATTTAGGTATGTAAAACAGGCATCTGCTAAGAGATGCTTAGATTTTGAAATTACCCGTTTTCCATGCCTAAATGCTGATTTGAGTATCCAAATATAGGTGTGAGGTGTCCTGTTAATGTAATAATTTATATTGCAACCATCATGAAATGTATTCTAACAGTTGGCCATAAGAGACCATTCCCTGCCATGACCAATATTAAGCACAATCCACCCCGCGTTCACTGAGATTGCTACTGAACTATTTAGTTGCTTCACAATTTCAAGACACAAAATAATGAATTAATTCACCTTCACTGATTGAAAGCTAAGCATTTTTGTCCTGATTTTACAGAAGGGGAAGCTGATAATGAGATATTAAGTGATATGCCCAAAGCTTCAGAGTGTGAATGGAATAGCCAAGATTTGAACTACAGAATTCATAACTACTAGTACTATGCTCTGAACCCTAAGCCTATTAAAATCAGTAAAATACCATCTAAGGTAAGTGCATCTTCTGATATGCATTGACATATAACAATAATCCTTTGTACCTTTATAGAGCTTGACATTAGAAGATCTTTTACAAATGTGAATGAACTAAACTACATAAAAAGCATGTAGGTTAAGTACTATTATCTCTGTTTAACAGATGAAGAAACTGAGGAATGGAGAGGGTAAATGTTTAAAACAAGGTCACATACCCAGTCTGTGGGAGTGCCAGGAATAAATCCTAGATCTTCCAACTATATGATAATTCTCCTTCCTAATTCTCCTCTGAAGCAAAGGATTTGGCTATTTGCCTTCAAGAATTTAGCTCTCAGCATGGTTAACACAACATGTTTGAAGGATTCTTGCCTTTCTTATAGTTTCTTTAAATTCTCCCCTTGATACGTGTGGGTATTTTACATGCAAGCTATATTAAATGCAAGGAGAGCTTTGTGAATAACATGCTCAATAAACTATTTGACAAATCTAGCTACCTTTTCTGTTTGCACACTATCCTCAGAGGATTAGATATTTAGCAGTTTTTTAGTTATTCAAACTTATTTGATAATTTATACTTATTGATACAGAACAAAAAAGGACTCTAATGCAGGGTAGGCCATTGTCATTAAATAGTAACACAAACACAAAAATGACAAAAGAAAAAGCAAAGCAAAATCACTTTTCTTGCCCTCATGCCACGCTTAATATTTTACTGGGACATACTTCAGCCCAGGTGTTTCTCACAGATTATTTGCTAGGACTTCAAGCATTTGGGTTTCGCAATTTACTATTCGTCCTGGGGGTGACATTAAGTGGCCAATAAAAGGCGAGGACAATGCCTTTGCATCATTTAAGACTTCCAGTGTGGCTAAAGCAGAACATAGACCTCACACTGGATCACTTCATATGGGTAAATTTAGTTCAGAATCTAAACTCTTTGGTGCAGGGATGTTTTGTTACATTTTTGTACAGTGCAGAGCACACTGGGTTCTGATCTCTAAATAGGGCCTCTAGCGGTTACTGTAAAATACATAAATAGTAACAAAAATATAAGTGTAACCAGAGTCACATGTTATTCTTTCTGTTGTCTATCCCACAAACAACTGTCAAGTTGGTTGCACTAAACTGCTGAGATGCACTGTAGCTGCGTGTTCCCAGGGTATTTCTCTTTCGGACAAATGCAAATTGGCTCGTGGAGAGTGAATAGAAGGGGTTATGAATACCATCAAAGCAAATCTGAGATTTTTCCAAGAACAAGTGTCTGGGAACAACTGTTTTGCAATATTCAGGCTACTCTCCTGCAAACACATTAGGGAGAATATGCTTCTTAGCATTCCAAGTTTAACATCATCATCTCTAAAATACTAATGTATCATTACAGTTTATATAATCACACTGTAGAGTACAAGACTGTGAAAGCCTTTAATTTCTCAGGCTATATTGGTATTTTAGTCCATATACTCTTTAAAATATGTTGCTGTGATATTTTTGTCTGCAATACCCAAAGTGTTGCTAACCAATTCATCACAGAACGTGAAATTGTGAAAAGTCCAGTGAAAACACTTACTACCCACTAATGGCCACACAAAACCCATAAACAGATCAGCTCCAGATACTATAGTAATCAACAATAATAAAGAAGCTTATTGGCTTTACAGTAAGCCCGGTCTATTTTAAGGGAAGAACTTCCATCGCATCACTTTAATGTCCCTTTCTCCACTCGCTGACAAGTCTTTAGTGTAGGACAAAAGAGTTGTATAAATGAGTTTGCAAACCCTTTCCCTTTCATTAGGGTCAGAATATTCTGGCCCATACTTCCCTGTGATCCATCTCTTCATCCCGCAGCTGACTCTAGTCACTGCATGTGAAATGGGGTGTGCTTCACAGCAGGTGCACATGGTTCCAGAACATGTGAAATTTGAATGCACTGGCCAACAGAACCTGGCAACCTAGCAGTGATGTGCTGTAACTACATGACCCTTTCAAATATTAAAAGGAGATGGTCAATTAAACACAAGCTGGGAGGTAGCCAAGACCTTTTAGAGAGCGTTGAAGGGAGTGGAGACACTAAAGGGTTGGGTTATCTGTAGGGAGGAGATAAGCATTGTTGGAGGGTCATGGTAAGTGAACGTCAGAAAGTTCATCTAATTTTCAGAGAGCCTCCGACCCTTGTGAGGATGTGGTCATCACCACTTGTTCTATTCACTGATTTATGTCAGATTGATTATTATGTTACTTGAATGGATTTTAAAGTAACATCAAGCAGTACATTGATTCCCATATGAAGAATGTTGGCTGACTCATGCCAGTTTAGTATTAAGAATGAATCAGACAATAAAAGAAGCTGTAAACAACCTATTAACAATATAACATTGTTAGATTTCCAAGCTCTCTGTTGAAATACTTACAGAATTAATCTTCCTTATGATTAATGGGATTACACCATTTTGTCTTCCTGCCAAATTGATCTTTGCTTGTTGGAAAGTATATAAAAATTCAGTGTGAAATGAAGATGTATTTGAAGAGTTCAAAGCCCATTTTCTCTAGCTTAATGATAAAATACATAAGATAAGATAAAACTTATTTCTTTTCTAAATAATATAACATTGGAAACCAGGTATGATTTGCTTTCCTAAGACTTTGTTAGCAATATTGGAGACCCCCAGCAGTGCCCACTGAGTGCAGCAATTCTAAAAGCATGGCTTTACAATGACAGGCATTTAAAAATAATGGATTAGTCTAATCCAGTTAAAAACAAGTGGAATAAAATGGGTTGTTCAGCTTTAGGCTCAGAGTGACACTTTGTGTGTAACAGACCAAATCAAATCCAAATTAAATTGAATAAAAAGTGCATAATCAGTATATGTGTGACCACTGAGATTCCTGTTCTGTATAGGGCACAGGACTTGTAGAGTATCAAACTTTTTAACCGTTTCTAATTAAAAGTTGTAACAATGGCACCATAACCAATACATTCTATTTTCTCTCAGCTGTTATGTGTGGGGCAGGCACTCAGTTTGTAAAGGAGCCATGTAGTGACTCAGGAGAGTATATCTTATTGACATGACTATTATTTGATTATTCTAGACTCCTTTCAGCTGCATTGGAAGTTGGAACCTCTCTAGGGTCTCTTATGTAAGCAACCCCTCAAAACCCATCAGCAAGCCTTTTCATAAGTCTGGATTCCTTAGCTGAATTCTGTCCAACAAAAGACATGTATGCTGACCAAGGGATTAATTTAGCCAATAATAGTGTAACCCCTTTGCCAGGCCGTGACGAGAGCAGCAAAGGACCGGGTTCTGTTTCTAGGGGTTCCCAAATAATGTTACACCAACAATTGGCTCGAGCCCCCACCCAGTCTTCTGGGAAATTACACATCACCCCCTGGGCGCCCTAGAAGGGCAATACTTCCCCGCTCGCAAGCACCAGTCAGAGTGTAGCACATAAAAGGTTTAATAAAGACTATATAAAGGCAACATCAAAACAGCACTGGTTGGGATACAGTGCAAAGATTCCCACAAAACCCAATAGACAGAACTCATTCCACCACTAAGGGAGGAGGGGGAGTCAGCCCTCAGTCCTCCCCTCCAATTGTCCTCTGCCACCTCAAGGTCTGCTTACACCACCCACTGGCCACACACACCCGCTGTCTGCAGATGCTGTCTGGGTCCGCCTGCTCTGCCGCTGGCCTCTGGTCACACTGCCCGCTGGTCACACTCGCTGCCCACTGGCTCCACCACACCACCCACTGGTCACACCTGCTGTCCACTCTTAGTGATTTCAGCTCACTGGGACGTTTCTACTTCCCTGGTGACTCCAGCTCAATCAAAATAACAATAGAGCCTCTACAAAGAATCTTTAGATCTATTCTTTAACAATGGGTGGGGAAATAGATGTTGACTTAAGGCACAGCTCCAGCAGAGCTAGTGTTCACGCCCCTCCCCACCTGGTTTTACAATTCTGAAAACTAGGGTTGC
>ML685772.1:12850310-12924237 GCA_007922175.1 Pelusios castaneus | reverse complement strand
CCTCCCCAGCCCCCACCAGTCTCCTTGTCCCCCCACCCCTCTAACCCAGCCACTCTCCTTGTCGCCCCCACCCCTCTCCAGGCCTCCCTCCAGCCCCTTCCCAGCCCCCTTACCTGGCCGGAGGCTCGGAGCTGCAGGGACGGCCGGCAGAGCCGCTTCTGGGCCAGGCCGCCCCGCCCTGAGTACGCTCTGTCTGAGCGTGCTCAGGGCGGGAGATTTGAATCTCCCCAGCCCGGCCAGCAAGACGTGGATTCAGCTGCTGCACGTGCACAGCTGTGTCAGTTATATGCGCGCGCAGCAGCTGCGTCCCCACGGTGCATATATACAACTCTCGTTTAGTTATATAGATACCACATTGAGAATTCATGACTAAAAAACCACTGGAGGAGAAGAATGCTCCTTGGCTCCCTGGCCATCCCAATGGCCGGCAGAGGGCTGGTCTACAGCCTGGGATCCTGAGGACTAGTTGGGACCTCCCAAGGTGGGATACCTAGAGGTATTCCCAGAACCCCTAGTCCCTGAGAATCCTGGGGAACTGCGAGCACCTTGGGGCTTGGAGATTTCCCCCAAACCCTTTACTGTGAGGAGCCTGGACCTGCAACCCATGTCCTGTGACCTTGAGAAGCTGCTCCCTGCTGACGAGGACCACCTGAGCCAGAGGGGCTACGACTTAGAGGAGCTGCCACTCGCTGATCTCCAGGAGGACCTACCAGTTTTTCCACCCCCCCAACGACATGGAGTGGTTCTGCAATCTGCCCCTGGGTGATTACCCTGAGGAGACTGACGGTAGGAGCCCTGACTAGGTACCGCTGGGAGAAGGGGTAGGAAGTGGCCATGGGGAACTGGAGCACAGGTACCCTGACCTGAGGCCGGCAAGTGGGTCAGCATGTTGCAGTTGGGATGCCACTGACCCTATGGCCAAGCTCACAGCCACAACTAGGGCCCTGGGCTGGGACACAGTGGAGATGGGTGGGTCTGCGTCCCCCTCCTCCTCTCCCCTCCAGGGTGACCCTGTCTATGCTTATCCCTACCTAGAGTCTGTGGACTTACCTGATCCCTAAACAAACAAGAAGCCCTGTGGCACTTTTAAAGACTAACAAATTTATTTATCGCATGAGTTTTCGTGGGTGAAAATCCCACTTTGTCAGACGCTTTGAAGAGTGCCACAGGACTCCTTGTTTATTTAGCTGACCTAGACTAACACGGCTACCTCTTTGGAACTGATCCCTAAAGACTGTTTGCTTGCTGGCCCCACCCGAGGGGGCCAGGGACTATTTGCTTGCTGGCCCCGACCCTCAGGAGGGACAGGCTCCCTTGTTTATACTATCATAGAAAGTGTTTGCAGACATAACCATTTCTGGCAGGTGCAAGTCCTTGCTAACCTGCAACATTTAATATGAGAGGGTCCTGGATTAAATCCTTATGAGTAATTCAGGCTCAGAAATGTCCAAGCAGGGGGCCAGTCCAATGGCCATCAACACTTTCATTAAACCTGGATAGAAACTCACCTAAGGACAAGTACTCTTTGGCAGGTGTGAGTCTCAGGTACTAGAAAGCTGTACCTCCCAGAACAAGAAAATGTCACAGTATTTCCCTGAATTATACAAACAGACAGCCTTTGTCTTTAATGAAAACTTCCCCTTATTTGAGGGGAATCACTACTATAGCTGATAAAAAATAAAGTAAAATGTTCATAAACATTTTTAGAATTTTTTTTTAAATTTAATATGAATTTTTTTGAGTCGATAATTACATGATTTTTCCCAAACCTACAATATGTGCTAAGGACTTGCAGTCATTTTATCTTTTCCATCCTTTTGACCATACATAGTTAAGTTTCTTGCTTACCCTAGCTAAAGGTAAACTTCAATTTTTAATTTCAATTACCTTGCAAGAAGAGGGAGTCTTTTAAAAAGCCAAGTCCTGGTTGAGATGCGTAAACAAGAATTCAACCTTCTGTTAGAGATGTCCTTCAGCAGACAGGCTTTTAGGATTTGAACTTACTCCTTCATCAATTTACTCTTGAATTCCCAAGAAAGCTTATAATTTTCCTTTCTATTGTGCTTATAGATTTATTCTCATTTTTAAAATATTACTAACTTAATAAAAATTACTCATTAATTTATTATTAATTATTAATTTAAAAATTCTGAAAGTGTACAAGTTCCTCATGTTTGTCCTTGCATTTAGTTAATAAAAGCTATTACTGAATGGCAAGTTTTTTTTAAAGAGGGTACTGTAACCTTTTGGCCTGGGGATCATTTTATTTTCAACTAGTTACACTTGTTTAATTTAGTCTCCTCGTTTTATAAATTAATTGTATGCCCTCACATATAAATAAATACCCACAAACAGTATAGGTTAAATGAAGGAACATGGACAAAAATGCATATTTAAACTCTATGCTACAAAACAAAAGTTTCATTTGCTCTGAAGTCAAATCCTTCCTCTTTCAGTCAAATCCCAGAGCACTGGATTAATGAAAATGCCTACTGAAGCCAGTTATATTAAATAATAATTTGGGCAACCAGGTATAATCATTGATTCTTTTTATGCACAGTTGCATAAAGTTAGTGTACTTCAGAAAATTTTAAATGAACAAAGAATATAGGCATCTTTGTTTTTCTTACTGTATACATCATGTTTCGCTTCTGTAGGAAACACTTTTCTTGTAACCATTTATCATCAATTTTCATTAACAGCTGATATTTGGAACTGTTTCAGGATCCTAAATGAGATCTATTGCAATCAATAATTTAAGCGGCAGTTGTGACTATCCTGCATGGCAAGTAATATTTCTGTTTCTAATTTTCAGTGTCCACTTGCACATGCTATCTAAAGCTTTGTCAAGGAGAATTGTACAGATAAGATGCACAAAATAAATATACAGCCTTCCCAGGAAGTAATCCACATACCTAATTATCACCAACTAACCAATGTTTTGAGGAAAAAACCCACCAAAATCCTGCCCCCATCCCCACTCATCAAGCTGGGAGATCTACAGGAATCTTTCCCACTGGGCTGTTTGGGCTTGATGTGCTGGGATAAGGAGAGGATACAAAAATTGGGCTTAAGTCATTGATTTTTTACATTTGTGTAAGTTAGGGAAGTATTATCAACTGAGTCTGAACCAGAGACACAGACTGATTAATCAATTCACTCAAAGCTGTAATGAAAGACAGTAATAAAGATGGCATTAGAACTCAGGTGTTTATACAACACAGCTTCCCTGAAAGCTAGCAGGATGAAGCATTGCACTGTTACTTTCATGCAAATGTCAGAAGCAGGAATTTCATGTTTGCTTTGCTCAGTGGGGGACCTGGCAACCTCATTGTGTTTCCTCTCTTGCTACCTTAAAGAAATGAACAGAATATCTGAGCCAAAGGTCGGAAGGGACTGAATGCAGTGCAAACCCTGTAATGGAACAAAGCTAACAATGACTATCTATTCAAAATACTTGTTTTGGTTGAAAGAGCTATGCTGAAAAGTTTGGATCCAGATGCCAGCTTTTCCAAGACCGGGGGAGTTCTGATCCAGAGTAATCGTTCAAGTTCATCTTTGTAAAAGAGAAAACACTGGGCATCTTAAACAGCAGATTTAGAAGAACACAAAAAACCATATTTTTTCTTGCTCTGTATGTATAATTGTTTTTGTCTTACCTTGTAATCTCAGCACCTAATCCCCCACATAGCGATCCCCCCCTGTGAGCATCCAGCCAGCAGAAATTCTTAAATCCTTCTTTCTTTCAGGGCTTGGAAGGTTAGCATTTTCTGTTGCTATGGAAATGGGAGGCTCTTTTTGTCTCCCAAATGTTGCCAAGCAACATGTCAACAAATGTAAATTAACAGAGCTCCTCAGAAGCTGATTGGCCAGCTTCATTGTCTGGTTAGAAAAAGGAACAGGGAAGTGTGTTCAGGAAAAAACATTGGGAGGGAGTATTTGCAATCCAGATAAGCATCTTCAGTGGGAAACCAGAGAGCATCAACTTGAACTCCCTCCCAGCTTCGCACTTGCTGCTCAGTCTCTGGTTAAGAGAAGGGGACAGAACTCTCCCCATTCTGCAAATACAGAGCTGGCTGCCCCTTTGGAGCTTATCCCTAATCACTGACCTGCATGAGGTGGGGATGGGGTAGACCAGGAGGAGTTGAAGCTGGAATACCTCCCCACCTCAGGTGTGTACAGTTATAACATGTATGTGTGGTAGGAGATGTAGCTTATTACCTTTAAATTATGTAGTCAAATTCCAAAGGGGTAGCCGTGTTAGTCTATTGTAGAAAGACAACAGAGTCCAGTGGCACTTTTAAAGCTGTTAGTCTTTAAAAGTGCCACTGGACTCTGTTGTCTTTAAATTATGTAGTTATTCAGCAGTGCATGTGTCCTTCCTGTACACACACCTTCTTCAACACTGATCTCCCTGGGCTGGTAGAACAGGGTTTTATGCCTCTAACCTTCTCTACAGGACACTTTCCTGTAAAGATTGGGCCATCATGGCTGCTTTTCTTAACTCTGTCTAGAGAGCCTCAAAACCTCACTGACTGACTATGCCTCTGATAGCTTGGCTTGACAAAACACCAAACTTTCATTTCACCTGAGCAAATATAACACAAACATAATGGTAGTGTTCACTGTTTTGCCAGTTGAAATTTGACTTGGTAAATGAACCTATTTCTGCAGGAAAAAACCCTGTCAGAGAGCCTGCCTGGTAACACTTGGATGGTAGCAGTGCTTTTTTTCTGCCGGAACGCACCAGAACGGCGTTCCGGCACCTTTTTTTCCCCGCCGGTGCTCCCTCCCAGCTGTGCAGGCTGGGCCGGGCTGGGGAGATTTAAATCTCCCGCCCTGAGCATGCGCAGTTACAGCGTGCTCAGGGCGGGAGCAGACTGGCCGGCAGCAGCTCTGCCGGCCGTCCCTGTGGTTCCCAGCCTCCGGCCAGGTAAGGGGGCTGGAGGGAGGCCTGGAGAGGGGTGGGGGTGGGGACAAGGAGACGGGCCGGGTTAGAGGGGTGGGGGTGGGGACAAGGAGACGGGCCGGGTTGTGGGGTGGGGACAAGGAGACGGCCCGGGTTAGAGGGGTGGAGGTGGGGACAAGGAGACGGCCCGGGTTAGAGGGGTGGGGACAAGGAGGGACCCCCGCGCAGGCCGGCAGCCCCCACCGCCCCCTCCAGACCCCCGGGGCTGCTTCCTTTCTCTTCTTTCTCTTCCTCTTCCTTTCCTTCCTTTCCTTTTTTTCCCCTCTTCTTTGTCTTCCTCTTCCCTTCCTTCCTTTCTCTTCTTTCTTCCCTTCCTTTTTTTCTTTCTCTTCTTTGTCTTCCTTCCTTCCTGCTCTTTCTGTCTTTGCTTCCTTCCTTTCTTTCTTTTTTTCTTTGTCTCCTCCTTCCTTCTCTTTTTTCTCTCTCTCCCTTCTTTTTTAAAACTTTTTTAAAAATTAATTTTAAATAAAAACCTTTCTTAAAATTAGATTTCAATTCCAAATTCATTCCAATTAAATTAATTAAACTTAATTAATTAATTCTATTTACAGTCACTTTATCTTCAATTAATGCCTATAATTTCTGTCTTGTGAGTTTTCCCCAAAAATTTATTCTGAAAAAGTTTTTCACACGGCTTGAAAATTTTGCACACAAGCCACCAAACCTAGAGGGAACATTGGCTACTAGTTGCGTACACAACAGCAGGCCAGCAGGCTAACATCGGTCAGTCCCACACTCTGGGCCTGGCCGGAGCCCACAGCACCAACAAAAAGTGTGTGGATGCATTACTGCCTGCCACCCAGTACCCAGAAACACAGGCCAGCAGCAGACGTGATAGCTACGCATTCACGTTTTTTTCTAATTATAATACGGCCCCCCAACAGTCTGAGGGACCGTGAACTGGCCCCCTATTTAAAAAGTGTGAGGACCCCTGCTGTAAGACCTCACAGGTTGTCTTTCAGTATATTAGCGGCCTGCATAGTTAATAAAACTTAACAGTTTTTACCTTGTATTTTTATTTCTTTGATATTCAAAAATTTACTGTTTACTGCACTATTTTCAGTGTTATTTCTTTATGACACGACGGACATCAATAGGAGTTCCGGTACCTTTTTTTTTAGAAAAAAAGCACTGGATGGTAGTGCCGAGTACTTAAACATGAGTGCTGAGTGCCATAGTCATTTTGTAACTTTCTTAATAAAAAATCCAACCCTTAGTTTTTGAAAAACAGCAAGTAATGCATCTTATGCACTGTTTGTTTAATATATTGGGAAGAACAGCGATTTGCATTCTGCTAAGCAACAGAAATCCACTGCAAACAAACCCAAGTACCAGAGTTGTGTTGAAATTATCAGTGACAGTGATCCAGGTATGCTGCTAACAAGGAAGTAAAGAAAATAATGAAGTGGGTTTTTACAATATTGTCCTCTCTTGCTATGCTCTGTGTGTGAAATCACCAAAATCAATTATAATAGCAATTACAAATTATTATTTAGAATACCAATTACCAAACCAATGATTACCAATTAAAATATCACTTACCAATTACAGTACTAATGTACTAGACAGAATACCAATTTCAAAGTCAATTACCCATTTATAATATAAAATAAAAATTAAATATGACAATGATTTCAACTATTAAGTCATCATAATATATATCTAACGCTTTTAAATTTTATACCATGTTATAAATGATAATGTAAAATAACATAAAAGCTGAGCTGATAAAGTTGAAACAAAATGTTTTTTCCTTATCACAACTAAATATTTTGAAAAGGTTGAAATGAAATGCCATTTTTCCAAAAGAAAACATCTGAATTTTGTACCATTGGAAATTTTGGGGGCTTTTTTTGTCCTCATTTTGGAATGAAAAAATGAAAATGCCTGAATTTCCAATGGAATGGGAATTCCAGGTTCCAGTAAGCATCAGATACCCAACCTCGTCCCCCTTACTCCACCCCTTGTAGCTCAAGAATCTATTACTTCCTCTGGAATGCATTCTGTGACTTTCCCATTAAAAACCTTATTTCACATATTTTACACAAATTATGCTATAGTGGTGTTAAGAAGGAATGGAGTTTACAAGTTTCACCAAGCCACCATTCTTAGTTTTATCTGTGACAGATATCACTGTTCTTTGCATCTCTTTTACACATTTTTTCTGGAATAGAAAAATACTGTAAAAGGGCCATTCTATGTCTCGAACATATATATATTTCTTACCACATATTATGGACCAAGATATCAGGGAATGTACCAAATTCTTAAAGAGCTCTACCACTTAACTTTACATTTTTTTATACAAGACACACTTACAACATAATAAATTGGTATGAAACTGAGATTTTCTTTCATGGCTACCCCTTTGGAATTTAAATCTCAGTTAACCAATGGAGCAGAATTAATGCCTGTATTGTGTCTACAGACATGAGTCCTAGGAATAGAAGTGAAGCCCAGCCCATCAGAGATCATTAATGTTATTATATACATTCTGAATGATCATAATCTTTGTCCCCATGCTTGATATAGAGCCTTGAAGAGCCTCTAGCAATCATAGGCAATGGATTAAAGTCCCATGTGGCCATTTTACCGATTTTCTTTCACAATTAGGTGAAGATGGTAAATACATTAGAAATGACACTGTCTTCTAACTTCCTTATGTTTAGCTTTTATCAACATGTTGAAGATACTTTCAGTATCATAGCATTTAAGAAACTCCTGACCTAAATTAAAGAGGAAATTCCTATCGCCTGTACCCAAGAGAATAGCAATTGTATTAGTGAAACTCACTACCACCATTTTGAAGAGTGCAATGCAAGGTTACCTCTGTACGATGGCATGATAAGTGCTTCAGTATTTTATAACTGTTGAAAAGTTACTGAAATACTAATTTACTTACTTAAGTTCAAAAGGGGTAGCCATCTTAGTCTATTGCAGAGAAACAAACAGAGTCCTGTGGCACTTTTAGGCTATGTCTACACTAGAAAAAGTTCGGTCAACTTTGTTAAGTCAACTTAAAGTGGTTTCCATGGACGTGGACATAGTCCACTTTGTTAAGTCGACCTAACTGCCCTTAGGTCGACTTAATAAAGTGGACTTCAGCGTCCATACTGTGCTTAGGTCGACCTAAAGAAGGGTTAGGTCGACCTAAGGAGGGTTAGGTCAACCTACCCGGCAGGTCTTATTAAGTCAACTTAAGAAATTTCTTAAGTCGACTTAATGAAAGCCTGGTGTGGACGGGGACTAAGTTAGGTCGACTTAAGCCTCCTTAAGTCAACCTAACTTGCAAGTGTAGACATAGCCTTAAAGACTAACAGATTTATTTATCACATGAGCTTTTGTGGGAGAAAATCCCACTTCGTCAGACACTGATGAAGTGGGATTTTCTCCCACGATTGCTTAATTAGTTATTTTTCAAATCAAAATGATATATTACAGAAAAGTTTCTGGTAAACATTTTTGATTGGACTATTTTTAAAAAAGGGTTGTAGTTAATGCCATATGTCATTTACAGTGTTTATTATTTTTACATCTCAAACAGTGATTGATACCTTTTTAGCAAAGAGAATCATGAAGTTTATTCTGTGTTCTCCAATATATTGGTATCAACACTCTCCGTAGGGCCTCCAGGCATCTTTGCTATGTTAGGTACTGCGTGAGTAGAGACAACATCCATTTTTTGCACTCAGCTGACCACAGTGATGGGCAACCTTATAAAATCTTAGAATAAAAGGTATATTTTCAGCTGCAGTTAGGAAGTACAAGTAAAGATAAGCACATGTTTAAGAGTTTGTAGGACTGAAACCTTCTTTACTTCCAGTTGGGAAGAGGACAATAGAGGGATTCTTTTTCTTCATTTTAAGGGTCTGAGACATTCATCAATAAAATATTTGTATTATGCAGGACAAGAGTGATTACAATAAATTGATTTTTAGAAAGGGTTTTATATCTATCATTCTTGGTAACAATTATATCTCAGTTGTTATGTTTTGTTTCTTGCGGCATTTGGAGTGGGAGCTGGTCTGGAGGACCACTTGGGAGAAAACAAAAGGAACAACAAAAAAGCTAGGATCATGGAACAAGTCTTTAAAAGGACCAAGGATGGGGGAAAGTAAGAGGTTTTCAATTACTAGGACTTCCTTATTTTTACTACTTGTTACTGTTTACTTCCTCATAGAGGAAGACATATTGTCACTGTATGAAGAAAATATATTTTGTGATGCACTATTCTTGATTTCTTGTTTACTTTGCCTCTGATTTTAAAGTATTCATAATTTGTTCTCCGCGTCAGCAATGTATCTATGTATTGCACAGCATTACTGATTCAATTGTACTTAATACAATAATTGGATGACTGAAGATTTAAGAATTTGTCTTTTCTTGTCGTAAAATACAAAGAGCCCAAGTGCTTTATCTTGAAGATTGGCATGATACTACTGTAAAAGCTGCATTTGAAGTATCTAACTATATGATAAGAACTTAATTATTCCCTACAGGAGTTAGAATTGAAGGGATTATGTGTAATTTGCTGAGAAAGGGAACAGGTGTCACTGAGGTTGAACATACCTCGAGTACAAGTTTAATAACCATTTCTCATAAGAAATCAGCAGATACAAAAGATCATGTTGCTACTAAAAACACAATTCAGCTGTGCACCACCCACATTTTTCTTTGAAACTGGAAGTCTTCCTGGGGAGATGAATATGGCTGCCACTGAAGCAACACTAACTTTTCACACAGTGAAATACTGTCATGCATTCCAAATCTTGGACTGCACCAACCAAATTACATAATAATGTGAATGAGATTCCTGTGTTGTGACCACCTGAAAATACCTAGTGTTTATTTTGTAATCTTTATTTATAAAAGGTACAGCTACACTTGGACCCTATTAACCATACTGCTGGGTAGGAGTAACAGTTCAGAATATTAATGAGATCAGTCATCAGAAACAAAAACAAGTAACAGGTGGTGGAAGATAGGAGAGGTCAAACCATTACAATTGGAATCATTAAGAAGAGGAGGGGAGGTTTTGAGCAGGATTAAAATGAAGAGAATCAGTAAAACAAAGAGAGGGAAAAAATTCCAGAGAGCTGAGGTAGGAAAAAAGAATTCTGGTATTTAGAAAGTGTAATAGAGGAATAAATCACAGTAAGAAGATTATGAGAAGATGAACTTTCTAGAAATAGATCTTCCATGACCTTTTTTTAAAAAAAAAAAAATTAAACCAGAATTTCTCAGACTTGGCAAACAAGGGGAAAAAATAGCATTACTTAGAAGTGAGATCCATAAACAAATATTTCTCATCCACTGCCCTAGAGACATTACTCATAGAATCAAAACTGCTCACTCCACCACAGTTGCTGTTCTCACCTATGTGCTACTTTGAGGTCAGACTCCCCACTTCCCTGGATTGCTGCAGCCCTTCACTTTAACCTCAGTTTACTTGGCCTCCATCTAAAGGCTCTTGGGCATGTCACCAGAAATTAAAGTAAGCCAGAATGCACCGGAACAGTGCCCAACAGGGCCCAAAAATTTGGTGGGCCAGCATTCCGGGGCCCAGAAACCCCTGGCGGAACGCATGTTCCGCTCTGCCCTGCAGGCAGGCTGCTGCTGACCTTCGGGCTTGGGGATGCAAGCAGCCCTTTCTTTCTTTTCTTTCTTTCCTTTTCTTCTTCCTTTTAAAAAAAAAATTATTTTAATTAAAATCCTTTCTAAAATGTTTTTAAAAATTCTTTCTAAAATTAAATTTCAATTAAAATTAATTTTAATTCAATTAATTAAAAATTGAACCCAATTAATTTTAAGTATAATAATTTTAATTCAATTTTTACTTTATTTTAAATTAAATAAACTAGCAGCCCTTCAAGGTTTTAAAAAGTGTATTTTGGTCCCTCAGCCAAAAAGGTTGGGAACTACTGATTTATAATGCAAAATTTTAAGTGTATGCATTTGCTTATTCTTTGTCTTTCTAATGATACTGCTATCTTGGGAGGAGGGGAGGAGTCCTGTGGCACATTTAAAGACTAACAAATGTAGTTAATTTGTAAATTTGTGAGTCTTTAAGTGCCACAGGACTCTTTTTTTGCTTGGCTGATCTAGACTAACATGGCTCCCCCTTTGGATCTTGAATGGAAGTAATTCTAAAAGTAAATGTGTGTTTTGTTCAGGCCCCTAGAAGGATGTCATAAGGCTACCCAGACAGTGTTGTCTCTAGTTATAATAACTCCTCGTATGAAAAGGTTTCAGTGACGTGGCCCTTGGGCCAGTATCCTAGTCCTCATGTGGCCCTGGTAGAGATTTGAATTTGAGACCCCTGTAGATAGTGTTATTAGGTTAGCATGCATTTCACATCTTTTATTTGGGTGGTGGTCATTCATTATCCAGACCTCATTACTTCACAGCAGTTAAATGGTGTTGATATGGGTCGTGTTTTGCATACCAATGTTGTTTGTGCTGACACAATAGACCATATATCTGTGAAGATGAAACCTAGTTTGTGTTCTAGTGTCATTTCTCAGCAAATTTCTGTTTTAATTGATGAGAGTACGAGTTTAAGTAAACTTTCTTGTCTTGTAATTTACTTGCGCATAACTTTTGATTGGAAAAAGGCAAATATAGTACCTATCTTTAAGAAAGGGAAAAAGGAGGATCCGGGGAACTACAGACCGGTCAGCCTCACCTCAATCCCTGGGAAAATCATGGAGCAGGTCCTCAAGGAATCCATCCTGAAACACTTGGAGGACAATAGAGTGATCAGGAACAGTCAACATGGATTCACCAAGGGCAAATCGTGCCTGACCAACCTGATTTCCTTCTATGATGAGATGACTGGATTTGTGGATGCGGGAAGAGCCGTTGACGTGATATACCTTGACTTTAGCAAGGCTTTTGATACGGTTTCCCACAGCATTCTCGTTGGCAAGTTAAGGAAGTATGGGTTGGACGAGTGGACCGTAAGGTGGATCGAAAACTGGTTAGATCAACGGGCTCAGCGGGTAGGAATCAATGGCTCGATGTCTGGTTGGCAACCGGTAACGAGTGGAGTGCCCCAGGGGTCGGTCCTGGGGCCGGTTCTATTCAACATCTTCATTAATGATCTTGATGATGGAATAGACTGCGTGCTTAGTAAGTTTGCGGATGACACCAAGTTGGGGGGAATGGTAGATACTCTGGAGGGCAGGGACAGGATCCAGAGAGACTTGGACAAATTGGAACACTGGGCTGAAAGAAACCTCATGAGGTTCAACAAAGACAAGTGCAAAGTCCTGCACTTAGGACGGAAAAATCCCATGCACTGCTACAGGCTGGGGACCGATCAGCTAAGTAGCAGCGCTGTAGAAAAGGACCTGGGAGTTATGGTGGACGGGAAGATGAATATGAGCCAACAGTGTGCCCTTGTTGCCAAAAAGGCCAATGGCATATTAGGCTGCATCAGTAGGAGTATTGCCAGCAGATCGAGGGATGTGATAATTCCCCTCTATTCGACACTGGTCAGGCCGCATCTGGAGTACTGTGTCCAGTTTTGGGCTCCCCACTACAGAAAGGATGTGGACCAATTAGAAAGAGTCCAGCGGAGGGCAACAAAAATGATTAGGGGGCTGGGGCACATGACTTATGAGGAGAGACTGAAGGAACTAGGCTTATTTAGTCTACAGAAGAGAAGACTGAGGGGAGATTTGATAGCAACCTTCAACTACTTGAAGGGTTGCTCCAAAGAGGAGGGAGCTAGGCTGTTCTCGAGGGTAACAGAGGACAGAACAAGGAGCAATGGTTTCAAATTACAGCTGGGGAGGTCAAGGTTGGATATTAGGAAAAACTTTCTCACTAGGAGGGTGGTGAAGCATTGGAATGGGCTATCTAGGGAGGTGGTAGAATCTTCATCTTTGGAGATTTTTAAGGCTCGGTTAGACAAAACTCTGGCTGGGATAATTTAGGGGGAGTGGTCCTGCTTTTTAGCAGGGGGTTGGACTAGATGACCTCGTGAGGTCCCTTCCAACCCTATGATTCTATGATTCTATGATTCTAAGCATTGGTCCTGTTACATTTTTTCTTGATCTGATTGAACATAGGCAGCAATGATGCTGACGGCGTAGTATTAGCTTTGCTGCAGTGTTTGACAGCACATGGGTTCATGGAGGAATTTCTCAAAGATAATTGGATTGGTTTAGGTGAAGATGGAGCCTCTGTCATGTTAGGCAGTAAGGCTGGTGGTTGCTCCAAAATTAAAAACACAATTTCCACTTTTGATAAGTTGACATTGTTTTAATCACTGGTTAGATTTGGCCGTGGCTGATGTTATCAAATGCTGCAGTGAAGTTAATAACTTTAAATCATTTGTGGATTCAATGTATGCTCTGTACAGTCCGTCACGGAAGTGCTTGAGAGAGTTGGCTGGAAGTCCAGCTTAATAGGATTGGATGTGTATGTTGGGTTGCCTCTAGCTGCCACACTGTATGCAGCCCTCCATAACCACTTCTTGAAAAATTAACTGATTTCTCACTAGAAGGGAAAGATAAAGCAAAATTTGCTGGCATAGCAAAAAACCTAGAGTATCCAGTTTTTGTTAAAAACTTGGGTCTTATGCTTGGTGCTCTGGAGGACCTTGCAGACCTGTCCTTGGTGTTGCAAAAATCTGAGGTAACATTATCTATAGCAAGTAAGTTGAAAAGATGACAAGTTCAGGTGTTTATAGCTCACAGAGAGTAAGATTCAGAGCTCTACCAAGAGGCTTGTGAGGCGATTGCTGCCGGTTCCTTTAAAGGTGTGTGTGTAAACATGTCTGTGAATGCTGACAAGCACATTGAAATTTCTAAATGTCAGTTTTACCAGGCCTTAGTGGACTGTGTAAATGCTAGATTGTTGCCAAACTCAGAAAAACATCTAAGCAGTGCTGTTGAAGCACTTGACCCATCACATTTCACTACAGAGCTGTTACTGGAATTTGGTGAAAGTGACTTAAAATTTTTGGCTATGTCTACACTGGCAACAGGCTTTAGTTAGTTCGAATTAAGGGCTTCCTTAATTCGAACTAATAAGTTCGAATAGGGTATTCAAACTAAAGGGTTAATTTGAACTAACTAGTTCGAATTAGCCAATGTGGCCATGTTAATTTGAACTAATTTCTTAGTTCGAACTAACCAGCCATTGAAATAAATGGGGATCGCTAATTCGAACTAAGCAAGTGCCATGAATGGCACTTGCTTAGTTCGAACTAACTTTTTCTAGTTCAAATTAAGCTAATTTGCACTAACTAAAATTAGTTTGAATTATTTAGTTCGAACTAACTAATTAGTTAGTTCGAACTAACTAATTCGAACTAATTTTAGCAAGTGTAGACATAGCCTTTGTGTTCCAAGTTTGGCATTGCATTTAATGAAGTGAAATGTGCATATCGGGAATACAAAGATCACAATACTTATTGTGTTATGCAGTGTTTGCTAGTGTGTGACAATAATTGATATAGACATAAATGCCAAATACAATTATAAATATTTTAATGAAGTGATAACCGATGCATGTGGTACTGAGAAGTGGTTGCCTACTTGGGCTGGGGCCCGCACATGCATGAAGGGGGCCCGGAGATTAGGAGGGTTCCAGGGCCCATCAAATTATACTTTAACCACTGCATGTCACTCTCCAGAGCAGGGAGCTTTAGCATAGGAGAATTTCCACTCACAGACTTCCAGGAACATTTAATTAATTGAATTTCCAGAAATTAGAAACTACTGGCTTTATTTTTAGGGCTGCCTGAGGATCCTCTGGGCTTCATCTGCCTTCCTTCCAGTTCCCTCCCTCATAGACTAGGTCTATCAGTGATGCTAACTCAGCCTGCCATTTTACTCCATTTCTCACTGGCTTTCCCCAGCAATGCAGCAGCCCATACCTACAGCCCAGTGCTTAATTTGTGCTGGGTCTTGCCAGGGCTGAGCTTGGGGGCAAATGTGGCACTAGTTCCTAACATTCTTCATCCCTGACAGACATCTTTTACTTCATAAGTACCTTCACAGGGAGAAAATACTGGATACTAATAGACCCTAAGCTTGCAGGAAAAAGGTACAACAAGAAGCAATGGGCTGGAAGTTAGACAGACACATTCAAATTAGAAATAAGTCACACATTTTTAACAGTGAAAAACAGCCTAGAAGGGGAAGTGGTGAATTTTCCATCTCTTGAAGGCTTAACACTATCAATGGATGCCTTTCTGGAAGATATTCTGTACTCCAGTAAGTTTTTGAGGTGAATGAGTAATTGCATGAAATTATTTGACTTGTGAGACACAGGAGGTCAGACTAGATGATCTAATAGTTCCTTCTGGCTTTAAACTTTATGAGGCCTGCAGTTCCTCATGATTGGTTCCAATAGGAATTTAAACCTCAATTACTTAAAACCTCCTCTCTCTGTCCTTGTGGCTAATAATAAAAGATTTTTGGTTATCATTTTTCTCTTATACTATTTCATCTCCTCTTTCTTAGCTGCTTCACAACAATGACATATAAAAGGTCAGCGGGGATGTGGGAAGGTTAGGCCCCAGGTTGCAGGGAGATGCCAACTTGGCCCCTCCCTAAAACTGGGGAGGGAGAGAGGTTGCTACGGATGGGGTGGAGCTGCAGGTAAGTGCAGTCAGGGTGGGTGGGGGAGAATGTCATGATGTGGCCCCTGAATGGGCAGCCCTTCATAATGGGTGGGAGGTGAGGGATGCTGGAGGCACCCCTCAGCACCTCCCCAAGCATGGTGAAGGGCCAGCCCAGCCCCCCTCCCCAGGCTGGGGGGAGGCTGCCTCATGGGGTCTGAGAAACCAGGCTGTGGGGCTGAAGTGGCAGGTAAGCATAGGGGAGATGCCACTCAGCCCAGCCTGGCCCATCTCAGGGGGCAGGGAACACAAGAGGTGCTGAGGGGCTCCCCTCAGTGCCCTCCAGGCTGGAGGGGTGAAGCTGCCCCATCAGAATCAGGGCCAGGTTGCTGGGGAGAGAGGCGGACATTGCGCACTGAGTAAGTGTGGGGGAAGGGGTGGTAGGAGCAGTAGAGCAAAGCCTGCATCCCCTTCCTCCCCACACCCCCACGAGTTTCTGTCTTCCATCTCCGCAAATACAGAACTTTCTCCCCAGGGCAGTTTGGGGGCTGGTACCAGAACATCTCCTGCAGGGGGCGTGAGGCGGAGGGGCTATGAAAATGTAGGGTTGGCCCCCAGGTGCTGGAGACCCTTGATATGCCACTGCCAAGACAGATTCCCAGTAGAAGAGTGGCCATTCAATGTGATTCTGCAGACCCAGACAAAAATCTTCATTTTAGTCCTACAGTGGAGACATCCTGTGTTTGTCTCCTTCCTTATCGTAATCATTTAAGATGATAAATGAGCTGGAAGTTCTCATTTTCAGTTCTTCCTTAAAAAATGGTACAGACTTTCTACACAGCCAAAAAGATCAGAGCTCGACTTAAACCAGTGTTTCTTCTATATTTTTATCCTAAATTCTAATATCATTATGAAAACAGTTGCATGCACTGGATGTAAAATGGGATTTAAAATCTATATGCACTGGACCAAAGAGTGGAGAAAGTCAGATGTGTTGCATTCTTCTTTTATCAGATCTCTAAAATGCTTGAAGGTGTCCAACATGCACTTTCTCAAAGGATGAATAAGCCTATAACATGCAAGGCACCCAGTAAGATGCCCCAAAGTACATTCTGCAAAAAGCTCAGCAAGTGTTAGGGAGAGAAGCATAAAACACTATAGTAAGAGATTTGCAATGCAGCCACTTAAGATTTGCAGTCCCTTAATGAAAACAATAAATATTTTATTCAGTTTCCTTTTCTTTTGCTCCTCCTCTTTCCGTTGAGTCCTTTTTTCTTTCTAGAATTCTGTACAGACTTATAGACTATAAGGTTAGAAGGGACCATTATGATAACCTATTTTCCTCCTGCCTTTGTTTCATAGCAGGTTACCTTCAGATTAATTTATCCTCCTCTCCTTTTTATGTCTTCCTTCAGCTACATTGCTTTCTCCTCATTTGGATCCTACATGGCCTTTAAGTAGAACTATTCCTTTCCTTCAATAACAAATTCTTTAATTCTCTTTCCTATCCCCAGTTGTTCAACATAACTTTCATTCAGCTTCACTCTTTGCAAATGAAACAACTACCATTCAGTAATGGTCTATACTTACCCAGAAATTCGGCATCAGTTGACAGGAGTTACGCAAGCTACGTAGAATAGCTCATGTAACTCCCATCGATTTCCTAACTTCATTGGCTTCTTCATTGTGCTGTGCTGATGGGAAATGGCAGGTCTCCACTGACTGCTCGATTGATCCAGAAAGATTGACCTGACATCAGCGAATTTGCCATTGTCAGTGAAGATATGTCCTCAGTCTCTTCATTCTTTCTCCAATGCTTGCCACACCCAAACACTCACAGTGCTACAAGCATCCATGCATTCACTCACCACACTCATTGCTCCTCTCCACAAGAATTATACACAATCTATTGTTCCCACACAGGCCTATGCACCACAACTCACTGCGACCCTCTTTTCTGGATTTCACACCCACCCCACACCTTTCTGGGATGATAAGAATGCCCCAAACACCCATGGGTCACCCAGGACTCATCCCCTTTTGATCTTTCATGAGCTCTCCCATAGCCTCCTCATTCTTTGAATCCTCCTTCTTAGTCTTTCTGTGTACCTCCTTTTCCATTTTCTGAGCATTTCTGTATGACACACACATATACCCTCCAGTCTCGTGGCTCTCAGAGTCACTCAGCCTCATCACCCTCCCTTCAAGACTCCCATAGGGCCTCTTTAGTGCCCACATGCCCATCTTTGATCTCTTGTTAGGGAGAGCACTTCCTCTCTGGGCTTTTCACCTAGGCCTGCACTCATTCTCTTCTTCTTACACTGCAGTAGCCATAGGCAGGAGGAGTAGGATACCTATTATGGGAATCATCTCTGATCTGCTTCATCTGCTCACAGTGCTTCCCAGCAGGCCAGGATAAGAAAGTGCAGCAGTAGCACCTCCTCCTTTGTGATTGTTCTGGAGGAAGCAGGAGAAATTTGGCTGATGGCCAGGGGAAGAAGGGTGGACAGTCCAGAAGCTGGGAAATGAAAAGGCCCAAGAGAAGGTGTGGGAGGAACTGCAGAGCCTGCAGGAGAACAGCTGCTCCCAGAGACCAAGGTCTCCTAGTTCCAAGAGCTGGAGCACTTCAAAAGGCTTGGCCCTTTTCTTACATTAGCTGCAGGAGGGGCAGGTTTTGCAAGCTATGGCACTCACTAAACCCACCAATGGCAAGAAGGCTGAAGTCACCATAATTCAACACAATGCTGATGAGATTTATCTTTTTCCTAGTTTCTCCTCTGAAGGCCTTTTCCTGTCCCCTAGTGTTATCCCACCTCCAGTCCCTACCGATTTTCCCTTTTTCTGTTTTTCCATCATTCTTCACTCTATAAGACAGGCAGCTTGCTCTGTTTCTTTAAGCCCAGTGGACTTCCACAGTACTCCCATACCCTGCAGAATGCAAGTACACCAGGCAAGTACCTGGGGACAGACATTTGCTCCTCTGGCCTGTTCTTTTATCATTGTGTGACTCTGAAGGATGGTGGAAGTAAGAGGCCAGACAAACTCATTCTGGCAATGGAATCTGGCAATTCCAACCTGACTCTGGACAAAGGGGCCACACAGAGTCAAAATGCATGATCCCACTTAAATAAATATTGACAGGTCAGAAGTCTGCTCTCTTTCCTCCACTTACCCCCTTTCATCAAGCTCCTTTACTATTGCAACCTTCATTGGCCAGTCCAGAGTCCATCAGCACCATTACTAACTTTGGGTATGGCGTGACATGAAGTGCTTCTCCCTAGGAGTGAATCACTTATTTAAAAAACAAATGCATCACAAATCAACATTGCAAAATAGCATTTCAGTCCGTATTGCAGTGCTTGTTATCCCTCTCTCTAGGGTTTAAGGGAAGACGGGGAGGGGGTGTCTTTCCAAACATTGTCCTGCAAGGGCATTGCTGGGAGCTGCAGGAGGGAGCACGAGTAGTAGTAGTAATAAAAAAAAACCCCAAAGGATTTAGAATAATATTTTATTCTACTTTCCTTGGGGTTGTTTTTTCTAGGTATTGGCTTTGGACTACATATCTCTGTGGGCCCATCAACATCTGCACATTCTGGTAAGAAGTTTATACATTTCATTTCATGAATCATTCACAAACTGCAGGGATGCCAAAGTTATGTATCTCTTTATTGTCTCCCGGTATTTTTCTCCTTCAGCCTACGGCAGAAATGCTGAGCAATGCTAGTGAGACATGATCTAATACATGATTTAATTCACTTCTGTGTGTAAGTCATTCCTTCATGTGCCAACACAGCCATGCTACCTGAATTATACATGAATTTGTGTGAGTGATTAGGGAAGGAGTGGTAAGAAGATATCAGACAAACACAACACACACATGGAATTTTTGGCACTTAGAATGAGAGAGGGTAGTAGGACATAGGTGCCCCCTACTTTCCCTGACTTCCGGGTAAGCAAAACTAATGTCTACTAAGTCTCCTAACAGCAACGAGCACCAATACTTTGATCTGACACTTAATTAACCACTCTAATTTTTCCCATTGTCTCAACAATGTTTGGAGGGAAAAGTTGTATATGAATTCTAGTTCATCTGTAAGCAAGACTTTGTCATCATCACATTCCTGAAAATAGAAAACTTAGCATGACTTTTAGATTTCATGTAGCTCTGTAAGCAGTGAGTGAAAAAATTCCAAATCCAAGTCGATTAAAAACTAGATTTCTAGATACAAATACCCCCTCAAAAAGAGAACAATATACACATGGCATGACCTGTGCTACGTTATGAATAAATTAATTGCATCTGAATATCTGCCTTTTCCCATCTTGATGTACATGTGGGTCGCTACTTAAAAGTAACAAAGAACAATCAGATTCGTTCCTCATGACAAGAACTATTTGTGGCAGTTTTAATGCTGGCTCCATTTGCATGAGGATGGCACAGTTTACTGTGGGTTATTAGACCTATGGAAATACATGGAACAACACGTTTCTCATCACTTCTTACTAACACTCATAGACTGGCCATTTTATTTGTCCGCAGAGATATGACATTTATATTGGATATTTTTATTGGGATGAGCAATGCTGCAGTAAGAACTAAAACTAGATGTTGTGAGTTATTATTTTTAAAAAGCATTGTATGGTAAAGTACTTAAAAAGGGTTTATTCTTTATTGTTTGGAAACCCTCTTAGGAGCTTGAAAACGAACTCTTATAATTTCTTTTTCTTATGGCAAATACTATTTTTGTTTGTTTCTTTTGGTTTGCTGCATTCCTAAAGAAACATGAAATGTAGAATACAGTCTCTTCACTATCAGTGTGTAAGATTTTAAAGGGGGTTATATTTTAAACTGATGGTGACCCTTTAAAGATCCATGCAAGCAGACATAACCAATTATATTAATAGATATCAAACCAAGAGAGGAAAACAGATGGCATGATGTTGCTGGGGCTGTGTACCTTTAGGTTGCCTGGATCTAGGGAGTTCAGAATGGTATCTGCAGGACCTGCCTGGCATTGCTCCAGACAATGACTCCCCATGCTCAGGCTGTGACATTCTCTTCAACTAAAAACAGGGTTCCATTTCCCTCACCACGGAACAAAGTCAGAAAAAACTCAATGCAACTTTATGACTCAAAGCATTATTTACTGTCATTTTCCAAAACAGAAAAAAAAGTTAAATATTAAATGCGTGAGTATGAAAACTATGAGAAGTCCCCTCAGGCAGCCTCACTGTGTTTAAGCTGTCCCTTTCATAATCAGCTTCTCTGCCTGTCAGCTGCTTCTAAGACATAAGAACATAACACCCATTCTGGGTCTGCCGAGGGTCCATCTAGCCCAATATTCTGTTCCCCAATAGCAGCTATTGTTACTCCCCAAACACCACAACCTACACTGTCATTTCTATATATTTTGTTGCCAGGTATTACTGTGTCCCATTGTTTAGCCTCTTTCCACCTAGTTTCCATGATGCCTATTATATCAATATCATTATTTAATTCTAGGCAGCCAAGTTCACCCAGTCTTGATATTTAAACTTCTAGCATTGTATATAATCACTTGAACATTTTATCTACATTCACTTCCTTGCCTTCATGTATTATATTAAATGAGACTTTTTTTTTTTTACATTTGACTACTCCTCATAAGCACCTATCTGTACTTTACCAACTTCTTTCCTATCCTCTTTAATAGTATAGAGAGTTCCCCCCTTTAATAAATCCATTCCTAAGGGATTCCCTCCACAACATCCCCTACAATGTTTTTAATTTTACATACTAGCAGTCTGATTCCATATTGGATTAGGTGGGGGAAAGTTCCCCTGTTCCTAATAAACCTCAAATCCTCCTCCCCTATAGCATCATCTCATCCAACACATTGAGATCCTCTCTTTCTGATACATCTCTACAGAGAAATGAGCCATGTTCTTAATAACCAACTTATTTAAAAGTCAATTAGTTTTAATGCGTAGAGATCATAAATTTTAGTATACATTACTGTGTGGATAAGACTTGCTTCTCTTTTGAAGACAGAGCAATTAAAGAAAGTGGTTGCTATACAGTGATAACGACAAAAAACGTCACCCTTATTAGGCAATCTTCTGCTACAGACTGCCTCTGAGAATCACTAAAGATATCCAGTCCAGTTCTGCTCTAGATTTATTAGAAGACCACTCCATTAAGCAATCAATTTTTGTTGGTCCATTGTATGATTGTTTAAGAGAGATTTTACTGTACTTTCTTCCATCATGATAATGACTTATACAAGAAAAAAGTTTCTCACTGATTAATTAATTTTTCAAAATTACAGCCATTTCTTTATCCACTTCAAGTAAGTTATTTCAATGTCCTTGTCCAGCAGGGTAGACAAATCTCTGCATACATTTCATTAAACTGTTTTTTTTTAATTGTTAACAATCATGGCAACACTTCTTATCAAATTCTATTAAAATTAAAATGAATGATTAACATATATATATGGTGCTTCACCACACATTCCCGAAAATAAACAATCACTGTCCCAAGGAGATTACAAACTGGATTGAAGAAGACAGATCATTGGTATGCAATGTAGTTTGAGTTACATAACTGTTGGAATCAAATACAGATATGAACAAATGATAAATTGAACAGGCTGGTCATCTATTTCAGTGAAAAAGAGTGAAGGTTCAAATCCATCTTAGTTTGCTTCCTTAATTAGGAACTCTAAATTCACAAACTGTAAATACTGAAGCAGGTGAACAGACACACAAACTACATGACTGCTCACAAAAAACAATACTACAGGGATCAAACCAAGCACAACTCAACATAAAATACACATCTAGACCTTTGGATCCTCAAGCAGTGTGGGGCCTAGTCTTACGCCTACTCACCACAGCGTCTTCACTAGTCTTCGTCAACTTGAAGCACCCTTCGGTCGATGCAGCCTTACTCCACTTGAAGGGGTGGAGTTATTGTGTTGACCAGAGCATGCTTCCAGGATCAACTGAGCAGGTCTATACTACAGTTTTTGCACTCTAGACAAGGACTAGAACAACTTTAAAAACATTTTTAAAAGAAGCTTTAAGAAGCTAAAGAACTTCCCTCCTCCCTTCTCCTTAAACCAAGGAAAACTACCAGGAACTATTCTTTCTCAATGACATTGATTGTGAAGGAGAAAGATGATTGTGTAGCTAAATCACAGAACTGGGGATAATGAGTTCTGGGTTCTATTCCTGGCCAGCCTTCCTGTGTGATCTTGAACAAATCACTTAATCAAGGAGCCTCCAACCTCAATTGTGACCTCTGTAATTCTACAGTAATACAAGGTATGAATAATAATTGTACCTCCAATTCACCCATCTGTACAAAGAGGATAATAATACTTTGTTACTCTACAGGGTGTTGTGAGATTGATTAATTAACTTGTGCAATGTGCCAGAGATCCTTGATTGGAAGGTAATATAGAAGTGAAGTTTTATTATAATCACCCATGTGAAGAGATTTAAAGTTAAGTCTTTTGAAAAATGCTCTTTGTCAACATCTCTGTCTCTCTCCTCTTCCAGAAGAACATTATGTGAACCCATCAGTCTGGTATGGTGTGAAGACTGAGCAGAAAGGAAATTCACAGAGGAGAAAATAAATGTCTCATTTACTGCAATCTTGTGGTTTAAACAGAGGAAACCAGATGTCAGTGTTTGTGTGCAGGAAAGGGGGATAACATGAGGACTTTTGCATTCCTGAGATTACAGAGCACAGCGGACAGCCAAAGTGTACAATTCTTATCTCTGGCAAAAGGGAGGCTTTCAGAAGTGCAGAAGCTAAGTTCAAACAGTGGGTACTCATTCTTTCAAATAAAGCACCCATCCATTGCTCGGCTTACGTGCCAAAGCTGGAAGAAACCTAAAGGTAAAATAAATGGATAATTGAACAGTTGTACTCTGTTTCAGCTAGGGAATGCAGTGTATGGTGTCAGATCTTGGATCGAAGACAAGTAATCTGCTGTGGATGAGGGTGTTTAAAGCATGTCTTATTGAATACAGTACAGTACATCATAGAAAAATCTCCATCTGTTTAACATTAAATTTATAATAAACATTTTAAAGAAAGGAATATTGAAGGCAAATATATACTTTAAAGCAAATTCTGAGCTCTTGGGACTAGTAATCCTTCCAGTAAAAGCCCCCCTAACGCTTAATGGCTTGGTCTTTAAAGAACGTATGAGTAATAAAATACATGGTATCATGATGGTGAGGAAGCATCAGATTCTGCTATTGGGAAACTGATGAAAGCTAAAAAGTATGTATTTAACACATGAACATTATGTGGTTATACGAATACCAACATTCATCTGATGCAATCAACTCAAAAATAAGGATATCACATTTAGCTTCACTTTTCAAACTATATATAAAATAAAAGATGGTTAAACAGTCCCAATCTGTTTGGTTATATCAGATATCTGCCTATCAGCAGATTTTTCATAATGCTCATTTTTCTTGCCCTTTTCAAAATTCAATTATTTCTCCTAGCTCGAGATAAGTAGGAACCACTGCTATGGGGATTGGTAAAGGGATAGGGGTTCTTTAACCTACCAACCACAAATTCAAATCTAGTGGAAGCTGGTGGTGTCTGAAGGTAGTTGCTATTGACAGCTGCTCATTGGTCTGTGTGAACTGTACAACGCCACTGGACATGTTCATAACATAAAACCAGTCTCACATTCGGCACTATTTTGGTATGCACGTAGGCAGTTCCAGAAAGGCTAAAGTGAAGTCATCATAAATGATCTATCCATTCATCCTTACGGATGTTTCCTGAAGGTCAGGGCTGAGGCAAATTAATGAGTGGTGAAGGGAAATCTGCTTTGCTTGCTTGTGTTTCAGCTACAGGGATGAAGAGAGAACTGCCATTTCCAAGGCTGGCTCTCTCTCTCTCTCTCTCTCTCTCTACTTCTGCTAGCACTGCTTTTTTTCCCCATCATGTACTATTTTCCTCTGAAGAGTCTGTACATTCAAAAACATAAGTTACTTTCAACAGCTTAAATATTATCTTACATTTCTTAAAATAAAGAGTCATTCTGTAGGTCATTTGAACTAATATTTAGAATTTCACACTAATTGCTAGAAATGAAATACTAACCATAGTAGTGCTTTTATTTAGCAATTGAATTGCTACCTAGTTAGAAGTCATTAGTTATGAACTATCACTTGCAGAATGGTGGTTTCTCTTTAAGGGGTAGGGCACTGTAGTGGTTGCCACAGGCCTCTTTGCCTTTCTGGGCAGTCTTCCTCCCTGCAATAATCATAGGTATCACCCAGTACACTCACCTATACTTGTTTATGTATAGTGTGCTGATAGAGTTCCTAAATCAGACTCATGGCTTTGGGCTGCTCACCCATTCTGGTCAGGAGGTGAGCTAAGAAGCCAAACACTTACTTTCCTCCCTGACCAGGTCTCTCCCTCTGTTTTTTCCCTGGCTTGTTTATATGTTCCCTCCAGCTAGGCAGAACAGATGTTCCTACTTATCCCATTAAGCTCGGTCCTGGTTTGGGTTAATCAGTGCATTCAGCTGTTACCCTTTTCCCTGCTGTTGGAGCTTTGATGGTCCTTCTTACTATGGCCCAGGTAACTGAAGGGGCTGGAGATTGGCAGAGGTACCAAGGGCTTATCTCCTCCACTCTGCTACAAGCACATCCTCTTTTCCAGGTTCTTCCCCTGATTTTGACCAGCATTCCTGAATCACATGAGAATTGGACATGGTCCTGCTCCTGTTTCCCTTTCTTCATGTCTGTTTTCCCAGTGTGCAAGAAGATGGAGTGAGGTCTGCCTGGACAATTATTGCATGATTGGCTGGCCTGGGAGGTTAGGCTGTAACCTGAGTGACTGGCAGTTGTCTGGATAGTAACTGGTTGTTTCAGCATTTCCAGCTTCACAGGTAACTGATTGGAGGTTTTCCCTCCCCATGTTGTGGTTCTGATATGGCTGTGGGAGGGGCAGTAAGGTGTATTCAAAGTAAAGAGCGATATCTAATGGGATCACTAATAAACACTACTGTATTTACAGCAAGATTCATTCCCAGATCCCCCATCCAAGCATGAATCAGTGAGGCCCAATGTAACTTAGCCTTTGAGTGCCGACAAGTTCACAGCACTGAGCAGCAAACCTCTCTCTCTCTTTTTTTTTTTTTTTTTAAATGCGGAGCACATGTGATTTTTGTCTTGTATTCCAATTTTTTAAACTTCACCAATTATTTTTGGGCATGGAACATTGTAGATATTTTTAAATCTTACTACGCTATAGGTTTGGTTTTCATTCTATTGTTTAGGTTAACAGTACCTCAACAAATCCCAGAAAATTGATTAAGTATGACTTGACTGCATGTGGACCATCCGTAAGCTGTTGTTTTCTAGTTGTCCTCTCACCAAATTCTTGTAGATAATTTGTAATAATCTTGTAGATAATAAAATCCCAGTGTGGATGCGGAGTAGTTTAGGTTGACTTAAACATCCTGAAGTTGACCTAAGCTGCCAGTGTAGGTACACCCTTTGAGTCTCCCCTCATAAGGTAGGTTTTCTTTTCTACAGATCATCCTCGTAGATCTTCTCTGCACCTATTCTGGTTTGAATGTATCTTTCTTAAACAAAGGGGATCAGAACTGCACACAGTATTCTCATCAGTGCCTTGTATAACGGTACTAACACCTCCCTGTTTCTATTGGAAATACCTTGTTTGATGCATCCTAGGACTGCATTAGCTTTTTTCACAGCCACATCACATTGACGGCTCACAGTCATCCTATGATCAACTAATACTCCCAGGTCCTTCTCCTTCTTTGTCACTTCCAAGCTCATAGAAAAAAATTCTCTAAATTCATGCTCCCACTATTAAATGCCATCCTATTTCTCTTACTCCAGTTTACAAGGTCATCCAGATCTTCTTGTATGATATCCCAATCCTTCTCTTTGTTGACAATACCTCCTAACTTTGTGTCATCTGCAAACTTTATTAGTACATTCCCACTTTTTGTGCCAAAGCCGGGAATAAAAAGGCTAAATAAGATTGTTTCCAGGACTGATTCCTGAGGAACTCCACTAGTAACATCCCTCCAGCCTGACTGTTCACCTTTCAGCATGACCCACTGTAGTCTCCCCTTTAACCAATTCTTTATCCACCTTTCAATTTTCATATTAATCTCCATCTTTTCCAATTTAACTAATAATTCTCTATGTGGAACTGTAGCAAATGCCTTACTGAAATCTAAGTAAACTAGATCCACTGCATTCCCTTTCTCTAAAACATCTGTTATCTTCTCAAAAAGGGAGATACGGTTGGTCTGACAAGATCTACCTTTTGTAAAGCCATATCGTATTTTGTCCCAATTTCCATTAACCTTGATGTCCTTAATACTTCCTTTTTCAAAATATTTTTCAACACTTTGCATACTGTTGAGGTCAAACTAACAGGCCTGTAGTTACCCAGATTTAAGAGGGTCCTTGGTCCTGCCATGAGTGCAGGGGACTGGACTCTATGACCTCTCATGGTCCCTTCCAGCTTCTATGATTCTAGTCTATGATTTTTTTTCCTTAAAAACAGGAACTATGTTAGCAATTCTCCAGTCATATGGTATAACTCCTGAGTTTACAGATTCATTAAAAATCCTTGCCAACAGGCTTGTAATTTCATTTGCCAGTTTCTTTAATATTCTTGGATAGAGATTATCTGTGCCCCCTCTCTCCCCCTCCAATTTAGTCCGATTAAGCTGTTCAAAATTGGCTTCTACCTCAGATGTGGTAATTTCTACCTCTTATCCTTATTCCCATGAGTCACCCTGCTACTATCCCCCAGCTCTTACTTTACTTCTGTTTTTAATAAGGCTAATGATTTGTTTAGGTAACGGCCTATGCCCAGATTATCTTTACCCTCCCCTCCATCCCCGGTGCTTAGTGGTCCCACTTCTTTGTTTTCTTTTTATTTATAGTGCAGTAAGACCTTACTATTGTTTTTAATTACCTTTGCAAGGTCCAACTCTACTTGGCTTTTGGCCTTTCTCACTTTATCTCTACATGTTCTGATCTCAAAGAGGTAGCTTTCCTTGTTGATTCCTCCCATCTTCCACTCCTTGTAGGATTTCTGCTTTCTCCTAATCACCTCCCTGAGATGCTTGCTCATCCAGCTTGATCTACAATTCTTGCCTATGATTTTTTTCCCCTTTCTTTGGATGCAGGCTTCAGTTAGTTCCTGTAACTGTGACTTGGAGTAATTCCAAGCTTCCTCCATCTTTAGATCCATGAGTTCTTCTGTCTAATTCCCTTAATATTTTGAAGTTAGCCCTTTTGAAGTCAGAGACTCAAGTCACAGATCTATTTTTGTTTATACTTCCATTTAGTTTGAACTGAATTAGCTCATGGTTGCTTGAACCAAGGTTGTCCCCTACAACCAGTTCTTCTATGGGTCTTACTACTCACCAATACCAAATCTAAGATGGCATCCCCTCTCATTGGTTCAGTAACTATTTGGTGAATGAATCTGTCAGTTATCACATTCAGGGAAATCTGGGCCCTATTATTCCTACCTGCACTTGTTCTCCCATCTATATCTTAAAGTTAAAGTCTCCAATAATCACACAATTCCCGGCAGTATTTATTTCTTTAAGAGCATTATTCAAGGTCTTTATGTCAAAATCAGATCCTGGTGGGCTGTAGCATACCCCAAGCACTATTCATGGGGAAAGTCAAGTAGCTTTCTTCCCCAATGTTATTTTTGCCCAGACAGACTCTCTTATCTAATCCATCACTTCTAATTTCTTTACAATCTACCTCATTATTGGTACACAATGCTACTCCTCCACCTTTGCTTTTGTTTCTGTCTTCCCTAAACAGCACATGCCCTTAAGTACCTGGGCACCACTCTTGACCATTCCACCATGTTTGTTATTGCTATAATATCTGGTTTCACTTTCCCTACCCCTAGCTCTAGTTTCTCCATTTTGTCACTCAGACTCCACACAATATACAAACATATTAATTTTTGCTGTTTGACTTCCACTCACAGTCCTTACATGATTTGACACACGTCATTCTACTGCCAGTATCACCTATTAGACTGGTATCTACACTATCCTTCCTCTTGATGTCCATTTTCCTACCAACTGCTGTGTCCTTTCTTACTTCACATTCCCCCCCCTTAATGTTAAAATCAGGTGTGGAGATTACCTGGGCATCTCCCAACCATCTCCCCCCAATCCCTAGTTTAAAGCTCTCATAATCAGTCATGCCTGTTTCCATCATAGAAGCCCATTTCCCTTCCTATTCAGATGAAGTCCATCTGAAGAGAAGAGTCCTCTTGGGGTGGGGCACCGGAGGTGGGGGCTGGCTGGCATAGGGAGGGGCCCCGGGTCTTCAGAGCAACCAGGGGCAGGCCAGTGCTTGGGGGGGGCCTGTGGCCCAACCAGTTGTGTGTGTGTGTGGGAGGGCAGCCAGCACTAGGGATGAGAAGTGGAACCCCCAAGCCAGAGGTGATCTTCCTCTGCCCCAAGCTGGCCGGTCTGCCATTATAGGATAGCTAATTCCAAAAGCCATAAATATAAGAAATAAAAATCGCACAATTAAATTAAAGTGAATCATAGCAACTTTACTGGAATCAAGACAGAATGAGTTTTGACTAATCCTGAAATTAAAAACTTTATGAACAAAATTACATAATAGATAAGCAGTTACAGAAAATAAAATAAAGATGGCTATGACAGTGGAAGTTACAACTAAGAATTTAACAAGAAATATTTAAAGTTTCTCAAGTAGAAATAATCAAACTTGTTAAAGAATTTCAAAAATCCTTATCACAAAGTGATTTTAGAAAAGAACATTTTCAGAACAGAATTAAATACTGTTGCTAAAATAAGGAATCTTTAATATGGATACTTGTTTAACACTTAACTGACTGAACTGTTTTCTGAATCTATTACATTTCATTACATTTTTAAAGGTATTAGGAATTTCTAAAAAGTGCAGGGGCCTGTGGAGACACGCAACTCTCAAAAGTTCCTCTAAATATTAACTCTGCGGAGTTTTCTTCATCCCAGTTTACAAATGGCAAGAGAGTAAGAACTGAGATTAATAGAGACCTCAGGTTATCATAAAATTAAAACAGTGCCACATTCAAAAACCCAAGCTATGATAACATCCACACCATCCAAACTACACCCCACAAGCAAACTCAGTTTCACTCTGAGCTACATCTAATATTATACACAAACAAAACAGCTAAAATTTTCAAATAGTTGCTCCCCTTTTTCATAAGAGATCGCAAAAACAGTCCTTATGAAACACTGTGCTTTTACAACACCTAAACAGATAGCAGATATTTTAAGAAATGCATACATAAATGCTTCAACAAGTTTAAACAAAGCATACTATTCTACAACCCAGAGCTGAAGTTTCTTTGGAGATAGATAGGAGAGAAAGGAACAGACCTGAACCCAGCTTACAGGGCGGTCTTTTGGCCAGGCATTTCAAAGTGGCCAGTGGCTAAATAAGCTCGGTGAAGGAGACCCAAACCCTGCTTACAGCTCCTGCTCCTTAAGCAAAGGGGCTGAAAAATGGGCTTGAGTGAAAAGCTCACACTAGGAGAGACCTCCGTTCCCTCAGTAGAGGGGAGTCTCTTTGCCCGGGCAACTCGCTTGGGATTTAGGATGGCCAATTTAGATAGAAGGGAAAGGAACAGACCTGCACCCTCTTTACAGGGAGAGGTCAATGGTACAGGACATTTGAAGGGCTACATCCCAAAGACCTGACAGCCACAGAGACCTCAACCCTTCTTAAAGGGCGGTCGCTCAGCCTCGGGTACAGAAGGGACCCCGAAAGCCTTCTTTCTCTTGGTAACAAGTGGACCATGATCCCTGTTTACAGGGAGGTTCTTTTACCATCACTTGATGGGGCATTAAGGCTACGTGGAGAGGGGAAATCCCAAGCCCTCATTACAGGGAGGGCCGTGTGTGCAACGTGCGTGTTGTTTTTCACTGGCCTTTTCTTCTCTTTTCCTTAAATTCCTTTGGTGACATTCTCGCGTTCTGTATTTTGTCCTTGGTGTTCGGAGAGGGAGAGAGAATGAGACGGAGGTCTATTGTGTTAGGTGATGTCACTTAGTACCTCATGTTTAGTCAGTGCTTCTGGGTTTCTCCATTCGGCTCCTTTGTCCTGTCAGTATGCTCTAGCTAATGGCTCTCTTACCCATTACCTACTGGGCAATCAGTGCCATTTTCCATCCAGCACCTTCTGCCTTGCCAGCGTAGGTACCTGAGTGTTTTCCCGATCTTAACCTCCTGTACTGCAATGCCAACCACCTACGGGCCTTCCTACCCAGCACCTCCTTCCTCGTCAGTATGAATCACTTTGCCTTAAGAGCATGAGCTCTCTCCAGTCTTCTCATGCCTATCACTTCTTCCCCAGTTAACCCAAAGCACTGCAGGGGTTTTCTCACTGAGCATCTCCTGCCCAGTCAGCTGGAGCCACCCCCAGTCTTTCATGCCCAGCATCTCCTGACCATCAAAGTGAGCTGCCTCTGGACTTTCCCTTCCAGTCAGCACCCCTGTCCTGTCAGCATTCGTTGCCTCAGGGTTTTGCCACCCAGTTTTTTCTGCTCAGTCATTGTGAGCCACCTTTGGGCATTCCCACTCCAGACCTCTGTCCTGTTAATTCAACCTACCTCAGGGCTGTCCCACCAAGCACCTATTGGCCAAATAGTGCAAGGTCCCTCAATGGTTTTTCCCCTCAGCATCACCTTCCCAGTCAGTATGAATAGCCTCAGGGCTTTTAGTCCTAGCCCCTTTGCCTGTCCGTGTGAGCTGCCTCTGGGCCTTCCTTTCCAGTCAGCACCTCTGCCCTGTCAACATAAGTTGCCTCAGGATTTTCCCACCCAGTTGTTTCTGCTCAGTCAGTGTGAGCCACCTCTGGGCTTTCTTACTCCACACTTCTGCCCTGTCAGCTCAATCCACCTCAGGACTTTCTTACCCAGCACATAGTGGCCAATCAGCACAATCCCCCTCAATTGTTTTCTCCCTTGGCACATCCAGCCCAGTCAGTATGAGACACCCCAGGGCTTTCCGTCTCAGCCCTATTGCCTGTCAGTGCGAGCTACCTCTGGGCTTTCCTTTCCAGTCGCACTTCTGTCCTGTCAGTATGAGCCACCTCAGGGCTTTCCCGCCCAATACCTACTGGCCAATAGCATGAGCTGCCTCAATAGTTTTCCTGCTCAGGTCCTTTCCCTGGAAGCATGAGCCACTTCAGGGTTTTCCTGCCCAGCTCCTACTGCCCACCCAGCACCTCCTGCCCTGCCAGTGCAGAGCACCTGAGGGTCTTCTTGCCCTTCGTCCCCTGCCCTGGCAGTACCAACCACCTCCAGGTTCTCCCACACAGCATCTCCTGCCTACTCAGCAGGAGCCATTTTTGGAGTTTCCCACTCAGTGCTTCTGCCATATGAGCATGAGCAGCCTCCAGGTTTCTCGTGCCCAACTTAAGCCACTGCAGGGGTTTTCTCACTCATTGCTTCCTGTCTACTCAGTAACCAATTCAGCAGTTTTCCTACACTGTTGCTGTGAGACATCTTTGGGCTTCCCCACTCCTCACTTCTGTCCTGTCAACATGAGCCCTCTCAGGGCTCTCCTGACCTGTGCCTACTGCCCAGTCAGCTCAACCCACCACTGAGCTTTCCCACCCAGCACCTACGGGCCAATCAGCATGAGCCGCCTCAAGGCTTTCCTTCTCAGCCCCTTTGCCTGTCACTGCAAGTTGCCTCTGGACTTTCCTTTTTAGTCAGCACCTCTGCCCTATCAGAAAGTTGGCCTGGGCTCTGGGGGTTTTTCGCCTTCCTCTGTAGCACAGGGCATGGCTCACCTACCGGTGAATTCTCTGTATCTTAAAGTCCTTAAATCATGATTTAAGGAGATAAATAACTCAGACATAGGTTGGTGGCCTATTGCTGGAGTGGGTGGGTGAGGTCTTGAGGCCTGCATTTTGCAGGAGGTCAGACTAGATGATCCTACTGGTCCCTTCTGACCTTAAAGTCTATGGCTGCGTCTACACTTGTAAATTAAGTCAACTTAAGCTTGTTTAAGTCGACTTAATTTACCCTGTGTCTACACTACAGTTTCCTTAAGTCGACTTAAGCAGCTTGCTTAAGTCGACTTAAGGAAAATAAAGTCAACTTAATGAAAATTAAGTCGACTTTATTAAACCTAGATTTAAATAGACTTAAAGCTTAATTCAACTTTTTAAAGTTGAATTAAGCCAGTGTAGACGTGGGGTAGCCCTAAGTCGACTTAAGGATACCCCAGGACTACACCAATGCCCTCCCTGCTGGGAGGGGGGCATAGGAGGAACCTGGCATGCCCCCCAAAGGGCAGGGCAGAGCCCTGTGTGACGCTGTCTGGATTTAGGGAAGCATTTCTGATATTTTCTATTCATGAATCATAAATGCTATAATCCATAGGAATTATGTCATTTTTGGTATCAATAGAAAGGTAGTAATTTGCTGGGAATGATTATATAGTTTATGTATAGGAATTGTCTTTCGATTAGAAGTTAGGAATTTGGTGTTATATCTATACTTTAACTTGTGTGAATCCATGGAAATACCCGAGACAAGCTGTCTACAGCCATTGTGTCCTTAATGTTAAGGAAGGTCCCAAGTAAAATAGGCCCAGGGAGAAACCTGATGAGCCATTAAGGACATAAGGAATACAACCATTGTGTCCTTAATGGCTCATCACATTACTCCCTGGGCCCATTGCACCTGGCAGATTCCTTAACATTAAGGACACAATGGTTGTAGACAGCTTGTCTCGGGTATTTCCACAGATTCACACAAGTTAAAGTATAGATATAACACCAAATTCCTAACTTCTAATCGAAAGACAATTCCTATACATAAACTATATAATCAATCCCAGCAAATTACTACCTTTCTATTGATACCAAACATGACATAGTTCCTATGGATTATAGCATTTATGATACATGAATAGAAAATAATATCATAAATGCTTCCCTAAATCTGGACAGCATCACACCCTGCCCACATGCCCTGCCAGGGTCCCTGTCCCCCTTTGCCCCATTGCACACAAGGGGTGCCCCTCCTGCCACCGTGGACCTGCCCAAGGTCCCCCTAGCCCCTAGAAGTCGACCTAGGCGTCCAGTGTGGATGCTCTGGATCGACTTTGTAAGTTCCCCTTTAAGTCGACCTTAATTTTAAGTGTAGACGCACTAAGTCAACTTAAAGTCGACTTAGTTAAGTTGACTTAGTTAAAGTCGCCTTAAAATTACAAGTGTAGACATAGCCTATGAATCTATGAGCCACCTCAGGGCTTTCCCGCCCAGCAGCTACTGGCCTATAGTGCAAGCTGCCTCGTGATTTTCCTTCTCAGTTCCTTTGTGTCTCGTGCAAGTTGCCTCAGGGCATTCCTGTCCAGTGCCTACTGCCCAGTCAGCACAGATTGCCTCCATGCCTCTCCTGTCCAGACAGCTCAACCCAACCCTAGGCTTTCCCACTCAATACCTCCTGCCATGCTAGTGCAGGGCACCCAAGGGTTTCCCCACCTTTCATCTCCTCCCCTGGCAGTGATAACCGCTTCTGGGCTTTCCCACCCAGGATCTCCTGCCTAGTCTGTGCAAGCCATTTATGGAGTTTCCTGCTCAGCATCTCTGCCTTATCAGCATGAGCTTCCTCCAGGCTCCTCAAGCCCATTGCTGCTTTTCCAGTGGACCCAAAACACTGCAGGGGTTCCCTCACTCAGCACTTTCTGCCCAGTCAGCCTGAGCCACACCCAGGCTTTCATGCTCAGCACCTTCTGACCATCAATGTGAGCTGCCTCTGGACCTTCCTGTCCAGTCAGCACCTCTGCCCTGTCAGCATGAGCCACCTCAGGCCTTTCCTGCCCCATTGCTTCTGCCCAGTCAGTGAGAGCCACCTCAAGGCGCAGGGCTCAGCACCTCTGCCCTGTCGGCTCTACCCACCTCTGGGGTTTCTCACTCAGCACCTCTTGTCTAGTCAGTGAGAGCCAACTCAGAACTTTTCCCACCCAGCACCTCCTGCCAAGTCAGTGAGAACTACCTGTGGGCTTTCCCTTCCAGTCAGTATCTCTGCCCTGTCAGTATGAGGTGCCTCTGGGGTTTCCTGCCCGGTACCTACTCAGGAATCACAGTTGCCTCTGGGCTTTCCCACTCAGCAACTCCTGCTGAGACAGTGCAGAGCACCTGAGGGATTTCCCATCCTTCGTCTCCTGCCCTGGCAGTGACAGCCACCTCCTGGTCAAATATCAGGCCCACAATGTGTGTCTCAAAGCTGAAATCTGGAGCTTACAGCGAGCTTTGACTTGCAGAGAATTTTCAGTCCATCTTGTTTAACCTCCATAACAACAATTGCATATTCCCCCACCATACTGAGGCCCTTTCCTGTGCCCTCTCTATTTTCCACCACTGCACTGAGTTGTGTAGCTGTCACTAGGCTACGATTTCCACTGAACCAGTTTCCCTAACCCAACCCTCCTCCACCTCCAGTAAGAGACACCTCAGAAACATTCTTAAACAGCCCAAATAAATAAAAATAACATTTGTGTAGCAGAATAATTTCCCTGTATGTTTTAAAGATTCCAAATCTAGTCCAAGTTCAAATCAAAGTTATTGTAGCCAATATCTTTGTGGAATGCACCAGCATAAAGGGTTTGAGTCTGTTACCCAGTCCCTGTCCCACTCCTCTTACTCTGCTACCTTATACCAATAGGCTAATTTGCGGGGGGAGCGGTAATTGTGTTTGTAACCATACATAAGACTGAGATTTTTGTCTCCAAGTGAGGCACAACTAGCTCTTAGCTTCTGTTTCCAGTACTCTGATGACCCTACATACCTTTGGCTGTTGCCAGGTAGCATGGACGACTGCCTGAAAAATACGCTAACCAAGCAACCCTCTGACTGGGCAGGGGAAAGTCTGTAAGGGAAATGAATAACATTCTTAGACCATCTGAGTCACACATTTCAAACCTGAAAATTACTGGCTGAGACCAGGAGAGGGCGATGAGCACATATAATGTTGATGATTAGCAAAACCCAAGTTACTGAATGGTATGATGGTTTTCCTCTTTGTACTCCAAAGTCAATATTTACTTACCCACCTCATTTGTTCTTGACAAGCTATGTGCCTGAGAGAGAATATCATTATATTTGTGACAGATCTACGTTCTCTCAGAAACATACTTATGTGGAGGCAAAGTTTCCAGATGAATCCTGTAAATGTAAACCACAAACCCCTTCCCTCCTCCCAATTCAGAATTTGCTGTGGACAGCTTGCTCTTGTGCAGGATTGAAGCATGTGTTTAACTGGATAGCCTCCCAGAAGTCCACAGAAATTTACATTAAATAAAACTGAATAATCATTTCAATATGGGATAAGTGTTGCAAAGAACTTCTGTTTTCAGGAATTGCTTTTACAACCCCATTGCACATATAAACACTCTTTTTTCCCCCTGATGAATACTTTTATAAATAGTATGTTTATTCCACTTGGGGTTCTCTCAGAGTATTTACCTTTGGGTGAACTCTGGGAAGAAAAAGCAATCCATCCATTAACAAAATGGGGACAGTATTTGTTGGTGTCTTTTCCAAAAAATGAAGCTCAGTGCTGTTTGCTTTGCTTGTAGGCCCACTGTAGACATAAACAACAATAAATCCTACTAGACTCAGGCATGTAATTTTCTTTGTTTTCCTTTAAGAGGAAACTCCCTTTAGAAAGACACAGTAACTTCTAATTTCAAAGACCTTATAATACAAAATAAGGGGTACTTTGGTTAAAGTAAAAATAACATTCTGAAAGCAATTGAATAAATACATCATTAGCTTCAGGTGTAAATATGTGCAGAGTCTGAAACTCAAGAATGACATTTCTCTTTCAGGAGCTTTTTATAGCTGGAGTGGAAATATGTTCCATAAGTAATTGGGCCAAAAAACCTGAGTACTGAATTTTTTATTTTTCCACTTTTTTTGTGGTCTGGTTAGCCTCTATTGGATTCTGTTTTTGTCCCTAATGTATTAGTTTAACATTTTACACACACAACATTTAAACCCCTTCTAAGGAATTCAGAATAGCTTCTGTACCCACAGGAGCAAACAGATACATATTATTCACGTATCTAATAGTCTGGTGGTTTACCATAGTGAGAAATTGTCCACTATATATTATGGTTTAACCTCAGTGATGGGAGTTTTTTCATGAGTTGAAATGAGGTTAGCTTGCTTTTTCCAAGGAAATTGTTGCTTCACACTTATGGGATTATTTTCTTAACTTCTGGGATATCCTTCCATGTGTAAAATATGTAAAATATTTTTATTGTATAGTAAAATTATGTTCTCAAGTCACAAGAACAGTTACTCATCCATTTTCATTCTCCCTCTGGTTATTGAATTAAGTCACTTATCTTGAAAGAGCTCAACAAGCTTTAAACTTTTATTTATTAAATTATTATATAGTAATGTGAAGAATTTTAAAGGAGAACAAAATGGAGGTCAGATTGAGTCAGAAAGGGTGTGGGGCTGGATGGAAAAAATGGAGAGGTGAGAATGGGAGAAGAAATAAAGATTAAATTATACTAGCCTGGGTTAAATTAGCTGGTCTGGATATTCTATACAGATATAATACAGAGAGACGTGTGAGTTTCTCCTCTGTACTTTAAGCATGCCCAGAAAGTCATCGTTGGAGGGAAATGAGTGAATACACAGTGTCCTATGCCCAGTTATCATCAAGCTTCTTTTGAGCAAGTAGATACTTGTGGCAGCCCTGCGGGTTTTTTGTTTGTTTTGTTTTGCAATGTGCGTCTTGGCACTACAAGGTAGGAGCCAGATTTTAGAAACAGAAAATAGGGCTAGAGAATATAAACCTGTGCTCTGAACATAAACTTCTTGCGGTTCAGAAAATTAAACCTTTTCAATCTATTTAGGATTCATTCTAATCCCTGTGTTTAGAAAACAAACCATACAACAAAGGATGAAATGTCCAATCATTTCCTCCCCACCCACCCCTCACCCCAATGACCATAGCAATTTATTTTGTGACTTTGTCAGAAGATGGGGTTAGGTTGGGTCTGTGTTTGGATATGAGAGCCTTCAGGAAAACCTTAGTGCTAAAGGAAGTAGTGTTCGGGTGTCAGGAAGTGGCACCTTTCACTCTCACCTGGTACTCTGTGGTAGTTTTCCCACTGAGGTATCTGAACACTACATTGCCTAGAATCAAGAAAGTAAAATAAAATAAATGTGCCTTCCTCACAGATCCATGCATCATTCAAAGGCGTTAATTTAACCGCACAGTGCTCCCGATGGAATCTTCCAGATGAAAGATCTATGGAAGGCTTCAGTGTCCCAGACAAGGAAAAGCACACTCCAAAGCAATAGGAGCACTTCAACAGGAGCACCAACTGACCGGCACTTCACTCTTGAGCTGATGGCCATAGTGAGAAGTGAAAGCTCTTTCAAAAGCACCTATTTAATGGGTGCATGAGGAGGGTTAGTGCTTCACCTACTTTTTGGATTGCCCAGCACCACTGTACATAATCAGTAATCCCAGCATGGTGTTAGAGAGCACTATGATGCTGCCGGTGATGTCTTGCAGATAAAATGTAAAATCACCTACATAAAAATGGGATGTTAACTTCAAATTAGAAATAAGGCACATTATTTTAAGTCAGGGCAGGGGTCGACAACCCCCGGCAAGCATGCTAAACCTGGCACACTATTCTATTTTGCTCTTCTGAGCAGTATGCGGTGCTGCAGCTGCTCCCCCTGCTAGCTCCACCCACCAACAGGGCCAGGGGCCACAGGAGCTGTGCATGTGCCACAGCTCCTGTCCCCTGCTGGCCCCACCCCCTCACTGGAGAGTGTGGCCAGCAGGGGAAAGAAGCCACCGCACATGGGGCTCCTGTCCTCTGCTGTCTCTCCACCCGCTGAGGAGCACGGCCAACAGAGGACAGGAGCCTGTGTGTGGGGGTGGGGCCAGCAGGGAGAAGGGTGAGGTGGGCGGAACTGGCAGAGGGGCTGGCAAAGGTTGCTGACTCCTGAGTCAGGGTAACTAACCACTGGAACAATTTACCTAGGGTTGTGATACACTTGCCATCAGTTTAAATCTTTAAATCAAGATCGGATGCCTTTCCAAGAGAGATGTTTTAGTTCAGCTAATAATCATGAGCTTGATGCCAAAATGACTGGGTCAAATCCTTTGGCCTGTATTATGCAGGAGGTCAGACTAGATGATCATAATGGTCCTTTCTCTGGCTTTAAAAAAATCTATGAATCCAAATTTCAGCATGTATAATCTACTTCTATTCTTCTATTCTAGAAGTTTCCCCAGCAGTTTCAATGAAAGAGTATCCCCTTCACTTCCTGTCTAAAACTATAGTGTAATGTTGCTTTTAAATAGCTGGCATGATCCGCCAGAGTGGTGTTTGCATCTCAGTTGTTGGTGAAGTAGTTTCTACAATGTAAAGTACTGTGGGATGTTTCACAATAAAAGCTGTGATATAGATGTATGTTGTTATTGTTTAGTCTTGGTAGTGTGTTTTACTAGTTGTGGTGATGACAAAAAATGAAGAGGAGAAGAAAGTGGTGTGTGTGTGTGTGTCTGTGTGTGTAAAGAGAGAGAGATGATTCCTTGCCTTCCTCTCATAGATCAGACACTTTAAATAATGCTCTATCCCTATTTCTCCACATAGTAAAATGGAAACTTTGAGGAAATTTTACAATAGTAATTTCCTACCCAAAACAGTAGTGTTGAGAATCATTCCACTTTCAGAGCTACAGTTCAAAGTATGAAAATAGCAGCATCTCAGGGCTTTTTCAGTCCTTTAAAAATAAATCTTAGGCCAACTAGGACCAGTTTAAACATTCTACTGTAGTAATTATCGGAGATAGGGACAAACTGACCCTGGTGAATTCCACGGGAGTTATACCAGGAATGAATTTGACTCAAGGTGTTTTAATGAGGTATCTACTATAAACATACTGAACATCTACCTCCTATATGGGAAACTCCTGTTTACAGAATTTTGCCCTTTTATCTGAAGCAGGAACTTGACTGCTGAAACCTGTGTAGGTCAGGGTTTGTGTAGGTTTTCTGTTTCTCCAAAATTTCCTTCCCCTCCTGATATCCATGTTGGCTCCTACTGGTGGCTAGAAGCTACCAGCCCTGACACTTTCTCCCCAGCTAGGCAGCAAGATAATGTCAACAGGCCAAGAATTAGCCTTCTAAACTCATGAATTCCCATGCCTCTCCAGATGAACTATGCCATTGAAATCATCTATTCCCCCACCTTTGAAGCCTGATTCCCGTGGAGCAGTCAGAAAGGAGAAGAGCAGGATGATGCCAAGAAGTTGGCACATTTCCCTGAATCTCTTTTGATCATGGCAGTGGAGAAGGTGAATGGCATATTGTGATTGATGACAGAATTCTTAGGTAGCTCTTCTTTGTTAAAAGCTTTTAAAAAAAATCAAACATTTTATGGAGATGGACCCCAACTGTAAAGTTTGGAGCTGAACACAGATCTAAAGATTCCCTAAGATTTAAGGATATTTTTGTGTGTGTGAATGTGTGTGACACACTATAGTATGTGTCTGTGTATTTGTGTAGGTCTAGGATTTTGGTTCAGGCCCATCTATTAACTAGTATACTTTGGAATGTTAGTGTTATCATACACATCTGTATACAGGAGATCTTTTTTCTAAATAAACACACTGAGAGACAGAAAATATTATGATGAAAATCAGACCAAAGGAAAAACCGCAGGGGATATTCTACTTGAGTCTGAATTGTGGAGTGTCTGCTTTGTTAAATAATACACATAACTGCATGAAAGGTTTTGCATGGCTCTAAATGACTTAAAATGTTGCATTTATTTTAAGTGCTTCTGTAATGGCAAACATATTATGCAGCTAAGCAAATTATTGTGTATTCATTGTCTTTGTTAGATAGGTTTAAAATCTAATGCAATAAAACTGACCTGTTATCCAATTCCAAAGGGGTAGCCGTGTTAGTCTATTGTAGAAAAACAACAGAGTCCTGTGGCACTTTTAAAGACTAACAGATTTATTTATCGCATAAGCTTTCTCCCACGAAAGCTCATGCGAAAAATAAATCTGTTAGTCTTTAAAAGTGCTACAGGACTCTGTTGTTTTTCTGTTATCCCATGACACCTTTCCCAGAGGATCATACTTGAATCCATATCAGATATTTGTTCAAGTATCTGGTTACCAGTATTTACTGTAAAAAGAAAATAGTATTCAGTAATATTTTTTGCACCTGCTAATGAAAATACTTGTAGATTTTTCTCCTGCTATCTCAAATTGGTAGGATAAATACTATTCTTATTACTTTGCCATGCTTTTGATGCCTCTTAAAAAGCATTTCTTTCAGTATAATTGAGTTCCTTTGAATTTTTGCATTCAACCATTTCTTCATTTATCTGGGTGGTTTGGAAGGACTAAAGTGAAATGTGACAGTAACCCATAGCTGAAGACAAGAATCTGTCTGGATACACACTCAACATGTTTGTACAACTACTATATAAAACAAAATGGAATAGTAAAGGAATATATGTTTGATCATAATATTGCACATAAGACAAATGTTTTATATTCAGTTTGGACTAATCCATTAAAGTTGTTATTTATATTGCCATAGTGGCCAAAACTAATAGGATCAGAACCCCATCATGATGTAATTGAACAAACACTTATGTGTCCCTGCCCTGAAGAGCTTACAATATTATTTAAGAAAACATGAAAACAATAGGAGAGAATTGGGGAGAGAAGATAATGGCAATGGTGATGAGATCACGCAGTTGCACAGGATAAGAATGTGAACACCTAGCTAACCTCTTACTTGATTCAGAACTCACTGTCTCCTATAAATCAAGTAAATAAATATACTCCATACTCCAATCTCCGAGACTAGAGAGTAATACTTAACAATGAAGAACTAAACACCAGGCTAGATCAACATGTTGGGTAAATTGACATAGCTTCAGTGAGGTTCTGACCCATTGTCTCATAGTCCAAAGATAGAAATAGAAAGCTTTTGAAACTTCAGTTTACTTCAACCACACAAAAACTTTACTTTTTCTGTATCTATAAAATAAACAAAGAATGTAGAGATCTATATCTATATCTTATCTGATGAGCTAAATAGTCTTAATGTATCTCCTGACAATTCCTTCAGGATGAATTCTTATAATATGAAGACTTTCGCTTAACTGTGCTGGACTAGCTGGTTACATTGGGTCAACAATGCATTGGCATTCATTTTAGATATGCATTGCTCCAGTACCTCCAGGAAAGAAACATATTCACTGGAAAATAATTAGCTACTAATGCCAGATATAGAAACCTGGCATTTGAGATTTTCAAAGGGGTTAAGGGAATTAGATGTTCAACTCCCACTGGCTTCAGAGGGATGTGGGTTCCTAGGTCCTTTAAGCCCTTTTTGAAACTCCTAACCTATATCTCACCCTATAAAGTCCATTTTTCATAGGCAGATCTCTCCATCATGCCAGAGATGATGTGATCTGATTCTTTCCCATCACTTTTCATTCAGACACAAGTCATAGACTATAGTTGTAATATTCCTGAAGTGCTGACTTTCTATAAATGACATTGTTGATTTCCATATTCATTTTTGCTCCATATCAAATTTGTTCAGTTTGTAGGAAAAACATTTCTTTTTCTGTTTCCCAGTTCTACAAATTCACGTTGGTATCTGGAAGCCAAGCAGAGTTCTTTTCATCTTGTATATTACTCTCAGTCATAGGGGTTCTGCAAAGCAAATTAATTACCTCAGTTACATCTGTGCACATTCAAAAAATGTTAATAATGTGGTTTCACAGGTGTCTCTGAAGACACAATCTGATACAGTGGGAGTGGCCAGGAGTAGTTGAAGGCATAATTTACCCAGAATCATTTCTATTACTGGAGATGATGCACAAGATGGAAAGGAACCAACTTGACTGTCAGGTACCAGGTGGATATGACAGTTAGGGAAAACAGTTTTACCGGAAAACTAAGCAAATTGATATGGAAATCAGTGAAAGACTAAGAATATGGAATTCTATATGCCCTTTTTACAGGTCATCTATTATGAGAGAGCTGCATTTTAATATCAGTTTCCCACATTATACATAGCTTTGGGGATATCCATATGAAAAATTATGTCCCCAAATTTCTTCATGTTGCCCTTTAAATAGATCTATAAACTTTTTGGTGGTATAAACAGTAGAATCCTAAGTGGGGACAGGGAGTTTCTATTAACTCTGTATCTGGCATTGTATTTCACTATCAAATTACTATGTCCAGTTCTGATCTCCTCAATATTAGAAAATATGTCTTCAAACGAAAGATTTAAGGAGCTCAATCTATTTATCTTAACAAAGAGAAAGTTCAGGGATTACTTGTTCACCATCTATAAGTACCTAGGGGGCAAGAAAATATTGATAATGGACTCTTCACTCTAACAGGGAAATGTTTAAAAGATCCAATGGCTTGAAGCTGAACCTACAAAAAATACTTGACATGAGGTGCAAATATTTAACAGTGAGAGTAAGTAATTATTGAAATAACTTATTAAGGGTTATGGTGGATTCTCCATCAAGATTGGATGTTTTTCTAAAAGATGTGCTCTAGTTCAAACAACAATCCAGGAAAGTTCTATGGCATATGTTATCCAGGAGGTCTGACTAGATGATCAGTGATATCTTTTGCCTTTATAATCAGTGAATAAATTATGGGATTAGTTTGCAGGGAAATGGGAGACATTGTCCTCCCCCAGGGCTGTCCCGAAGGAGAGGTGGGGCCCAGGGCCAATTGGCCTGGCGGGGCCCCCAACCCCCTCCCATGCTGGGGGGCGGGGGTGAGGTGGAGGTATCCCACAGGCCGGGCTCTGCACTCCTGCTCTACCCCTGGCGGTGGTTCTGGTTGGCCCAGAGGCCGGGATTCGCTCTCTCACCCCACCCCCGGGACCGGCTGCTCTACTGAGATCCATTCTTCCGCCCCTCCCCCCGTCACCGAAGGCAGTGGGGAACAGCACAGCAGGGGGGAAAAGAGGGGCAGCAATGTGGGCCCTATGCTGCCCCGCTGGCAGTGTGGGGCTCACAGAACTGCGGGGCCCAGGACAGTCACCCTGCTCATCCCCCTCATCTAAAGATGCCTCCCACACCACCACAAAAAAAAAAAAATGAAACGAAAAAACCCCCTGCAATCCTCAGGCAGGTGCAGAATTTGCCTCCACATGCACAATGTCCTCAGTTGGAGCAGGGAACTTTGGAGCTGAGTCCAGGACTAAAGACAGACTGCATTGCTAACGACAATGTATCTGGAAGAATGGACTACTGAATCATGTTTGGAAAAGGTGTGTATTAATGTCCAAGTTTCAGCTTTGCAGATCTCAGTGATGCAAATGTTCCTGAGCTGTGTCATGGGGGAGAAACAGATCTCATGAAATGGGCCAATACCCTAGAAGGGGGATGCATACTGATAGATTCATAACAGGAAACGATACATCCAGAAATCCATCTAGAGTCCCTGTGTGGAGTCTGTGGCCCTTTTGATCAGTCAGCAATTGACACAAACAGTCCAGACGTCCTCTTAAATGGCTTGGTCTTCTCTAGTAGAAGGCTAACAGCTTCCAGAAATCCACTGTGTGTTAAACAGTGTCCTTCCTGGTCTGATACAGTTTAGGGGGAAAATGGGGAGATAGATGACCTGATTAATGTGGAACTTAGACAACCTAAGTAGAAATTTAGAGTGAGGCATAATGAAACCTTGTCCTTGATGATAACATAAAGGTTTCCCTGATTCTTCAGGCAGAAGTGATGGCCACTAAGAAGGTTGTCTTCAAGGATAATTTAAGGAAGGAACAGGTTGTCATTGGTTCAAAAGGAGATCTCATAACAAATTGAGAATTAGATTCAGATCTATGGTCAAACTAATAGTGCCAACACAAGACAGGAGTGGGTTCTTTTGCCTGAAGGAAAAGTTTCCCTGATCCTTTGATAAATCTCAGTGTTGTGGGATGAGCGAACACGCAGAATCCCTTAAATGGGGAGTGAAAGGCTGTTCGAACTTTGGCAGGATTCATAGATAAACCTTTCTTTTTCAATTCTAGGAAGTAGTCTATAACATCTAAGAAGGAAGAATATGCAGGTGAAAGATGGTTATGGTTGAATCCTCTGGTTGAATCTTTTTCACTTTTGGAGGTATTTTGGATGTATTCTTTTCCACTGTTCAACAATACCTGTTGTACTTCCACAGGGCAAGCAATCTCTATTCCCACAAACCATTGAGAAGCTGTATCTTGAGGTGAAGAACTCTTAGGTTGGGGTGAAGAATCTGATTAGCCTCTGGAGAAAATAGTTGTAGAATGGCTGGAAGGTTGATTGCTGGGCAGACAATCAAGGGAATTAGATAAGGATACCAGGCCTGTCTCGGCCATTTTGGAACTATCAGTATGTCCCTGGATATGTCTTGTCTGATCTTGTTTACCACTTTTATTATTAAAAGGCATTGGGGGAAATGCATACAAATGACTCTTGATCCATGGGAAGAGGATGACATCTCCCACTGTGACACGGACCAAACAGCCCCGTAACCAAAACCGTATACACTTTTTATTGGTGTGGGTGGTATAAAGGTACACAATTGGAAACCCCCAGATCAGAAATACATGACTGAAGGTCCAAGAATCCACAGAGATATGCCTGCTTTGAGTGGCGGGTGGGATGTTTTGCCTGGAAGATATGCCGCCAAAATAAGGATCTGATTGACTATGCACTAGATCCATAATTTTACTGCTTCAGTACGAAGAGACTTGTTTGTACAGCAGAAAGAAACTTGTTATAAGATCAGCTCTTGATCAGCCAATCATGGAGGTAAGACTATTATCGCTTATTGATGAAGACATGCCATGAACATTGCTAGAACCTTTGAAAATATTCTCAGAGCAGAGGTAAATCCAAACTGAAGTATCCAGTACTGCAAGTGGCCCTGGCTTACCAGGACATGAAGAAATCTCTTGTGTCAGGTGAGTCATAATATGCAAATACATGTCTTGAAGGTCAAGGGTTAAAAACTAATCCCGTGGATCCACTGATGTAATTATACCTGTAAGAGTCATCATTCTGAATGTTAATATTTTCACAAAAGTTGTTTAGGAGTCTTAGATTTAAAATAGGTTTTCGCTCTCTGTTTTCTTTTGTTATCAGAAATACTTGGAATAAAAATCACTCTGTGCTGAGCAGGAACTAGCATTTTAGATTCTAAATGTAGAAGAGAGTCAATTTCCTGTCTCAGCAAATGCTAGTGAGAGTGATCCCCGCAGAGGGATGGAAAAAAATGATGAAATGGGAGGAGGGAAGTGAAAATGGGTGGATTAGCCCAGTGTTATGACTTTATCTCTTTGTTGGATGTCATCTGCTCCCATGCCAGTTGAAAGTGGGAAAGGGTGTCTCCAAATAGGGGGAGGCAAGCAAACTGGTGCAGCTTAAGATGCAAAAAACAAGGATGATTTGGACGTTCAATCAATCTGTCAAACTGATGTTTTGGCAAAGAAAAGAGTTATGTGGTTGAATCAGGTATAGTACATGGTCTCTTTCTTAAAACCTTGGTTTCTTCCTTAGTAGGGGCTTAGTAGGTCTTTGAAAACCAGCGTATTGGACAGAACAGGGTCTTTGGGCTTCCTGGGATCTACTATATCTCCATTTACTTCCAGGTGTGTAGCTACCAAGAGCGTCTTTCAATGTATGCAGTGACTTATTGTGTTCTCAGCAAAAAGTTTCAAACCACCAAAGGTAAGGTCCTCAGTGTATTTTGGACTTCCCTAGGGAGCCAAGCGAGCTGGACCCAAGAGTGCTGTTTTGTAACAACTGATGGAATGAGAGCAGTGGTGTCTGGGGGATCCAGAAAGGCTTGTAAAGATGTCCTGGTAAGCAGATGACCCTTGGCTATGATGGCTTGGAACTGAAGTGCTATATATTGTTTGTCACAGAAAGATGTAACCCCCATTAAGCAAGCTACCTATGCACATGAGTAGTCCCACTGATTTCAAATGGGACCACTCATGCTGAAAGTTAGTCTTAAGTAGCCGACTGAATCAGAATCCAGTAGTATACGTGAACTTTAAAAAGAAGCAATAATTAAATACAGAGGTGAGATGAACGTGTTGTGTTGAATACCTGTTATCTCACTAGACTTTTAGGACAATTTTTATACAATTATACTGGGTGGACAAGAGGGTTGGATGGCTTAGGCGATAGGTAATGAACTGTGGGACCTTTTCCCTCTATATCTCTCATTCAGAACCAGTGGTGGACTCTTCGGTGTCCTAAGCAAAATAAGCTAAGGATCTTAGTTCAGTTTCTAAAGGATATTTGTATTGATAATCTCTGCAGAGAGAACAGGGACTGAATGAACGTAACTAAAAACGGAGGGCTTTAGTCTCCAGGATTGTTGCCAGCACCTTTTATGACTCATGAGATCTACATTCACTAACAAATAAAAAACTGTTCTTTGGAAAAAATGATAAACAATGTCTGAAAAATGGGCAAGGCTATTCCCAACTATTGCTTTCTTCGGTTTCATGAAAAACAGTTACGTAATCAGGCAAAGCACAAAAGTTGTGGCCAGAATCCCAGTGTATGGAAATATTTTCTAACATCACACATTAGGATGCAACCTGCTATTTGTAACACTAGTAAGATTTATGGGAAAATCAGAAAGACAGAGACTTCATTTTCTGAAATGTATTTTCCTTCTTTTTTAGACTTTCCATTTTATTCAGTCTTAGTCATGGTTTGTTCCAGTTAAGACCTGAAGTGGAGGATAAAAATCAATAACCACAATGAAAAAGGTCTGAGAGACTGAAATGAACTAACTGAAAAAAATTAGAAGACCTCTCTGTAAAAGAAACAGGAGAACAGTGGCCTAACATTAGTTTGTCCCATGCACGTGTGGGAAATATCTTAGTACTAGAAGACCCTATCTAGTAAATCAGGGGTGTCAAACTCATTTGCTATAGTGGGCCAGATTTGACTTAAATATACTTCAAGAGGGCCATACATACCATAAATCAATGGTTCCCAGCCTGTGGTCCGTGGACCACTGATGATCTGTGAGGGTATTCCAGGTGGTCCGTGGGGGAAAAAAAAAGATAATTACTACAGATAAATGTACTGTGATAAGTACAATATGTTTGTGAGTGAGCATAATCATAGAATCATAGAATAATAGGGATGGAAGGGATCTCATGAGGTCATCTAGTCCAACCCCCTGCTAAAAAGCAGGACCACTCCCACTAAATCACCCCAGCCAGGGTTTTGTCTAACCGAGCCTTAAAAATCTCCAAAGATGCAGATTCTACCACCTCCCTAGGTAACCCATTCCAATGCTTCACCACCCTCCTAGTGAGAAAGTTTTTCCTAATATCCAACCTTGACCTCCCCAGCTGTAATTTGAAACCATTGCTCCTTGTTCTGTCCTCTGTTACCATCGAGAACAGTCTAGCTCCCTCCCCTTTGGAGCACCCCTTCAAGTAGGTTGCTATCAAATTTCCCCTCAGTCTTCTCTTCTGTAGACTAAGAAGCCTAGTTCCTTCAGTCTTTCCTCATAAGTCATGTTCCCCAGCCCCCTAATCATTTTTGTTGCCCTCCGCTGGACTCTTTCTAATTTGTCCACATCCTTTCTGTAGTGGGGAGCCCAAAACTGGACACAGTATTCCAGATGCGGCCTCACCAGTGTCGAATAGAGGGGAAGTATCACATCCCTCGATCTGCTGGCAATACTCCTATTGATGCAGCCTAATATGCCATTGGCCTTTTTGGCAACAAGAGCACACTGTTGGCTCATATTCATCTTCCCGTCCACCATAACCCCCAGGTCCTTTTCTACAGCGCTGCTACTTAGCCAATCGGTCCCCAGCCTGTAGCAATGCATGGGATTTTTCCATCCTAAGTGTAGGACTTTACACTTGTCTTTGTTGAACCTCATGAGGTTTCTTTCGGCCCAGTGTTCCAATTTGTCCAAGTCTTCCTGGATCCTGTCCCTGCCCTCCAGAGTATCTACTATTCCCCCCAGCTTAGTGTCATCCGTGAACTTACTAAGCACGCAGTCTATTCCATCATCAAGATCATTAATGAAGATGTTGAACAGAACCGGCCGCAGGACCGACCCCTGGGGCACTCCACTTGTTACCGGTTGCCAACTAGACATCAAGCCATTGATTCCTACCCGCTGAGCCCGTTGATCTAGCCAGTTTTCTATCCAGCTTACGGTCCACTCGCCCAACCCATACTTCCTTAACTTGCTGACGAGAATGCTGTGGGAAACCGTATCAAAAGCCTTGCTAAAGTCGAGGTATACTACGTCAATGGCACTTCCCGCATCCACAGATCCAGTCATCTCATCATAGAAGGAAATCAGGTTGGTCAGGCAAGATTTGCCCTTGGTGAATCCATGTTGACTGCTCCTGATCACTCTATTTTCCTCCAAGTGTTTCAGGATGGATTCTTTGAGGACCTGCTCCATGATTTTCCCAGGGATTGAGGTGAGGCTGACCGGTCTGTAGTTCCCCGGATCCTCCTTTTTCCCTTTCTTGAAGATAGATACTATATTTGCCTTTTTCCAGTCCTCCGGTACCTCCCCCGTTCGCCACAAGTTCTCAGAGATAATGGCCAGTGGCTCTGCAATCACTTTGGCCAACTCCCTCAGCACCCTTGGATGCAGTTCATCTGGCCCCATGGACTTGTGCACGTCCAATTTCTTTAAGTAGTCCCTAACCTGACTTTCCATCACTGAGGGCCGCTCTTCTCTCCATTCCACGTTACCCCATGTAGTAGCCTGGGAGCTGGCCCTCCCTGTGAAGACTGAAGTAAAAAAAGCACTGAGTACTTCAGCCTTTTCTGCATCATCCAACACAAGGGTGCCTGCCCCATTCAGTAAGGGACCTACACCACCCCTGATCCTTTTCTTGTTGCTAACATACTTATAGAACCCCTTTCTGTTATCCTTCACATCTCTCGCTAGATGCAACTCCAATTGTCTTTGGCCTTTCTGATTTTATCCCTGCAGTCCCGAGCAATATCTTTATACGCCTCCCTTTTCATCTGTCCAAGCTTACTTCTTGTAAGCTTCCCTTTTATGTTTCAGCTCACTGCAGAGTTCCCTGCTAAGCCACGCTGGTCGCCATCCACATTTGCTGTTCTTTCTGCACATCGGAATGTTATCTTCCTGTGCCTTTAACAAGGTTTCTTTAAAATACAGCCAGTTGTCTTGGACACCTTTCCCCTTCATATCAGCCTCCCAAGGGATCCTGCCCATCAGCTCCCTAAGGGAGCCAAAATCTGCTTTTCTGAAGTCCAGGGTGTGTGTTCTGCTTCTTTCCTTCCTTCCATTGATCAGGATCCTGAACTCTACCATCTCATGGTCGCTGCTGCCCAGGTTGCCATTTACTTCTACTTCCCCGATCAATTCTTCTCTGTTTGTGAGCAATAGGTCTAGAGATGCAAGGCCCCTCTAATAATAAATTATTAGAAATAGCTGCATTTTTAATACTCCTTGATATATAAGTTTGACTCTCGTCAGTCATAGGCTATGTTAAAAATGTTTAAAATGGCTTGCTTACATGGTGGTCCGCAAAAGCTTTCAATGAGAATGTATTGGTCTGCATAAAGGAAAAGGGAGAGAACTGCTGCCATAAATTGAAATACTACAGCACTCTCGTGGCATTGCAGATACTACTCTCTCTCTCTCAGGGGGAGATACAATCTTGCATACCCAGCGTTCTGTAATACTGTGAGACCTGACACTTTCATGGCATTGCGGAGTGCTGGGTATGCGAGACCACACTATCTCTCTCTATTAGGGAGAGAGTGTGGTCCCACAGAGTGCAGTCATGGGCCAGATGGAAGAGGTTCATGGGCCAAATCCACGTTTGACACCTCTGCAGTGTAAACAGTGCCTATCAAGCATTTTTTAAAAACTATTATGAGCAGGCCCATTCAGCCAATTTGATCAGTCCTGGGAGAAAACACTATACCAATTGGGATGTGGATGCAGGACTGGATCCCTGAATCAGGGAAATTTACAATAAACATCCCCACTGGTTTTAACACCTGGTATAGAGGGACCCATTTTTATCATTATTTTAGTCACACCAGCAGGAAAGCAACCTGATGCTAAAACAGTCCAGTGGAAAGGGTCTTATCTGCACTGAGGCTGCCATCAGGTCTAACACAAATTCTACTGAAACTATTTTGCATATAAACAAAAGAGTCCTGTGGCACTTTTAAAGACTAACAGATTTATTTATCGCATGAGCTTTCGTGGGAGAAAATCCCATTTCGCATGTGGCAGTAATTGCCTTAGTGACCTAGTGTATCTAGCAAAGGCCCCAGGTCCTGCAAATCCACATGCTTAATTTTTCATACATTGAAATCAATAGAACTCTTCCTAGTAGTCAAGCGTCATACAAAAGCTAGGTATTAATTATTATCATTATTATTAATTGGATGGTAGCTTAGTTAAAAATCCTTGCATTTTAGGATCAAAGCTGATATTTTTATTGAAAATATTATAAGTACTGTACAAATGGACACATTTTATGTTATTGCAAAAAGTAGGTGGCAAATTTGATTTGAACCAGCTTTCCTTGACACTGTTAGCAAGTCTGCTCTGAAAAATGGAAAGTTCAGGAGAGTGAAGGAGAATCTATTTAATGCATGAAAGGAATTCCAGCCCAGCATTCACCCAGGACTGACAGAGTCACATAAAAAAATTCTCATTAACAAACTAGACCTGAAGGAGCCCCTTTTCATTCTGTCTCCTTCCTTTGAAATGATTCATTAGCAAACATTTGCACCTGTTACAGCCACTGAAAACACACCAGTCTGGAGTTTGTCTGTGCTTCATGGGTGTTTAGTTACTCCCAGAGAGTGAAATAGTGTGGTCTGATTTACCCGCACCAGTGTTTATACATTTTTTAAAGCAGGAAGGGGAAAAAATCAGATCAAATATCCATCCTTTTCCGCTCTTGCAGGGAAGCCATAACTTTAGGGGACAGTTGCTTAGCCAGGTTTATTTTTTCTGCTGATAATCTAAGTCTCTCCCATGTGAAATTTCATTTTTCAATGAACACTTACTCTGGGAGGCAGATCTGTAGTGCATTTCTCATGTGACTCATGCAGAGAAACAGAAATGAACAGGCAAGAGTTTATTTGCTGAGGGTTTTACCTCAATTAAAAGGGCATTAAGGATACTTGACTCTCACTTAAATCCTCAGTACTGGCCATCTTGTGGGAGATGTGTTGGCCAGAATATTTCCCAGAAACATGTTTCCTCTCTTACGGGGGGGGGCCCCCCCCCCTTCCAGTGCTGATGAGCTAATAGCATTTTTCTTTTGCATATTTTGGCACTTCCCCACGGCCTGGCAGGCTGAGAGTGTCTGGGTGCCCCGAGGCTCGCCCCAGCTTGAGACGTGTGCATATGCAGCCAGAGGTGTGTATATATAGACTGAGGGATGCGTTTGTCTCCTTCCCCTTCCAGGAAGCTACGGGTGAGGGGTAAATGCGAGGCGCTGTCATCCTCGCACCGCACGTCCCCCCTCGCATTACGTGAACAAAGAGCGGCGGAGCAGCCCGCCAGGCGGGCTTGTGTAACTTTGCAAATGTGCCAGAAAGTTTAAAATCCCGCAGCCCTCCTCCTCCTCCGCCCGCCTCCTCTCCAGAGCCCAGCCAAAGCCGGCAGGCGATGAGAGGCGGGTCGTTTGCTGCAGCCGCCGCCGCTTCTCAGAGCCGCGTCCTGTGAACGCCCAGGCAGCGGACGAGCCCCCCGCACCCTTTCGGACGGTCTTTGCCTCCCGGGGATCGAGCCTGGCTGCTGCCCGCGCCGCTCCGCCAGCGCTCCCAGTTCGCGCCCGCCGCTGGCTCGGACCGACCCGGGGCACGATGCGCGCGGCGCTGCTCGCCCCGTTGCTGCAGGTGTGCGTCTACCTGAGCTGCCCCCGGCCCGCGGGCGGCCTGCCGCGCCACAGCCCGCCGCCGCCAGCCGCGTGGAGGCAGCGGATCCAGTGGGAGAACAACGGGCAGGTGTTCAGCCTGCTGAGCCTGGCCTCCCAGTACCAGCCGCCCCGGCGCAGACAGGCCGCGGCCAGCCCCATCCTGCTGCTCCGAAACAACGCCACCGCCCCGCGGGGGGCTGCTGCTGCTGCTGCAGGAGCCGGCGTCGCCACCGTCACCAGCCGGGGCTCGGGGGCTCGCCACTGGTTCCAGGCCGGCTACCAGTCGCCACCCGGCAGCACCGCGGGGCAGAGGAGCCAGGAGACCACGAGCGGCTCAGCCGGGAGTCCTCCCGCGGGGGCGTCTCGGCCCCGCGCCTCAGCCCCCGCGGCTGGCCCCAGGAGGAGCAGCAACAGCACCAGCCCGGGGGCCGGCAGCCTCCCCCCCCTGAGCAACCTGAGAGCCGGCCGGGAGGATGGCATGGCGGGCGACGACCCCTACAACCCCTACAAGTACACGGACGACAACCCCTATTACAACTACTACGACACCTACGAGAGACCCCGCCAGGGCAGCAGGTACCGACCCGGCTACGGCACCGGCTACTTCCAGTATGGTAAGAGCGCCCCAGCCTGCAGCCCCGCCGATTCCCCGCTCCCCTCCAGCCCAAACGCCAGCGCAGCACAGAGCGAGAGGCGCCCACTCCCAGCATGCTCCGCCTGCCGCTCCCACGAGGCGAGAATCTGACACCCGGCTGGTCGTGGGCTTCCTAGACTCATCTGGTGGCTTTATGGGCGACAGCCCTCAGGATTTGCCAGGCTGGCTGCCGGCTTCAGGGCTGGCCCAAGGGTTTTTGACGCCCTAGGGGAACTATGAGTTTGGCACCCCCTATCTTATAAGCAATAATATATGTAAAAAATTCTCTTCCGTCTAATTTGGTGTCCCTTAAAGCCTGGCACCCTAGGGACCGCCTAGTTCACCTATATGATTGGGCTGGCCCTGCCCGGCTGGCTCGGAGCTTAAAAGCTTCTCGTGGCTCTGAAAAAAGACTCCGGTTTAAGGGAGGGGAGGATATTGCCACAGAAAGGACTTAAGGGCGGGGGGGCACCCTGTGGCCAAAATAACTCCTCCTCATGCCTGAGAGTGAAACAAAATGTGTGTGGATACGCTCTTGGTTTGATTGTGCTGTTGTGTGGTTGGTTTGATGAACTGCAGGTCTCCCTGACTTAGTCCCGGATCCCTATTACATCCAGGCATCCACATATGTCCAAAGAGTGTCCATGTACAGCCTGAGATGTGCTGCTGAGGAGAACTGCCTGGCAAGGTAAGGTATCTCTGCTGACTCCTCCTTTACATTAACCTCAGACACTTCCTTTGGTTTCTCTCAGCCTGGGTGCCCAAAGGCCAGGAAACTAGCAGGGCAAAGAGAGGGCCTGAAGATAACCCTGTCCTGGGTCTAACTTCTTGTGTTTCCCTTGTTATCATCCATCAACAACAGACAGCAAGAAAAGGAAATGTACTAGCCAAGATTTTTAAAATAACAAGTGCCTTTGGGTGCCTCCATTTTACAGAGCTCAGCTCACTTGAGATGCCTGATTTTCAGATGGTAGATGTCAATCTGCACTTTCTGGAAATCAGACCCCTTGAAACATCTCTGAAGTAAGACACCCAAAATCATTGTTACTTTTGGAAATCCTCATCCGTGGTTTTAACTGGAATCTGACTTTTTCAACTCTTTCTTCTAATTTGAATAAATCATCTTGTTTATTTTTTAAAACGTCAGCAGGTGCTGATTTTTAATCCTTTGTGTGGGTTACACAAAAATACTGGATTTATTATTCTTGTATACTTGCAGTGCAACATCTGTTAGACAAACCTATTAGAAAAATATTTGCAGTAATGTCTTAGATTTTTGAAAAAAAACAAAAACCTTTGCTATCAAGTTATTCCTATCCACTTGGCAAAGAGGGATTTTCCCATTTTGACTGGCACTGAAATGAACATGGCTGTGTTTCATAAATTTAAATTGTATAGTACCTTACCATGCAAACAACTTGTTTATTCAGTAGTATCATAAACTGCTCATAGCACAGGATTAGGGAATATTCTTTGTTTATTTGCTGCAGGAAAGACATCAAAGGAAGCATAAAAGGTTGTTTATGTGGGCCCCACAAAAATGGCTATTTGAAATTGTTCTTGTAGGTTGATGGGTAGTTAAAAATCAGCTCTTTAAAGGTTTCGATAATTATTTAAAGATAGGCCAAATTTGGGACCTAGATGTCTTGACCGTAGTTTTTTAAACTACAGTGGAAACAGAATCTACTGTGGCCATGAGATCACACTACAAGATATTTTGTTTTACAGAAACTATTGAAAAACAGTTTTTCATGCCAACTACCGCCAGTTTTAGTGATCTTATGCTTTTGGCTATTGTTCAACACCACTGATGTCCCTAAGTATCAAAGAATTCCCAACCAATGCTCACCGTGGGTCAAATCCTGCTCTCACAGAAATCAATGACCAAACTAACATCAACAGAAGAACTTAGTCCTAGAATGTTACCGAAGTTTGCATGAAATACCAGCAGCTTCTGAGCACGTCATGTGGGGTTTTTGAACATCCTCAGCTATTTAAATTAATGGGGTTAATCATAGAATCATAGGGTTGGAAGGAACCTCATGAGGTCATCTAGTCCAACCCACTGCTAAAAGCAGAACCACTCCCACTAAATCATCCCAGCTAGGGTTTTGTCTAACCGGGCCTTAAATGTTTCCAAAGATGGAGATTTCACCACCTCCCTCGGTAACCCATTCCAATGCTCCACTACCCTCCTAATGAGAAAGTTTTTCCTAATATCCAACCTCGACCTCCCCACTTGCAACTTGAAAACATTGCTCCTAGTTCTGTTTGCTGTTACTACTGAGAACAGCCTAGCTCCCTCCTCTTTGGAGCACCCCTTCAAGTAGCTGAAGGTTGCTATCAAATCCCCCCCCAGTCTTCTCTTCTGTAGACTAAATAAGCCTAGTTCCTTCAGTCTCTCTTCATAAGTCATGTGCCCCAGCCCCCTAATCATTTTCATTGCCCTCCGCTGGACTCTTTCTAACTTGTGAATGTCCTTTCTGTAGTGGGGAGCCCAAAACTGGACACAGTATTCCAGATGTGGCCTCATCAGTGCTGAATAGAGGGGAACAATCACATCCCTTGATCTGCTGGCAACACTCCTACTGATGCAGCCCAATATGTCATTGGCCTTTTGGGCAACAAGAGCACACTGTTGACTCATATTCGGCTTCCCATCCACCATAATCCCCAGAACTTTTTCTACAGTGTTGCTACTTAGGTGATTGGTCCCCAGCGTGTAGCTGTACATGGGATTTTTCTGTCTTAAGTGCAGGACTTTGCGCTTGTCCTTGTTGAACCTCATGAAATTTCTTTTGGCCCAATGCTTCAATTTGTCTAGGTCTCCCTGAATCCTATCCCTGCCCTCCAGAGTGTCTACCATTCCCCTCAGCTTGGTGTCATCTGTGAATTTATTGAGCGTGCAATCTATCCCATCATCCAGATCATTAATGAAGATGTTGAACAGAACTGGCCCCAAGACCGACCCCAGGGGCACTCCACTTGTTACTGGTTGCCAACTAGACATTGAGCCACTGATTCCTACCCTCTGAGCCCGATGATCCAGCCAGTTTTCTATCCACCTTACAGTACATTCATCCCACACATACTTCCATAATTTGTCGACAAGAATGCTGTGGGAAACCGTATCAGAAGCTTTGCTAAGGTCGAGGTATATCATGTCAATGGCTATTCCCGCATCTACAAATCCATCTCATCATAGAAGACAATCAGGTTCATCAGGCACGATTTGCGCTGGTGAATCCATGTTGACTGTTCCTAATCACTCTATTTTCCTCCACATGTTTCAGAATGGATTCTTTGAAGATGCCCATCAACATGGTAGTTATGATATCTTGTCACAGAAGGCTGAATGCCATTCATAAGCCACGACCTGTTTCTGAAGGAATTTTGAGTGTCTTAATATTTTACAAATATATTTATCCTTTTTTTTGCATCATTGCAGTTCAGCATACAGGGGAGATGTCAGAGACTATGATAATCGAGTGCTTCTGAGATTCCCCCAAAGAGTGAAAAATCAAGGCACATCAGACTTTCTGCCAAGCAGGCCCCGATATTCATGGGAGTGGCACAGCTGTCACCAGTGAGTGAAGTGCTCAGTATTGTACCTCCTATTTGTTTTTTTAATTTGCCACTTGTTAATTATAATGGGATGTGATTTGCTACTGTCTCTAGGGGAAAAATAGCTATAGGATTTGGGTGTCTCCTCCCATTTTATGGTAATTGCTCCTTATATAGTTACACGTGTGTGGATGAAGAATTGAAATGATCAATCAAATGAAAATAAATAGTTCACAGCTCACATACAAATGTAAAAACTTGGGAGCCAATACTTTAGCTATCCAATTTCAAATCAGTTTAGAATTAGGTACATATCCCATCCATTAAATTCAGTTTTGCATAAGACTATTGCCCATTAACATTTACTTACATAGAACTAAGCAGTGAACTTAAACACAGTTAATTATAATTCATGCCCCAATATATATAGATATAGATATTACTTACACATTCATTTAAAAAAAAAAAAGGAATCTTTAACTATCGTGCATGTCATTTAGTCCTCAAAGGAGCCCTATTATTTTATTTCATGAGTCAAGGAACATTTTTCTCAATATTGAAAAGAGGAATTTGACTAGTTCTTAATAATCACTTGTACCTATATGAAGCCTCAGTTTCAGTGAAAAGAATTTGAGTTTTGCATAAAAAGTGATGCCACAATAGAGCCATTTAGCTCTGTCACACAGTGCGCCAGCGTCACCTTTGCTAGACAAACATTGATAGACACTTGGCGAGATAAACATTGGAGAATATTTGTAGCATTTGGGGACTTAACATTTTGGGACCTAACAAAACTCCATATGTGCACTTACATCTGTTCAAAGAGTCTTGATGTATACAAGTTTGCAATCTTTCCCTAAATTCAGATATTTCACATCAGAATATATATGTGTGTGTGTGTGTGTGTGTGTGTGTGTATTCTCGTTAGTTTGTTTTCTCCATCTATGTGAGAAAAATAGAACTGTAGAACAAATTCATGTTACAGCTAACGTGTGTGACATAGGACAGAGAGACACAGACAGACGCACAGTGAAACTGAGTGGAATGGTGCACACTGTGAAACAAGGAAAAATAGGTTTTTCCAGAACAGCTTAAAATTAACAAACCAGAAAGACTTTGAATGTCAGTTTATATATTTGAATGTAAGTAGCAATTCCTTCAGCTAATCAGATAAGTAATGTTAGTACACAGAGGATGTATCTTTAAGCAGAGTAGATTGTTTATTTGCAAATATAATTAGGAAATGCCACATGTACTGGGGAGACTGGAAGTGGAATAATAAGCACAACTCTTCAGCCCCTTCCACAAATAGCAAACTTGCCTGGAATTTATAGTATGTGAGGTAAGTATTCCTAGCCAAGCAAATTGCCAGAAGGCAATCGTTGCAATCACTCAAATATGAACTGTTTAAGTGCTTGTCACCATTATTGGAAAAAAAGAGACAAAAACAGGAAATTTTTGGAAAACAAAGGAAAGACTCTGGATTGGCTTTAACGAATTAAAATATGCAATTTGTTTTTAGGTTATATTTTTATACAATGGCTGAAAACAGATGAATAAAAAAAATCCAACAGTGGCGCCACTGAGAAAAACATTAGTTTGATGTAAGAAACAGAAATTGCAGGATGTACTTTAAGGAAGGTTGATAGGAAACATGATTAATATTCTGATCACATGTTTTGGCAAAAGCTGCCTCTGCTAACTGCCCTGTGATCTAACAGACATTACCACAGCATGGATGAGTTCAGTCACTATGACTTGCTAGAAGCAAGCTCACATCGTAGAGTTGCTGAAGGGCACAAGGCAAGTTTTTGTCTCGAAGATACCTCCTGTGATTATGGATACTATAGACGATATGCATGTACAGCGCACACACAGGTAAGAGATGGTTCCAAAGAACCAACAGATTTTCTTTCTTGCAGTTTGCCTTACTAGAAAGATTTTATTTGACATTACAGGCCCCGATTCTCAGGTGCCTTAATTAGCTATGATAGAATTGCCCTGGGATAGGGGGAAACTGCTGGTGGCATAAAGATAGTATAGCAGCTTGTGTACGCTCCTTCCACGGTAGGAGAGGATGTGGCTGCTGAAAGTGGGTAGCTGGGGCGTTCTTGCACCCTGACTGACTGGTCCTCTGGAGCCATTGGCAGTATATTAAAACAGTCCTCAAGCTATTCTGAGTTAGATTGGGGGACTGGCCAGCAGGAAGCCCAAGAACAGGGGCAGCAAAGAAATCCTTTAAGGTCTCGTTGCCCGCCCCCCCCCCCCGCCAAATAATTCTGCTGTCTTTGGCTTCAGCTAAGGATCAGAGCTAGTGTTGTCTCCTCTCAGAGCCTGATAGTGTAGAATGCTGTGTCATCGATTCCCAAAGCTATCAAAGGGGGCGTGAGAGGATTCAGTACACAGCATCGTGCATTATGCATGCGTCTAACAGAAATTCACACTGATGGGAGCTGGGAATATCATATATCCGTTTTCTGCAATTTTTAACCTACAAGAGGTAGAAATTTTTTCCCTGAGAAATGGCAAACATTTTCCCCATGGTTGATGTGTCCATATTTAAATCTTAACTATAATGAATGATCTACAACATGTAAAGTATGTGAAGGGGTTTTAAAAATACTCTCTCTGTGTAGGTTACAGCTTTGAACTAAGTAACATATATAACAGCAGGAGTACTTCTGCCATCGACATCAAGGCTGTGTCAGCATTTCTACTGGAAACCCATAGTTCTAGGAGTTTGTAATTGGAATGTAAAACTCCTCTCCAGCTTCAAACTTGGCACTCGCTCATAAGCTGATTACTAGCTGGGGTCAGGAGGGAATTCCTGTATGGCTTTGTATTGCATAGACAAGTGCCTTTTGAGGGTTTTTCATTTTCCACTAAAGCATCCTATACTGGTTCCCGTTGAAGATAACAGATTTGATGGACCATTGATTTGTTTAACTGTGGCAATTCCTATATTTATAGCAACAAAGTGGGAGGAGTTTTTTGGACACACAGAGCTGGAAAAATCTCTGCTACCATTTTGGAGACCCTCTGATTTCTTGCAGTCATTGCTGAGGATTCAAAATCTGTATTTGCCAGAAGAGAGAACCCCTATTAGGTCTTTTTTCCACTGAACTGAAGCTCTAAACAAATAAAATATAAAGATAGCCCTTGAACTCCAAGAGCTTCCTATGCCAGAAGAGTACTTTACTGTTAACACTGGATACAGAATTCATTTATGGCCAAAGCAAATACTCTTAATTGCCAGTGGAGTCTTGCACTGCTTCTGAATACCCATAAATGAGTTTGCAGGTGGATAATGAAACAGGAGCAGTGTCTCCCTCTTCTCCTTATCTCACAAAAATGGTGATGAGTATTTTTTGCTGAATTGGTCTCTTGACAGCAGCTTTCAGAACTCCCTCCTCAGATAGAGAAGATCCAAAATGACATTTTCAGATAGTGTATCTAGTATTGTAATGTCTCGTGCAGGAATCTCCTTAAGCCTGCCACACTTGTCTAATGGCTTTGTACATGTTTCCCTAATGGATCAAAATAATGCCTTTGGTTTAATTTAATCAGGGAAATAGGTAAGGAAAAAAAATCTCAGGTGTTTAGTCAAAATTTCAGATGTTTATTTGAACTGTACCCAAACCTCTGGGGCCTGTAAATCCAGAATTAAAATATTGCAAACTTTCCATTACTTCCTGCTTCTTGTCAGACTGAAAATACTGTGAGGACAGCCTCCCTCATAGTATTTCTGCAACGCTGGTCCCAAGCAGTCCTAGAAAAGTGGTGTATGAAAAAAACTTAGGAAGAACGATAGCCAAAACTTTCTGAGGCTCAAAAGCCTTTCAATTGAAATCACAAAGTTTTAGATACAGATTTTGGTCAGTTCTTACTTGAAATGATTCCTTTACATCTTGTAAATAAGCAATGCTTTAAGTAAAGACTGTCAGATAGTACTTATATATAGCTAATTTAATTTTCAGAGATCCATAATCAGTAAATAAGTATTTTATAAAGGGTATAAATAGTAAGGCTGGTTCAAAGTTTTCCATTGGAACTGTTTTTCGGCTGGAAAAATGGGTTCTCAAAATATTTTCTGAGAAATGTCTGCTTTCCACAGAAAATTTTGATTTTTCATCATACTGATCACCTGAAAACTGAAACATTTTCAATTCTGAATGCAATCATGGTGATACATAGAAACTGTAGTTGGGAACTTCTTGCTCTCTTTATCCCCTGTAGGTTGGGATCCCCATCCTATTCATATCTGCTATAAGCATTCCCTTAGCAAGAGGGGAGACAGTGTATAATAGGAGATCTAGTCCCTCAGAAGCTCCGCCTATTAAGAATTAGAGTATGAAACATGTGAAATACAACTTCTATGAGACCCTGCAGCAGCATTTCAGAATTGAAATATGTTTTTTGGCTAAAATATTTGTTTTTTATATTTTTCCCATGAAAAAACCACCCCTATTTTCCAAGTCAATACAACTGATGTGTCAGAGCTAGGTAGTATATTTAAACAAACAAAACCTAGAAAGTTCAGATGTAATGCTTAACTCCTTCATTGGTGCCTTTTTAAAAAAAATGTTGTGCACGAACCAAGTATGATGGCATAACCTGAATTTTTTTTTACTATGATTCATTTGTGTCTCAATCTTAATGTTGTTGATTTCTGAAAATATGTTCCTTAGACTCCTTTGCTTGCACATTTTTAGGGACTGAGCCCTGGCTGTTATGATACCTACAATGCTGACATAGACTGTCAGTGGATTGACATTACAGATGTAAAGCCTGGAAACTACATCCTGAAGGTATGGTGTTTGTGTGTTTTAGGAAATCATAACTATAGATCCCTTTAAGTCAGCACACTATGTTACCAATCCAAACCCTGAGGTAAATGGTATTTTCCCTCCTTCAAGGTTAGTGTAAACCCCAGCTATTTGGTACCAGAATCTGATTACTCCAACAATGTAGTACGCTGCGATATCCGCTATACAGGGCATCATGCATATGCCTCTGGCTGCACAATTTCACCGTAAGTACATTCCTCTTTCTCTGTAACTGCTTTTCACTCATAAAATTAAGATTAGTAAATAGGTTTATGTTGCCGAGGAGTAAATTTTATATTGAGTAGATAATTGTCAAATGAGTTCTAGTGGCAACAACTTCGTAAGTGGATCACTTTAGGATACTTAGAGTGGAGTGTGCTAGTTTGGGTTATAGATGGAACTTAAAGAGCTTCTTGTGGAAGGGACAGGAAGGATTATTTTGCCAGTTGCAACTGAATATCTTTCAAACTATAGCCACCTATAATTAAACTATTTTTTTCATTCTTTGATCAGATTCATAGAATCATTTGAGATGGAAGGAACCTGCAATATTTATCCAAATCAGTTCCTCTCCCAATACAGAACACCTGCTAAAATTCTTTCTAGAAAATTCCAAAGGGGTAGCCGTGTTAGTCTATTGTAGAAAGACAACAGAGTCCTGTGGCACTTTTAAAGACTAACAGATTTATTTATCGCATGAGCTTTCGTGGGAGAAGATCCCACTTCGTCAGACGCTTTGAAGATAGGAAAGTTACAGAGTGGGAGGAAATTAAATGCAGGGGAGTGTATGACATAGCATCAGGTCAGGCTGTAACAGCAAATCAAAATAGATGTTAGGATTCAAAACACTGGGGAACAGCACATAGAGGAGGGGGAGGTCAAATCACTAGTTGTAATGCCAGAAAAATCCATAGTCCCTGTTTAACCCCAAGCCAACTGAGTCAAATTAGCATATAAATTCGAGTTCTGCAGTCTCTCTTTGAAGCTGTGATTTGTTATTCATCTGTTTCAACACAGCTATTAACAAGTCGTCAAGGGAGTGAGCAGGGAGATTAAAGTGTTCCCCTACAGGTTTTGCAGTGTTGCAATTTCTGATGTCAGATTTGTGTCCATTGATTCTTTGGCGCAGAGACTGTCCTGTCTGTCCGATACATAAGGCAGAGGGGCATTTCCGGCACATGATGGCAGTGTTTTGAATCCTAACATCTATTTTGATTTGCTGTTACAGCCTGACCTGATGCTATGTCATACACTCCCCTGCATTTAATTTCCTCCCACTCTGTAACTTTCCTATCTTCAAAGCATCTGACGAAGTGGGATCTTCTCCCACGAAAGCTCATGCGATAAATAAATCTGTTAGTCTTTAAAAGTGCCACAGGACTCTGTTGTCTTTCTAGAAAATTGTTTCTGATGTCTTGATTTTCAGGATATATAGGGATTTTAAAATTGTTGCTACTAGCTGGATTCTAAGCTGTTCTCCCTGGGTCAAGTCCCTTCTTGTACTTGCAGTCATGAGCCTCATACAGAGCATTCACATAAAGCTGTTAAACAAATTGCTGAAGGGCCCTTGACACACTTTATTAAAAACAAAACAAAAACCCCACAAAAGCTCATGCAATAAATAAATTTGTTAATCTTTAGACATGCCATCAGTCTCCTTGTGTGTTATGCACGTACGTATTACCTTGTTGCTTCCACAGCAAGCCTCCCTCCTTCTCCTCCCCCCCAGAACAGTTCTACCAGCAACACCTCATTTACTGTTTCATGTTAGCTCCTTTGGCATTCAAGCCATGACTCTTAACTATGTCTGCCTATAAATCTTTTGATAAAAAGCAAATGTAAATTTAATCAGTGTTCATTTTGTATTTTAGCTTCAAATTGCCTATGAACATTACACAGAAAAATAAGTACGTTATAACAACTTATAGAGGAGCAAGCTTTCCAGTTATTTTTAATCAAAACGGGATTACAGAATCACATGTTTCATGTGTGACATTTACTGGTTGGTTTAATCTGATTGGAAATAACAAATAAAAACAATCTTATATAGAAACCTTAATGACATAATTAATTTTCATTTACTGCTTTGGAATTTAAATACATAAGAACAGCCCCACTGGGTCAAGGCCAATGGTCCATCTAGTCCACTATCCAGTCTTCTAACAGTGGTTGGTGCCAGGTGCTTCAGAGGGAATCTACAGAACGGGTCATCATCAAGTGATCTATCCTGTTTCCCATTCCCAGCTTCTAGCAAAGAGCAATCCCTGCCCATCCGGGCTAATAGCCATGAATGGACCTATCCTCCATGAACTTATCTAGTTCTTTTTTTTAAACTCTGATATCGTCTTGGCCCTCACAGAGTTCTACAGATTAATTGTACATTGTTTGAAGAAATACTTTTGTTTTAAACCTGCTTCCTGTTAATTTCATTTGGTGACTCCCAGTTCTTATGTTATAAGTGATCAAAATGTATTGACATAACAGCATTAATGGAGTTTTCATGCTGATTTCATTTGGATATTGCTTAATTACCATTTGTAAGATTTATCTCACTTTAAATTAGCTACAGAGTCCTTTGTGTTGGGATATCAAACATGTATCAAAAAAGGCTAAAATGATAATCATTTGTGGCACTCCTTGACGCCATATTGTACTTAGGTCCATCAATGACCACTAGCCACAATGGTCAGGAACTCAACCCCATGCTCTGTGTACTTAAATCTCTGGCAGCTAGAAATTGGAATTGGATGACAGGGGGACTAATCAGTGGATAAGTGTCCTGTTCTGGTTATTCCCTCTGAAGCATCTGGCACCATCCACTGTCAGAAGACAGGATAGATGGACTAGATGGGCCATTGGTTTCATCTAGTATGGCCATTCTTAAGTTCTTAAAAACAAGTTAAATGGCTTTGGTCTGATCATTTGGTCTCACCAGCAGACACTGTCCATACTTATGGGAGAATGAGAAACAGAACAACATGACAAGTTCCAAAGGGGGAGCCATGTCACTCTAGCTCAGCCAAACAAACAAGGAGTCCTGTGGCACTTTTAAAGACTTTAAAGACAAAGTTATTTATCGTATGAGCTTTCGCGGGAGAAAATCCTACTTCGTCAGATGCTTACAGATGAATGGGAGAGTTGCAGGTCATGAGTGATCTTTTTTGACAGAGCTGTGCGAGAACACTTTCATGGCATCTCTCTGCAGTAGAACTAGCTCTCGTTAGAATATCCACTAACACAGCTCCTACTAACATGGATTTAAGGCAGGGAGGGAAGAGAAGATTAACTGGAGGGGGTCAGTCACTGTTTTGCATAGGTGCTTTGCTTTGTAGCCTCCCTCTCTCAGCTTTCTAAATTAACAAAATACTGCTATGATATTCACAAATGTAGAAAGGAAAGCAAGTTCTTTAGTCCTGTTTATGCTGCATGTTCACACTGGGTGCATAGATACTTAAACACAAGTGGGTTTACTTTGCTTAGTATTTGCTAATGTATGATATGTTTAACACATTTTTCTTTTTTTAAATAGATATTAAGATGCAAGAAAATGGATGAGTCCGTGCCCAGTGTTTTGAACTGTAATATTATAAACTTCTGTAGGATGTGAACACTTTATGAAAAGCAAAAAAATTTAACAAACTTTTATGTGATTTTGAAGCATAATGGCTGCTTCATAAAATCTGTAACTGGATTTTTAGCATTCAAATTGTCAAACTATTGAAATGTGCGATATTGGTGATTCATGCACAGATTTATAAATTCTTAAGGAAATTAACTCATTCACAGAATTTTTTTTTGTTCATTTTGTTTTAAACTCCACTGGAAATCAGAGTGTAGATAACAGTAGAGTTTGGTCAGTAGTATATCTGTGAACGAGTTGTAATCTCTTTAAAGGGTAGCAAAAACTTTATAGTACTAAATAAAACGCAATAGGAAGAGGTAATGCTGGCTAGCTCAATGAATGCCACAACAATGACAAACTTGGGAATGATGGTCCTGTCATTACAGTAAAACTAATTGGATACATTTGATGCAGAGGAGAAAAATATCCTCAGTTTTTAAAGGAATATTAACTTATAGCAGAAAAATGTTTATGTATGCGTTAGTTACACTGCTCTATAGGAAATTTTATGTTTACATTTTTAATATATTAGTAGGTAAACCATTTTCTCAAGCCAAACATGTAGTGGGGCTTTGACATAAGCCTGTTTTACTTTTGGAGTAGAAGTAAAGAACTGAGCCACTTTTCTCTGTATCTAGAGATTTTCAAAATGGGGATCTTAAAAGGATCTATCATGAATTCAGTGTGAGTAAAGTGGATTAGTATGAATACCTCTCCAGCAGAAATAAGGCTTCTGAAAGCCACATTGGCTAGTCCCTGATGTAATCATCAGCTGTGAAAAATGCATGAATTGAACAGGCTATCCAGTTACAATAACTGATCGAAGCAATCAATTCAGAGGCACCATAAACAGAAATAAGCCAAAAGGCTTATCAGGATTTTCTTATTGAGAAAGGCCTTTTACTTGTATTCCCATTATTACGTTACACTAAGTACTGTATTTGACTCTTAATTGGCTATTCAAAGGATGAAGCTTAAAATATTAATCTAGTATGCATGGAATAACCGTGCATGCAACACAGGAAGTTCTTTAATTAAGCTAATCATGAAATATTCAAAGTGAAAAACCTTCAGTTCAAATTAACAAGATACATCATGCTGCTTACTTGTGGTGGTTCCCAAAGTAGAATTACTTCATGTGTTCAGTGGACCACGCTGTAAACTGACAACAGCTGTGATTTTTGTTTTTTAAACTGCGAAATTGTTTCTCACAACATTGTCCTGATACCTTTTAGAAGATCAGAGATGGTGCAGTGCTCAACCAGCAGCTTATAACATCTAAAGCAACAGCTAAAGCTCAAAACCTTGAGAGTTTTAATGTCAAATACCTTCGTGTACTACAAGTATTTGTGTAGCTTGAAAGGTATGGGGTATTTTGTTACAATTTTGAGGACTATTTTAAAGCAATATTTGCCAACTGCATGCAATAGAAACATGAAAATTTTATTTTGAATTTGTTTGAGTTAGACTATCCTTGCGGGCTATGGACCAGTTAGTTCTTTCCTATATATTCCAAATCACAACCATGTTCTGGTACAAAAAACCTAAACAACTAGAATATCAACACTTAGACTGACACTGAGAACTTAAGAACCATATACTCACTGAGGGCATGGCCCTTTATGATTACTCACTCACCTTTCCCTTCTGAGTGCAGGATGGGTCCAGTTTACATCCATAGGCTCCTGAATTTTCCACAACCCTCATTTGGTTGATAAATGCTCATTTTAGTCACTCACCAATTGGGTAGCTATCTCAAGCAATAAAGTCTGAAAACTAGACTTGGTGCCTTTTACTGTAACAGAGCTCTATGCACATCAAAGGTTAAAGTTGTGCCATTGTTTCTCATTAAAAACCCTATTTTCATACAATTGATTGTAAAAATATGTTCCAGACTGAACTTTGGCTTTTGAAGTCTGGGCTCCAGAACAATTTTTGTAAATGGATTTAAAAAAAAAAAAAGCATATGCACAAACACACACACTAATGCAGGTATATTTATTTCTCTCATCAAAAGTGATTGAGGCCAAAATTTCCAACCTAGGATGAAGGTCTTGATCCTGCAGCTTCTTGCATATGGACAACTTGTACATGTGCAGTTACGTGGAAGTCAGCAGCTACGTCTACACTACAACAGTACATGCATTGCAGTAAGTCTCAGAGTCCAGGGCTACAGATCTAGGCTGGTGCTATACGCTAAAAATAGCAGTGTGGATTTAGATTTTGGATTTGGATTGGAGTTTGGGGTCTGAAACCTGGGGAAGTGGAGAGTCTCAGAGCCCAAGCTGTAAGCTGAAAGGGCATGTCAACACAACTGTTTTTAACAGCATAACTCAAGCCTGGTTCTGTAGAGCTGGGCTCTAAGAATTGTTCGGGTACAGTAACATTTAGCCAAGGGCAACTCAGAGGTGTGATGTTCTAAGGGAATAGTTCCAGCGGTGTTTACTCTCTGCAGATGACTAGAGATCTGTGAGATTTTCTGTTGGCTTTCAGTGCATCTGCAGGGTTGGAGAGCAACAGCCTATTAATCCATAGGAAATCAAACTTTATACCTCCAATTGGATGATACCTCAAAAACTTTGGAAGTTTAAAAAGGGAGTCTGCTGCATATCTTTGGCTGTCCTGTAGGAAGGCACATTCTGGTCATTAATGCAGATGCTTGGGTTGCTAAATGATCTACTGATTTAAGAATTTTTAAGTACTTGTAGACCTGGTAAGATTGTTGGGACTCCAAAGATGCCGTCAAGTCAGAAGTAAATGGACATATTTTACATGTTGATATGACAGACAATGGAATTTCTTTTCTTTAGCTAAATAATATACAAGTTTTAAACCATTTGTTTTAAACAACAGAAAAATAAATGAAATTTGCACAAAGATTTTTCAAGGGTGCATGAATGACCTTGCTTAAAATTAACAAAAAGCTAAGAATGTCAGAATTAAAGTTGGAAAATTTAATACAATTTTCCCCTTAACTTACCCTGCTGAATTACGATGCAGAGGAGCTGAGAAAAGTTGATTTACATATAAGAGCTGATGTTACTGAATGGGAAAGTGCTGGCCATAATTCTCAACATCTAACTCACTGCAGGTTTAACCCAGATATCTTAAACAAACTTTTTCCATGCTGGAATATCTTTAAGGGAATGCTTGCTTTTTTGTGGAAATTTTTATACATTGGTTGATGGTAAGAGGTTTTTTGATAAAGCAAATGTTATTATATAATCATTTTTAATAGGCTTTGGACCTGTTCCTGCAGTCTTTAAAAGGGAGCTTTGCGCCCCTTATCTCAAAGAGCACAAGATCAGTCCAAGAGTTTGCAAAATTTCAGAAATACAGAAATGCTTCTGTTGCACGGTTTCAAATTTCCCTTTGAAAATGTTAGCATAAGTGTGAGGCAATTACCTCTCACATTTCATATCTTTAGAGAAATGTTGTACTTAAAGAACATCCCCATGCCACAGACTCATTACAAGAGGGCTCTGCTGTATGTGTAGAATCTTGAAAAACATGTTTTATACTAGGTGCCTATTTCTCTAGACAAAAATATGACAGCTTGGTCATCAGCTAACCAACAGGTTATGTAGATGATATTTTTAGGTCAGTAAAAGGTCTATCCATTTTATGTTGCACACCAAAGTTTACTATGTAGCAATGAATGGTATGTTCAGCAAATTTACCTTCATAGTCTTTTTATATCTTTTTTTAGTTTGTATCTGAAATTCATCAAAAAGGTGAATTTCATTCATCAAGTTATTGAAAATGGTCTATCCTGTGCCTCACATTATGCCAAAGATGGTCTTTTCACATTCCCGATTTAAAAAGGTGCTGAAATAACTTGAATTAAAAACAAGAAGTTTATGCTAGTGGGAGGTTATTTTTTATTGTTATTTTAAGCAACTAAATGCTACAAATTCAGTGAAATGCCACTTGTTTTTTTTGCAATTTCTTGGAGTTTTCAATATTACCTTCACTGTTTTTCAAGAATCTTAATTTTAAAATCTCTCTCTTTATTTGAAGAGCTTTTATTTATAATATTCAGACACTAGCTTTGTATTCTTCATTGCACTTTCATATTCTTGTTACATTGCCTGTATTATGGTTGCAAGTTTATGTGAAAATGACTTGAATAAAATATTTCAAGTGTTCACATTGTCTGTTCTGCTGCACCTACATAGGCCTGTTCAGTTTGTCTGAGAGATCAAATAGTCTCTTGATTGTTACCACTGTTACTTGGATATGGCTAAATATGGGTCAAAAGGGGGGTGATTAAAGTTTGACAAAGTTACAAGCAACAGAAAATTAAGTTTTATAATGGAAAGTGTCAGGAATTTAGCACCAATATCAGCTCTGACTATAAGACACAAGAATCCACCACAAACACAAGAAGTTTATAAATCTTAGTAGTGGGTTCCAAATTCACTTTTGAGTGTAGATCTTTAAAACGCCAAATACTCTGAGATGGCTCTGTATCCCATCATGGTAATTAAGATTGCTGGGATTAGTGAAATATCAATGTTTTATTAAGGGACTCCCATGAACTAATTTGCTTAGGCCTATGCTAACTCTTGTGTCTCAAGGATGCTGGTACCTGCAAAAGAGGAAGGGTAAGAACTGGGGTTTATTTTATTATCCACAAATGCTTTCTCCTAGCCACAAAAAAAAAAAAAAAAAAAAAAGGAAGCAGTTAGTACTTGTTTGCTAAGTGATGTTGAATGGCAAATGCCTGAAAAAATGTACAGCACAGCATTTAACTTATTAATTAGAAGGGAGAGGTGAAGGTCTTCCAGTGTATTTGTACACAGCATTTTGGAGCAAGCCTCAGACCCATGAACCTCAGCTACAGCCCAAGCCACAACTTCAAACACTGTCATTACAGATATCTTTAGAGTGCTGGTGTGAGCCCTGCTAGCTCCAATCTCTCCACCCCAACTGGAAGACTGGCTGGCACTCACTCCAAAATGCTGTGTAGACATATCTGGTACTTCCCCCTCTGGAAATATGTCACTGCACACTCATAAAGAAGTATTTCCTAAAACCAGACTTAGTTAATCTGTGGTTTCTCAGCATTAAGAAAGGGACTCCAACTTCCCCTTCATTTTGGACAAAAGATTTTTAAAGAAGGAGCTCCTGCAAGCTCCTTGTAACAAATCACATTGGGAAGTGCCTGCTGCCAGAACCTAAGTCTGAGCACTCCATGTTCCACGGCAAAAGCATAAACAAAATGAGGGGCCCCAACTTTGGAATTTACTCACTGGAAGTCAGTCAAAGCCAAAGTCTAGTGACGTTCAGAGCATGATGCAAGCGATTTCATTTTGGGTTTGAATACATTTGCATTTTCATTTTTAAAACCCTCAGCAGTCACACTGATACCTGTTATAGAAAGAAGTAATCTGTCTATTTAGAATATCAAGGAAAGCAGAAGTAATAAAGACACTCTCTAGCTACAGTCATGTTACTTGTAGCAGATACGCTTTGTGGAGCCACATACCAATAGTATAGTTTACGTATTTTGTCATCTGACTTGAGTAAAATTCTGTTGTAAAGTAGAAACGAAGCAAAGCAGAGACTGCAACCAAAGCTAAATTACCACAGCGAAACAACCCGTGAATGCCTGTACGCTACACTAACGCCTGACAATACGGTGGGACGGTCTATGCTACAGCTAGATCAACATTCCCACTGCACTAAGGATACAGTGTTAGCAAACATCTAACCAGAGTAGCAGCAGGAAACAGACCATGAGCCTAGCAAGAAGTCTGAAGAATTTCATTCCCAAGAACAGATAGCATAGGGAAATGAGTGCATGGCTAACATGCCTGGCTCTATGGAAGCCAGACAGCCGTAATGGCACATCTCTAAGTCACCCTTCAGAATTTCAATTTTCATGTAAATATTTTTAAGCTTTATGTTTTACTTTCCAAATATGAACTGAGGCGGTGTCTTCCCAGCTCTGTTCACTGCCTGAATCAATAGACTGGCAGGGAGCTGCTGGGCGCTAGTGGGAAACTGTCAGAATCTTTCTCTGCTATGCAAAAAATCCGGCATCGATCTGTTGCATAAATCTTTCCCTGCGGCAGCGAATGGCCCCATCAGCAGGACCCCATACTGCTAAAAATAGCACTGTAAACAGGTAGGCACTGCTTGTGTGACTAGAGAGCCCCATCCGCAGGTATGAACCCACATGGTCCAGGTGTATCTTTCCCTACCACCTACTGTTATTTACACTTGTCAGTGGTGTGCGCAGTGTAAGTACTTCACACGCTGCTGTAAGGAGTGTGCAAACCCCGAGATGCGCATAGCCGGCAATTTGTCTGAGGGGTTCACTCAGAAGTATAGAGGTAAAAACATTGAAATGTCCACTTTGTTAATGAGACAATCAAAATGACCTGATGTCTTTTCAAACCCACAAGACCACTGCAGGATTGTTCCTTCCAGCAGCATTTCTTCACTCCAGCTTTAAAATGACCCCAGTCAAGGGGCTTTTACCACTTGGATTGAGAAGGACAATACACTCGAGTGTATTTCACAGTTGGGAGTTGCAAACCCAATTTAATACCTGTAAACATGGCTTCTTGCTGACTGCATGCTTCTTGGGCCCAAAATAGAATACTGTGTTTAACGCTCAATATTGCTTGAGGTACCTAGTCTGGACAATAGCAGGAAATATACTGAGAATTTACTATTGGAGAAGACACTCCTCTGGGTTCCATAGGACCTCATTTTCAGTTTCAGTGATTTGTCTGATATCAAAGAATAAGTCAATGATAGATCTATAATTAGAATCTATAGGACTGACCAGAAGCCGATTTAAGTCTCTGGAAAGACTCTCAGGTTCTACAGTGAATTTTGGATTAGGCCCTAAATCTCCTGATACCGTATCTTATTCCATTCCTATATTTCATAACAACGTAGTTTAATACGTGTCTCAGTTTTCAGGTCTTTGAAATGGGGACAGCAGTGCTTTTCCATAATATACTTTGTTTTAAAATAACGATATTTCCTGATTTTCTATTAGTTTTTGTTAAAGAATCATGGGTCACTTATTTTCACTTGAAGCTACTGATGTGTATTTGCAACCTGAATTACAGTTTAGCAAGTGTCTGACAATATGTATTGAGGACTGAGAGTAGCTCTTCTATGCACAGTACTAAACATTGATTGTATTTTGAACTGTGCAGATTGCTACCACTTGTTAGGAGTTCTCAGTCACAACCAAAGACATATCTTTTTAGTATACAAATCATTACTAAAACTAGAGAAATATACAGGCCCTTACATATCGTTGGGTTGATGTGGCAAGAGGCTTACCACAGAATAATACAGAAAGAGATACAAATTACTTTAGCAAAAATGTATACTGGAGGAAAAAGTTACTTTTTTATGTTATTTTATGAACAGAAACTCATGTGAATTCAGTGTCAACTTTCAGATAAATTCACTAGGCTCCTGAGTTCAAAAGAATTTTTCTCTTGCACAAAGACAATAAAATAAAAGGTAACTACCATTACTATATGTTCATGCGGTGCCTACCTACCTTGGACTTCTGCCTGGGTATGGTCTCTAAGCACTACCTAAAAATAGCAATAACAACCTATAATATCCATGGAAGGCAATAAAAAGGATCTTTCACTCTCAGACTCCTTTCCCCCTCCTCTCAAAAGTTGCAGTAACTGGGCAATATAGAATAACTGCTGATTTCTTTAATTATGTCCCTCCTTTGAAGCTTTTAAAGAATTAAAAGGTCGTTCTGCAAAAAAGTATGCTCTGATATTTCAGCTACTACCTCCCCCCTGAGTCTGTTTAAGGTTGTAAATCATAGATACAACAAAGTCTCTTCCTGCATCCTTAACTGCCAAGAAAAACTAAATGGTCTTGGCACTTTAAGGACACAAAGAGACATTTCAGGATACTAACTTTTATACACTTTCTATATATTGTACATGATCTACATATTTTCTTAAGTTTATGTTTTTTTTAAAATTACTTGATCATGCTTATCAGTCACTTCTCAAAATCAGAAACTTTCACCTGCCCCGAAAGGTAATTGTCTGAAGAAATTTTTCATAAAATTCAGATTAAAGCTAATGAAAGCGGAGAAAATGTTTCCTGCCCTTTTTTAAAACCAGGAAAGTTACACTTCAAATATTGTTTAGACTAGCACTAAGCCTTTAAAAAAGTTTGTTAAGAATACGTAAAACAGTATTCTGGATATTCCATTTAAGAGGATGGCTTCTTCAAAATACGAGATTCTCTGAAGAAAGACATGTTCAAAATACAATAAACGTAGTTCCTAGGTGTAGCCAGTGGCTGATTATATAATACAAGATTGCTCTGACGCTACTGCTGTTGAAGATACTTAGAACTCCCACCCCACCTTTCTATACACCCACCACTGTTTCATACATTGAGGAAGTTAAAAAAAACAAAAAACCCTAGGCTGTAACACAGTCCAGGAATGGAGAAACTTCACTTTGGACACAAATACAGCATACTGCATGGCTAGCAAAGCATGGCATACAACACTCATGTTAACTATGTATTAAGTCAAATTCCAAAGGGGTAGCCGTGTTAGTCTATTGTAGAAAGACAACAGAGTCTTGTGGCACTTTTAAAGACTAACAGATTTATTAATCGCATGAGCTTTCGTGGGAGAAAATCCCACTTCGTCAGCGTCTGACGAAGTGGGATTTT
>ML685772.1:12812728-12849910 GCA_007922175.1 Pelusios castaneus | reverse complement strand
CCCACTTCGTCAGACGCTGACGAAGTGGGATTTTCTCCCACGAAAGCTCATGCGATTAATAAATCTGTTAGTCTTTAAAAGTGCCACAAGACTCTGTTGTCTATGTATTAAGTGTTATGGAATTGATTTAGACCAAGAGTGGGAAGGACAGTGGGATCCAATTAAACCACAGTGAGGAAGAGATAGTTACACTTAAATTAATAGATCTTCTAAAATGAACTAATATAGTTATATATAGTAATAACTAAAAGACCTCTAAAGAAAAAATACAGCTAAAAACCATCTTCCCACACCTCAGTCCCAGGAACTCCAGAACCCTAAACTGATAGCTTTACTCAATATGGTGAAGTGCCCTTCCAACATTTAGGAACACCAAAAACCAAGATCTTTGGAGAACAAATCAGTAGTATTTGATCAGAAGGTACTTTTTTATTTATATTCTTCTAACTGATTCTGATATTTAGGAATTTAGTAGGAAGGGATCCTAATTCTTTGGCTACTTAAATAAAGCGGGGCACATTGAATTTTCCTTGCAGAACAGGAATGCTTAAGACTGTGTACTTTAGTTATTGTTATAGTAATTGTTGATCTAATCAAGAAAGATGGACATCACTTTTTACAGGCCAGGTTTTTATTGCTACTGACTGGTTTCTATGCCATGAACACAACTAATTTGCATCTCTGCTTGCTTGATACATGTATGGAATTTACCAAATGTTTTCAGAGCTAACAGAGCTCTGAACTTGTTCCAGCTAATATAAGAGTAAATATTCTGATGTTATTAAATGTATGCCTCAATGAACTCTTTTAACAATGTTTGCTGAGATAGGAACTCTTTTCCTCCTCATCTCCTCTGAAACTAATATCCTTAAATAGTTCTCTTCAGTTTTCTTTCTATAACACAGAATTGCACAGAATACACAGAAGAAAGCAAGTCAAAACCCCCTACTACTACAGGGCACAAAATATCTCCATAAACCACCTCTTTACTTCATCAGGGGTTTCAGAGGTGGTGGCATTACAGAACTGAGCTCTTAAATATATACTGTGACATTTCCGTTAGTCGATAATATAGCACCAGCTGAAACATTCTGCATTATAAAGAAATCTGGGATAGCTTTTTTCTCACCAAAAAGCCTTTAAAAGACTACACCACCAAATTTACAAGGTAAGAACAATATAATGAAAATATTTAGTTTTTAAAAACAGGTAAATCTGATTTGAAAAAGGCACTAATTCTCTATTAATGTAACAAGGGTTAATGTCCAAACAATGTTACATGCATTATCTCAACCAATAAGATAAATATTCTTTTTTCAGCCTTTAACAGCAGGGACACAAAAGTCCTGTCAAGACACAAGTTGTTACATCTCAAAAGAAGATACTCAGCTAGCGGGGAACAAGAAGAATCTTCTTTACAAATATGAATTTACATTAAAAAAGTTTAGTCATCATCAAATTTAATCTTTTTCCCCTGGAACGCTGTAATCTGAGACACTTGTTCCCGACGCTTCTTGCTTGCTTCCCAGGAAGGATGAAGTGGTTGCTCTAAACGCTCTTTTTTATTTTCAGACTTTTTACCTGCAGCTTTTGCAAGTTGTTTTCTCTTTACCGATGGTTCATTTTTTGGAAAAGCTGTGCATAAAATACAATACAAAACAGTAAATGTAACTATCTCATAAACACGCACAAAACCAGGTAATACATACTATACATAACTTAAGACAAGGTATTTACTGAAAGCTAATATAAGTAAGTGAGACATACAATAAAATCTTCAATATCCATTTCTAACAAGACACACAAATATGAACACAGGTATACACTTTATGCTTTTTTTTAAATGCAAAGGAAGATTGCTAAGGAGGAAGAAAGATCCCTCTTCCCACAAATCAGCAAACTGTCAGTTCATGAACAGCTAGACATGCTCAAGATGATATGGTTAAAATGGCAGGGGATTTCAATGTAGAATTCAATTACCATGAATAAGGATCCTCACAATCTCTAGATTTATTGTACAGTATATGGATGAGGGATGAGTCACCGTACAATCTGCTTTTAGAATAGCACCTTTCAACAGGCGATCTGAAGATAATTCTTTAATGCAGCAAAAAATTCTACTCCTCAAAAGGGCAGAACGAATCGTAATCTGAGTAATCTACTAAAGTGGCTAAAATACTTTTGCTGGGATGAACCACTTGATGAGATTAAGAGTTGTATTTTGCCACCTTTTCCCGTAAGTAGTTTCATGGAGTAAGGTACTACTACAGGGATGGGCAAACTTTTCGGCCTGAGGACCACATCTGCTGTGGGGTGGGCCACATGCAGTGGGAGAGAGGTGGGGGAAGGGCAAGGCTTGGAAGGGGAGTGGTTACTGCTCCACCCACATGGTGGAAGGGGGGGGGAAAGGAATGGGGCTGGGAGGGGTAGTCCACTGTATTACAGCTCAAGGTACGCATACATATAAATAAACAAATATAGATAAACATAAAACCTACTCACTGTCCTCTTTTCTTTTCTTTTTATTAATACTGTCCACTTTTTTTTGGTACCGTGAGGGGACGGGGTGGAGCTGGAAGTCACTACGCCCTGACCTCTGAGAGGAGTGGCTTCTGTGCTCCAGCCAGGATGCCGCAGGACCCTGGGGTGAACCGCTGCTGCACTCTGGCCAATGCACTGCTGAGCCTGGCTGTGAGAGGAAGGGGTGGAGCTAGATGGAAGCAGGGAGTGGCCACTGAGCTCCGGCCCATGTGATGGGAGAGGGGCGGAGCTGCCTGGCCAGAAAGGTGAGTGGCTATGGGAGCTGTGCTCTGGGCCACCAGTTGGGCCGAATGAAAGGCTCAGGCAGGCTGTATCCAGCCAATGGGCCGTAGTCTGCTCTCCTCTGCTACCTTTCTCCACATTCAGTAGTACAGAGGACAGTCTGTAGGTTTGCTTTTGATAACTATTTCAAACCATGAAAATACGTAACGTGAAACACTTTCCACAAGTTAAGAGAGTAAGTGCCATCATTTGACCACTCAAACAAAATATCTGAATAAATGTCACTAATGGCTTGTCCACTTGAACGTTTAGTCTGTGGCAAGTGAGGGTGTAAATCTACCCTGCACTAGCCTTCTGTGGACTAACTGTCCATGTAACTTTTGCTGATGCACATTTACAGTTTGGTAATGTGCTTTGCTGTAGTCCTTTTTGAAACAGGACGATACCAATTCACATTAACAAACTGTTAATGCATTCAACAGGGTCCACACAGATAGTCTGTGACAGGCTAGTGGGGAAAGGGGGTAGATTCCAACCCCAGATTGTTAGAAACTACTTGTTTTTGTGCAGACAGCCCGTAGCTGAAATAAAAACCAATAAAGAATATATCACCATAATCAGTCCTAACGGAATAAGTAAAGCTTGACAGGTTTTATTTTTAGCATTTTAAGGAACTAAAATGGAGCAGCAGTATCACAGACACATACCTCGCCTTCCGTTTTTGGAAGTTTGATCTCTAAAGTTTCTAAAAAACAAGAAAACAATATTAAAGATCTTTCAAGAAATAAACTACAACAAAAGATTTGTTTGGAAAAAAAAAAAAAAAATGGCCAGCTCCACCATACTTACTGGATAATTTACATGGCACTAGGGTATGCACAGCAATAGAGAGCTTTTGCTGTTGGTTAACACTAAATTGAAACTGACATGTAGACCAATGCTAGAACTATATATAAATTATCTTTTTATATGCAACTGTGATTTTGGTTGTTGGCTCTTCTTGAGTTACACCAGGGGTGTCAAACATGCGGCCTGCGAACCTCCTCCATTTAGCCCGTGACTGTGCTCCACAGAACACCACTCTCTCCCTGGGGGGCGGGTGGGGGAAGAGTCTCATGTATTACAGAGCGCAGTCTCGCATACACAGTGCTGTGTGTTGCCACAAGAATGCCCTCATATTTTGATTTATGGGATGTACGGCCCACTTGAAGTACATTTAAGTCAAATCTGGCCCACCACAGCAAATGAGTTTGACACCCCTGAGTTACATTCAGCTTTTATGAAGGTCAGGAGCAGTTACATTGCTGTGAGAATCTTTTTAGGACTTTCTATTGATACTGACAAATGAATAGCTTTCCTGAGCTCAGAAAAACTTGAAAAATGCATAAACAGTCAAAGAAAATGTGACTGGATATATAGTGCCATTCCAAACACTGAATACTGACTGGCTGAAATTCTGCTCATTTGATGAGAAACATTGCAAGTCATAATAATTTCTTTATAACTGAAATGGAAAGGGGTACCTCTTCATAATTTTAGGTTTCTGATCAGATCTGGACAGAGAATTGCAAAACACTGATTCCACCTTCACCGCTTTTGCACTTCGTTTACTTTCTTCTGTGTTCACATCCTCCAATGACATAATCTTAGACTCCTCTGTTTGGTTTAGTAATGTTTCTTTAAGTTTTTTCTTTTCCTTTACTGAAGAGGGCTCACTATCTGCCACCTTCCTTTTCTTTTTCTTTACTTTGTCAATGAAGAAATCATCATTGCTGTCACTATCTTCGGAATCTGATGTCTGGTTATAAAACCTCTCTTCTGTGCTATCATCAAAATACTCCTTGTTATCAAATTCTTCCAGATCACTAACATCACTGTTTGATTCATTTGTTATTCTGAACTTGTTCGCACTTGTAAGCTTTTTTCTTTTTGGCCAGTTGACTGTCTTTTCTGTTTGATCCTGAACTACTGTATGTTTTTCTGCAGCTTGTAATGACAAATTACACACAGGATCTGTTCTCTCAGTTTCCAAAGTTTTATGCTCACATTCTCTCTCGAAGATTTGTTTATTTTCTATGGTAGTGGAGGTTTTCACATTCTCCTTGGTTTGGTCTTCTTGCTGCTTTAGATCCAGTGGAAATGTCTGGTTAACTATATTGCTATTAGAATGTTGCATCGATTTAGGTTTTTGTGAAAGCTGTCCTCCTGATTTATGCTCATCTGAAGACTGAGTTTTAGTTGGCTTCTGTCTTGCATCCTTAAAGGCTTTTACAGCAGCTACAAAATTAATAGCAGATATCAGAGTTATTGCAGTTCTCATGACAGTACCTCTATTAGTTAAAATAAAGCTTAAGTGACTATGAAATAAAGTTTGCAAGTTGGATCCATTATGCTGAACAAGTATGAGATATTTTTGGTGCCTTCACTAGATCATTTACACAGTAAAAGCAGGTGCTGAAGAGAGCGTGAGGTAACATCAAAGAGGAAAAGTAAGGAAATCAGAACTGAGTGAGAGGCCCTATTGCTGGAAGCATGTAGCAAACTTCTCAGAATCAAATGATTTGCATTGCTTCAAGTAAATGTCAGGTGATATTTTGAGCACAGAAAAACTGCAAACACAAATGTTATAAACATATGTATAATTAGAGGCGCATAACAGTGCCTGTTATTAGCTAAGTTTTCATCATAACCCTTTTTTACAAGCTAATGTTTTCAGAAACATTCACCTTTTGGCCTGGAATTCTCCATATTTGTTCTCTGCCCAACAGAGAGCACCAACCAATATGCCTTGCCTTCCTTTAGGCTACATCTACACTGTGCATCACCAGCGGTGGCACATAGGTATATGCGTAGCTATATGCTGCAGTGAAAAACAAGCTGTGTCCAGGTTGTGATGTGTAGCTACACGTTTTAATGAAAGGCTCTGGCCGTAGGCTGGCAGAGGGGAAAGGCTCTGAGGGCTGCCTCCCCTCTGCCAGAGCCTTTCCCTGCAGTGCAGAAAGGCTCCAGCAACTGGGACCTGCCACAGCCTTTTCCTATTGCTGGGGCATTTCCCTATGAAGGGGTGGGGCTGGAGAAAGCTTTAGCAGTAGGAACTGACTGCTAAAAACAGCAGTGTAGGGTACATATCCTACATGTCCTTAATCTACTCACGGAAGCACTGCCTCACCACCTACACTGTCACTTATACCCATGCTAGTGGGAGGCGCAGTATATGATCTCTACATGCCACCATAAGGAGTGCACAGTGTAGACATACCCTTAGAGGAATCTGCTTTGTAGACTTCAGGAGAATTCACTCTTCATCTTCAGTGTATTGATGGCGCCAGTTACGTCAGTGATTTATCATACGGAAACTGAACTGACAGCATTCTTTAACTTTAATATTAACAATCATGTTTTGATTCGTGTGTGGATTGGCAGACATCCTTAAAGAACAACAGAAAAGCCAGGAAGTGTTTCCAGTATCTAGTGAACATATGGTACTTTAGGCTGGAAACTGGGTGCAAATTGCCCTAAGGCTACTTGGAAAATCCTAGCCTTAAAAATCTTCAATATTGAATCTTTTGCCCTAAACACGCTGCATTCCGAATTTAGCAGAGGCTTCTGGATTTTATGAGTCATATAATCCTCTCTTGGCTGCCTGCTATGCAACTCACAAAAGTTAATATTACAAAACTAGGTTAGGTCTGTGACTTCATCTAAATTAACTGGTTTGAGTTTGGATATATAAGTGTGTAACAGTACGTACATCTGCATGCAAATACTATTACTACGGGCTAAAAGCAGAGATAAATATGGAATCAGTTTAATATTAAGTAAAAAGTGACTAATATATTCAAGCTATAACAAACTAGTTTATAACTGATATACTACATAGTATTTATATTTTATATTTTTCATAAAAAATTCAGTTCCTTGAAAAATATAGTGAGTCTCAGTGTTAAGAGTATAATTATAAAACATTTTAAAATCAGCTATGCGTACAAGACAAACATCCCTATATGTGAGCGAGTGTAATTATATTACCTGTTCCAAAATAATATTTTTAGGGACAGAACAAGATAATGTGCATTTAAACAAGTACGGGCATTTGAATAAGATGAGATTGTCTATTTCATACCTTTAATATCAGCAATTTTTGTTCTCAGCAATGGATGTGTTGCTAGTCTAGCCATTGCTCTGTCAGCTGGAGTGGAGTCTGGCTGTATTTAAAAACAAACAAACAAAAAACCATTCAAAATAATAAACCAATTGTCAGAAGAAGTGTTCACATGGTTATAAGATGATTTTGTAAATTTGCCTGATCCATGCCAGAAGGCACACTAGTGAGAGATTAGGGTTCACATAGCCCACTAAAAACCAAACCACACCAAACTCCAAGACAGTGCAAATGTAAATGTTACCAGGCCCGCACACCTCCTATTTGTCTTAAACTAAAATCACAAGTCATCCCAATAAGCATGAAAGAATTGGACTATAGGACTCTTGAAAAGAACATCACAGATAAGCAACGCTACAACCGTCCCATTTTAAATATGAGTGATATTCTGATCTTCTTATGTTTAAGAATAGATTGCATATCTTCTGGGCTTGCAGAACATACTACAATTTTACATTCATTGCATATTTGCTATATTGATTTAGAGTCATTCAAAAAGAGGCTGAAGAACATAAACAAGGCCACCTCCTCTTGGCTGGAGGGATAATTACGATTAAGTCACAAAATATTGGGTATCTTCATTTTTTGGTAGCACTCTGGAGACTAAATTTTCAAGCCATTACTATTATTTCCTCTTGTGCTCACAATGTATTAAATGCTTTCCACACGAGACAACATTGCTCCTTGTTCCCACGAGCTTTCTGGTCTAACAGGCACACAGACAAAAGGGTAAGGGAGAGCTGTCCAGATCTAAGTAAACTGGTCAAAGTAGAAAATGGCCACATTTTAGTAATAGGGTTTGAAAAATAGAACATACTTGTGTTTTTTTAAATAGTGGTTGGTTGTGGCAAGGCTGCAAATAAACAGAAATAAACAGCCACCAGGCTTCTTGTAAGAGTCAGAGTAGAAGTTAACTTTCAGGACGGATCTGAACATGAAGAGGGTAGCAAGCTTGTGGTCCAGCTGAAAGAGGGTACTTCATTTGCATGGTGACAAGTTCCAAAGGGGTAGCCATGTTAGTTTAGCTCAGCAAAACAAACAAGGAGTCCTTGTTGCACTTTTAAAGACTAACAAGTTGATTTATCGCATGAGCTTTCGTGGGAGAAAATCCTACTTCGTCAGATGCATTTGTATGGGATGGTTTAGATGAAAGAATAGAGATATTTGTGAGAGAAGCAGATGGAAAGAGACATCAAGGTTGGCATTGGAAATGAGGTAAGATGGAAAAAGAGAATGGTGGATAAGTGTTAAGGTGCAGAGTTACATAAGCTCATTTTTGATTTTGATGTGGCTGAGCAGAAAAAGTCATCAGAGGGATTTAAAGAGCAGGATAATGGTCAGACTGAAGGGCCAGGATGAGCTTAGGGCTTGTGAGTTTGTATGAAGTGATGTAGGAGGCAGAGGACCTATATGGGTGTCATGGAGTCAAACAGAGGATCTTGTAATATAATATAATATAATATAATATAATATAATATAATATAATATAATTAGGGTAAAAGTAGTCTACAGGTGATATGTCCATTCCTGCCCTTGTGATTTTAAGTTCCTAGTTTTAAACAGGTTGAAAGACCATAGGCAGTTATTAAAAAGACTGTTCCTCACTCAAGAGTCAAGACATTTTCATCACTTTACTGCAAAAGTATCAATGGGCAAAATTTGATCTTGCTTGGGAAGACATCTCAAGTCCAGAATGGATTTTGTGAGGGAGTGGGGAAACCAAGGAGTAGAGAGAGACACCAAACCCAGTAAAGCTAATAGCCCAGTGTTTATCACTTGGGATGTGGGAGACAGAAACTCTGGATCCTGTTGTGCCTGGGCTGGAGCAAGGACTTGAACCTGAGTCTCCCACCTCCAAGATAAATCCCTTAAACATCAAGATAGTGGCAACACTAGGGAGGGTGTCTCCCCCTCATTCCCTATCAGAAAGAAAACAAAATTTCAAAATCTCTAACCTCTTTGAAAACAAATGTTTTCTGGACAGCCTGAAGGCAAAAATCTTACAAAACAATGAGGCACACTCAACATCTTAGCAGAAGACCACCTGATTTAAAAATTATATTCTGGACAAGTTTACTCAATAAAGTCATATTTCTTGTTTGATTAGATTATTTTCTGTGATTGCCAGTAATTTGTCTTTTCCCCAAATCACAGTAATATTTCCTCAGGTCAAGGAAGGAAACTGTTCCCTCTGTGGACATTTTATGATACACTGAACACCGGCCAGAGAAGATGGCCCAAGAGACATACATGTTCCATCTCCAAGGGGCCCCAGCTGGTTTACTACCAGGCTGTTTTGGCCTAGAGAACTTGAAGTCTGAACCTTTTTCCTATGTGACAACAGTGCATGTTACTGCCAAATTGCTGCGACAGCCTGCTCACATTGCTGAAGATCAAAAGATATTTTCTTTGGAATTTTTCTATAGCTAGAAAATGTATTTTTGAACTTAATTAATATACTTTCCCCCTCAGCCACTTCCTGTGGGTTTAGAAAGTGTATACCATAAAGTTTACAAAGCAGCAGTAGCTTCTGTGCAACATCTGGTGTTCTTTAATTTAAGTACTTATGGAAAAGGGTTTACTTTTATTTGCCAGTTCATATGGAACACTCACATTTTTCTTATATAAAAATATCCAAAACATTATCAACATTAGGAGATAGCATCCATAAACACTTCTTTTTTTTTTTTTTTTTTTAAACTTTTTTTTGGCATTTCCAAGCTTATGGAAAAACAAATTGAACATAAGTGTTTCCATCATATAAAACATTAACTGAAAATCTAATTTAGAAGGAAAAATGTTAAGTTTATCTACAGAGGGGGAAAAATCTCTCAGTTTGATTATTTATGCAGATACTGAAACAGTAAATATTTATTCATATGAAACCATACTATTTCACGTATCGCTTTGAACTAATATAGCGTCTTTCATGCAAGGTCTCACAGTATTTTCAAAGACAGACATTATCCCCATTTTACAGACTGACAAACTGAAGCATGGATTAGCTCAAAGGACTTGCCTAACATCACAAAGCAAGTTTCTGGCATGCAACAATAAAATTCAGTTTTCTTGGCTCTCTATCAAGAAGTTTAGTGTTACAAAACCTAGTATTTACTTAGATGTACATAATAGAATTTTTTTTTTATTTCTATAGCTGTCTTCTATCCAACATATAATATATCCAAGTAAATATGATGCTAAAAGAATGTAAAAGTTGCAGTGTGTAACTCAAAGTATCAGGAAATGCTTGAGGTTGCATGCACAATCATATTTCTATCTTCTTGAGCATATGCTTTGTGACAATATCTAATTGCATCAGCACATATTATTTCAATAGGATCCTCTCCCTGATTCAGCTTCCAGCCTCAGAGGTGGTAAGTGACTAAAGCAGTTGAGAAATGTATGTTTACTGTTCAGTGATTGACACCTTCTGGAGTCACCATCCAACATGGGGCAGTACTGCCAACTTTTTAACAATAGGCTCCCATAAAACTTTTTGGAATCAATGCCAAGCGATGCACTTATTTATTTTGATTTACAACAACATAAAAAGGAATCCATTTGTCACAATGGCCATGACTGACTACGCTCCACAAGTGACATTTTATGTCAGTCATACAAGCTAGTTTTCATACTTGTAAACTATTTGCATCAATCTTGGGCAGAATGGAGAACACCAACACTGCAAATTGTGATCTGGGAGTGGGAAGGTAGGCACTGGAAGGGAGAGGTAGACTGCAGCAGCTTTAGGATTCGCACTCAGCCTCCTCACTTTATGCAATGTTGGAGCGGCTGCCCAGGTAAGGGTACGATGGAGTGCAGGGACCACATGGAGCGACTTTCATAAGCTTTTAGCAGCACTGTAGGTGAGACGTTCTCCTTGAAGCAGCTGTCCAGCTATTGTGGGTGCAGCTGCAGCTGTTAGAGTGAGCAAACAGCTCAGCATGAGCCTCAGTAAATGTCAACAGATGACCTTAGCATTTTTTCAGGAGACTCATGAAAACATTTTCAGCTGGAGCTGATATCTGTCCACTGTGATCACACTGGTCTAAGGATTTTGTGGATGTTTAGCAAGACGATACTTTGCAATTAAACTCCAACTTTACTGACCCACTTCACATTAGAAGGCAATATAGGCAAGTAAACTTAAGGCTCCCTTCAGTTTCCATCAGTTCACATTTTCGGGGTAATCTTTGTAAGGGAAAAGCCTAGAGACTTGCTTTATTTTATTAAAGTGAAAGCTGAGATTATTTTTTACAGGGGCCAATGGCCACTTTTGGTAACGAGGGATTTTCCTGCCTTCTGCTCATCAGCAAACATGCACACAGAAATCTGGAGAATGAGGCAGCAGGCTGGAGAGTTCCCCTGCTGCTCTTTTCCCTGTGCCACAGGTGATAACATGACTGGAATCAATGCCATTAACTCTTTTTTTTTTTTGGTGGAGTCTGGCACCCAGTTGCACCAAGTGCAGGCTTGAATACCAACTTTCTAAGCATAGTTGAAGATTAAGCACATGTAATCCCTGTTGCATAGGTGTGACCTGAGACCAAAGCTAACCATTTTCACACATCCTGCGTAGTTAACCCTGTTCCTCATATAAAATGAAGTATATCCCCAAAATGTTGACAGCTGTGCGCCCTATTCTACAACTACTCACTACATCCACACCTGTCTCTCCTCTTTTCCCCAGCAGAAAAGAATTATTGTCAAGAATTATACTTGAATGTGTAAATGAGTTTCTATCATTGTCTGACACCCTCTCTTCTTTCAACAAGAAGATTTTCAAAGACTTCATCCCCACTGTCCGTCAGAATTTTGCAAATGGTTTTCATGTGCAAGTTTCTTTTATGGAGGTTTTCTTTGCATGATTTGATATCAAAATATCCACTGTACCAACAAGGGAAAATTTAGAAGCATGAAAACTGCCAGAATGAATTCAGAAAGATTTTTCTTCGAACTTTAAAAAAAAATCCTAAACCCCTCCTCACAACACTCTAAACTGGATTTATATTATTTGACCTAGCAGTATTAAGGAGACATAATATACTGAACATCTATAATGAATGTCTTCCATTAGACCTCAAAGCACTTTACTACAAGCCTTAATAGATTTCAGGTATAACCAAGTCAACATAGTGCCACTGGATTGATTTGCAAAATTAATTTAGCCACCCAACAACTCTGAGCCCAACAATTATTTTTTAGACTGAGAACCAGCCACAGAAAGATTTAAGTGATCTATCCAGTGACACCCCTATGATCTATGGCAGTGGTTGGAATAAAAATCAGATCTCCCAAGTGAAAGTTCTGTGCTTGATCTACAAGCTATTATTTTCCTTAACTCCTTTCTCTGGTCCATAAAATCATCACAACAACTGGCATTAGAGTGGGAAATTACAGCAGAAAGATCCAGAACAGGGCATGCACATAAATCTGAGTTACCTGATCATGTATAGAGTTTATCCTTCCTGCTCTGAATTGACACAGCAGGGTTGTGTGAAGAAGCTTATTTGCTGCTGACTTATGCAGAGCTTCTTCCATAGTTATTGAAAAGACGCCACTCTCCCATGCTGTCTATTTGGCACCTTCCACAAACACTAAATTCACTTTTGAAAACCAAATATGAGGTCGATTTTTAGAGGTTATGGAAGTGCGGTACTAAATGACTTAGTACTAAGTGAGGCACTACACATCTAGTATAGAGAGAGCATTGTGGCAACTTCCTTACATAGCTATAGCAATGGAGCTTGGCATGACCCCCGCACTGGGTAATCAAGCATCCTGATCTTTGAGGAAACAACCTACAATCATGTTGATTGGTTGTTTTTGATGCAGAGAAAAAATCCCTACTAGAGAATCTGAGGGTTCTATATTCTTCATATTTGACTTTACAAAAGTTCCTTAGTGTTGAAAACTGCATTTCCACACAACATCACTAAGTTCCTATTAGTTACATTTGTCTCAAAAACTCTCTGTTTAAAAATACTGAAAGTCATTTGGATTATTCAGTTTTGCATTGTGACTTTGCCTCATCACTTTAGATTTTGCTGCTAATCTTAAATTTAGTAATATTAGAAAAAAGTATTGGTATATTAAGTACTGTAAGAATTTACATGGAAGAGGAAGGCAGTGGTATTTATTCATCAAGATTACATATTTCTACATTTCTTTGAAAAGTTAAAGGATTTTATTCTTTGGTATTTTCCTGCTGAAGAACAAAACCTGGCAAAAAGCAGCAGAGCAAAAGAAATGCCAGTATTTAAAAACCAGGCGGTACATAAAAATAAGGCAGTAATTAACAGTAACTGTATTGCATCAATGTAGCATTGTCAAATAAGAAAGCCGAACAAAAGATTGTACTGTACTTGTAAACAGATAAGAAGCTGTACAGAATACATAGAAAATCTTATTAAGAAGATCTGTTACATAATTGGAATGAACTCTTCAGGTATATTGTAAATAACTAAAATATTTACAGTAAATCATTTAAAAATAAAATTAAAATTTCTTAAACTTTTCACAGCTGATTCAAAAGCATCACATTGATTGTGGAGAGCAAACAGTGAAACTGGCCTATCAATATATCCGTAGCTGATCGTATAGGACTAGCAAGTCAAAATGGAGACAATCCAGGTTACAGAGAACTAGAGCAAGAAGCTGCTTCTAACAGGGAGTTGGATGTCTAAACTTGATGGGAACTGGCCAACCTCAACAAACTCCAAAAAGAAAAGTTTGAAGCTAGCATTGTTCCCACTGTTTCATATTACTGAACATTTTTAATGAAGAAGAGAACAGAGGCCGAGGATAGAACAAACTACGCCCCTCAAATTTACGTGTTGTAAGCCAATCTGGAGACAGAGTTCTGAAACAACCTCTGGGGATTAGCAATAACTTGAACGCATCTTGAGTTCTCTGCAGTTTACCACTGGCTATGCCTAAAAAGCTCTCAGGGGAAGCAGATGGTAGAAATAAATGAGGAAAGTTCTGAGGATGGTGGGGTACAGGGTTGATCTCTATATTAATAAGACTATGTGATGGCCCAAGAATACTGGCTATTTGGGCAAAATATTATTTGAAAAGTTCTGGAATTAAAATCCTCTAGCTTAAGTCTTAATACAAACTTAGGTAGATGATGGAATGATGAAAACAGGTACACCTGGGGATTTAACCACTGAAGTGTTATTAGGCAATTATGTAGCTTCAAAGCACAAACAACCCCCCACCCCAAAACAGAACTTCTCAGGTATAGCTTGATAAAGCAGTTTATACATACACAGACATGTGACTTGATGAAAAAAATTAGTACTTCTGCAATTAAAATTCTGGAGGAAGAGTTGTTAATCTCTTGGGCCATGCTACAAAGGCAGTGAGGGCCAGTGAGGACACAAAGGGATAAGTGATCCAATCGGTATCTGGTACAACTACAATAAATGTGTCATTTTAAAAGTTGGATATGCTATCGAAAACAAAAAGATTTCTTGGCATACTACACTCATAAATTTTGCCCACAATTGAAAACAGATTTTCACCATATGTACCTAGCCATTTTTCTGAAAGACATACCATGGAAATGGAAATTCAACTCACTGAAAAGCTATAAAGCATTTGAGATAAACATGCAGATTAACAACTCCTTGGGGCACTGAAAAGCAGATTTTCCAACGTTATGTTCATTAGGCAATATATACATTTAGACATTAGAGCCCCCACTCTGTAATGATCAACACATGCCAGACATGCCCAAGCAACATGTAGGTTTCCATACAAACCAAAGGAAGAACAGGAAATGAATTTAAACCCTGCACTTAAAAATCCTATTGCTGGTATTTCAGCATTTGGAACACTGGTAATTCTATGTCATACAGGGAGAAGATCCATTAGGCATCTCTTAAGCTACCGAGGTATTATTCCTTAGACCTGGTCTACAGTTTTTATACAGATTTTAACCATTTCAGTCAGGGCGGTGATTTTTTATTTTAAACCAAACTAGTAAAATAGTGTAAATACAGTTATGCCACGATGCTGTCCCAGAGTCCCTCTTCAAGGTCTGAAGTGGTCCTATAGACACTATGCCCTGAGTTCTATCTTAGTTTTTTATAATAATTTATATCCAAGCTGGAATACTTAAAATAATATGCCTCCTTGTGGGGTCTTATTTAGACTTTCCCATACATAGACTGTCTTGACCCCTTCAGGACCAATCGGTCTCCTCTTCCATTCAGGAACCCTTCCTGCCCTTCTCCAGGATAATAGCATAAGAGCCTCACAGTTGTCTTTGTGAAGCTGTGCTATTTTTTTCAGGCCTGCTGCAGCCTTAAACCAGCTTTTCCCGACTGTTCCCCTTCACAGCTCAGTCATTTCCCCCAAGTACTGGAAAACAGCAGCACTCCTTCCACTGCTGCTCTCTCTCCTGTTATGCGGGAGGATGCAGCATTCATCCTTCCCACGGCTTGTCCCTGGTTGGCAGAGGTCTTGCCCCATCTTGCTCTACAACCTCCTGAGTCTCAGGCCCTTAAAGAAACAGTGGCTTCAGATTCTCTCTCCTGACTCCCCCTCTTCCCACCCAAGCATTATCTGTTACCCCAGAACTACCTTCCTCTCCCTCCTAACACCTGCTTCTGCCCTTCCCTAGGCCTTCATCCACTCCAAACAAGCCCCAGAAACCTTAAACAGATACACCAGGAGAAAAGACTCTTAGTCCCTACAATTTTTAACGGGGATAGTCACCCTGCTACACAGTATGAAGGCGTTTCTACACTTGCACAGCTTATTCTCCTAAATATATGGGAATAAGTTATATTGCCTTAACTGCATCCAAATGAGGAGTTGCTACTACTCGTAGACTGATACAATTATACAAAAACTATGTGTAGACAAGCCCTCACAATATTATTATATTACATATACCATTCATGATGTCCACAATACAGCACAACCTACACAATTCTTAAGCATTCTAACAATGTAAAATCTGTTATATATCTCCTCTTTTTTTTCCAGTCTAATTTTAAAAATCTCAAGCACAGGTGCTTCCACCACTTCCCTTGAATAATTCTTCCATAGCTAATAGAACTGTTAAGAACCTGATATTCAGCCTATATTTTCTTTTTCTTAATTTAAGACATTTGTTTTCCTCTTCCAACTTATTAAATAAAAAATAGGTTTGAGAGGATGAGATCTACTAGTTTTAAATTTTGAAGACCAGGGTGGCTAGAAACTATTTAATACCTCCATTGTTTAACAAATCAGTTAGTTTTAAATGCAAAAGATGTTTTGATAAAAATTAAATTTCCCCCTCCCTATGTATAACACCCTGAAGGCAGTTTTATTTAATAAAAAATACTAAAATACTTTTTGGGGGGCATTTTAAATTGAATTTCCAACTAAACACATCTTGACATCGATCACAAATAAAAAATTAATAATCTATGAAATAAGAATTGAATCAACATCATTTTCTAACAATAAAATATGTAAAAATTAAAAATATGAATAAATGGAGGTTAATCTATAGAATTGCTTAAAGAAACGTATGCCGATACAGTATAGTGTGTTTGCCTGATCAGCAAAAAGAAGCATCAGATTCAGTTTAATGGTTATATTTAGTTGCAAATTAACTTGTTTTAAGTATGAACCACTGAAAAGCAACTTTTCTTCATGAAAATAACAAAAAAGTACAAATGAATAACATTAAAATTAATAATTTAAATCAAGATTTCCTGCTCATTCATTTAAATAGCTTTGATTTAAATAAATCCACCCCAATTGACTGTAGAATTGGCCCCCTATGCATATGCCTGGTACAGTCTTTAATTACATGATCACATCTTTTTCCCACAGGGTGGACCTGCTCTGGCGATTAATCTGAGACCTATGGGAAAAAAACAGCATGTAATTAAAGACTATCATAATGCACATACATGAGGGGAAAAAACTAGGGGCAAACTTTTCCTGGCATTTCCTAACATTTAATGGCTTCATTTTGTACCAACCTTGATGTTCTTTTAATATAGTTTTTTGTGTGTTCTATGTATATAGCTTATTCCTGTAAATTATGGGGAATACACTCCACTGATGTAAAGCATCTTTGTACCAGTACATCTCCCAAATGACTGTACCCTTTAAGTATCAGTTTATAAATAAATATAGTTAAAGCAGTTAAAAAAAAATTCTGGGTAGACAAGCCCTAGGTATCTCAAAGTTCAGTTTAAATATCCAGCTTTGAAAGCAATGAGCTGTCACAAAAAGCTGCTCACAGACAGACAGAGTTTTTACACCCGAGTGCAACATTCTTCACATCTTCAGTGGTCTTATGAAAGCTACAGCCATCCTTGTTTGAAGTTAACATTTCATGTTTGCCATGGAAAATTCTCAGGAAACTGTGGTTTTATACACCTGGAGTAACTTCAATTTCAAACAGATTTAAAAAAAATAAAACAAACAAAAACCCAACCTTATAGTGGTGATTCCCAGTATATCTTAAGTTATTTTTTGTCTGTACTAAAAGAAACAGTATTATTTAGTTAAGTAACACACCTTGTTCCACAAGGATTTTGAGTATGTAGATACAATGTACAGCTAAGGCACATATTATCACTGAATAGATTTAAAAGTTGCTGATATTCAACACAAAAGCAACTACTCCAATTAAATTTTCCATAAAGGGGTCCTGGCAGTTATTTATTGCACCCTGTTATACACTAGATATAATGGGGGCATGAGGGAGGACACACTTCCATGAAAGTATTATTTCCCTTTTAGTACTTCCAACATAAATATGCTGCCATAAAGGGCAACGAAGTGAAAGCCTGTACACGGGGCTTTATATATCCTAAGATGGTAAAGAATGGAGATTGATGCAAAAAGCAGCATTTTCATCTTTGGAGCAAAGATAAATAGTATAATCACTATCACTATTGGGGAAATTTGAGTAACTAGAAATATTTCCTGCCACATTACGTAGATTGGTGGCAGAAATTCTAGTAGCTGTTACAAACATACAATCATGATGTATAGCGGTATTAAAGCGCAGAAAGGTGAGTATTAAAGCTAGAGTTTCATATCAGATACACATTTTGAATCTAATTCTGCACTGAATGTCCTTGTTGAATCTCTATTACCTCATCTAGAGTTTTACATTTATATATGAGGCCACAATTTAGCCCATAAAAAGTAGAAGAAAAAAATTTGATGGGTCCCACAAAAACAGCAGCTGTTTTTTGTTTCAAATGACTTGGCACTGGAATAAAAGAAAAATTCCTTTTGCCAAACAACCACTAGATATTTTTTGATAGAATCGCAATGACTGAGTCAGATTTTGTTTAAATGGCAAATTTTAGGTGGGACACTTGCCTATAATTAAACATAGAAATACTTAAATGCAAGATATTAATGACAAACAGTAAACAAAATACAAAAGGCTAAATAGAGTGAAGAGCACATCAATATTAAACTAAGAAAGTGGGGACTGCATACAGTAGTTATTTCTTTATGGTTTATGGACTGTGAACAGAACTTTTCCATGAGCAAGGAATGTCAAAAATCCACATGAGTAATTATCTGGTTATGCTGCTATGAAAGGCACCAACAACCAGACCAGAAGTTTTCTATCAGTAATAGCAATCTATCACTGCAGGAACGTTTTCTATAGCTAATAGACTTTATTTGGGAACAAAATGAAAACTGCGGTCATTTTGTGTCTGAGCTAAAGTCCTTTGAAATCAATGGAAAGACTCCCACTGACTTCAACAGGCTTTGGACCAGGCCTTTTGTGACTCTTCTCTCTCACACACAGTATTCTTTTTTATATACATATTTTCTATCACAAAATATTTTGTTAATGTGAGGGTATGGATATAAGCACACACTTAGGAAGAAACGGTTACCTACCTGTAACTGGTGTTCTTCGAGATGTGTTGCTCATGTACATTCCAACTCAGGTGTGTGCACGCCGCGTGCACAGATCGCCGGAAACTTTTCCCCTAGACCAGTGGTCGGCAAACCGCGGCTCGCGAACCACAAGCGGCTCTTTAGCCCCTTGAATTTGGCTCTTCCAGGTGCGGGCCTTGTTCCCTTTAAATGCAGACTGCTGCTGCGGCCGGGCTGGGGAGATTCAAATCTCCCGCCCTGAGCATGCTCAGACAGAGCGTGCTCAGGGTGGGAGCGGCCTGGTCAAGAAGCAGCTCTGCCGGCCGTCCCCGCAGCTGCGAGCCTCCAGCCAGGTAAGGGGGCTGGAGGGAGGCCTGGAGAGGGGTGGGGGGATGAGGAGAGTGGGTGGGGTGGGGCGCGAGGAGACTGGCTGCCGCCTGGAGAGGGGTGGAGGGAACATGGGGAGAAGGAGACTGGTGGGGGCTGGAGAGGGGTGGAGGGAACATGGGGAGAAGGAGACTGGTGGGGGCTGGAGAGGGGTGGAGGGAACATGGGGGGAAGGAGACTGGCTCCTGCCTGGAGAGGGGTGGAGGGAACATGGGGAGAAGGAGACTGGTGGGCAGTGTTCCCGGTAAGCTGCGCGGGTGCGCAGCCGCGCAGCAGTAAAGGACCCCCGCGCAGTCCGGCAGCCCCCGCTGCTCCCTCCAACCCCCGGGGCAGTGGCTCTGCTGCGGCACACCCGGCCTGTGCCCGGCCTCTGGGCTGGCCGTCCCCGCCCCCGGGGTCCCACCCGCCGTCTGCCTCCTTCCCGGGGCCGCGCTAATCCTCGGCCTCCCAGCACGGGGCCAGGATCAGCCTCCGGGGCTGGGATCTTCTCCGCCCCACCGGCGGCTTCCCGGAGCCTCCCCCGCCAGGGGCCTTAACTTTTCTTTCTTGCTTTCTTTGCCTTCTTGCCTGCTTGCTTTCTTTGCCTTCTTGCCTGCCTGCTTTCTTTGCCTTCTTGCCTGCCTGCTTTCTTGCTTTCTTTGCCTGCTTGCTTTCTTGCTTTCTTTGCCTTCTTGCCTGACTGCTTTCTTGCTTTCTTTGCCTTCTTGCCTGCCTGCTTGCTTGCTTGCTTGCTTTTTCTCTTCGTCTTTTACACAAATACGGGAAACGTTGTGGAGTGAAAGAAGATGTAGTGTCGAGAATTGAGAAAGGTATGTTGAGATGGTTAGGAATACCCTTATCAAGTTAATAACAATGTACCTTCCTATATATTTTAAGTTTAAAAAATTTGGCACTCAAAAGAAATTTCAATCGCTGTTTTGTTGATATTTGGCTCAGTTGACTAATAAGTTTGCCCACCACTGCCCTAGACCAACTACAGGGTCGGCTGCTGCCACTAGGGGCACTCCTGCCCTTCCTTATATAAACTGCAGCCGACCCCAGCCTCTCCAGTTCCTTCTTGCCGAAATTCCAGCTGAGGGGAGGCAGGCGGGTGTTGGAATGTACATGAGCAACACATCTGGAATAACACCAGTTACAGGTAGATAACCATTTCTTCTTCTTCGACCGATTGCTCATGTTGATTCCAACTCAGGTGATTTCCAAGCCTTACCTTGGCAGTGGGACGGAATTCTAACCGTCTACCATGCAAAGCACCACTCTGCCAACTGCTGCATCGTCTCTGGCCTGGTGAGTCAGCGCATAATGGGCAGCGAAGGTATGGATGGACGACCAGGTTGCCGCTCTGCAAATGTCCACAATTGGCACATGTGCCAGGAAGGCCGCTGATGTCACCTGGGCCCGCGTAGAATGAGCTGTGGGGCCTGGGGGCGGAAGGCCGACCAAGATGTAGCACTGCTTGATACAGGCCGTAATCCATTTTGACAGGCGTTGAGTTGAAACAGCCTGGCCTTTCATCCTATCAACGACTGACACGAAAAGCCTCTGCGACTTTCTAAAGGGCCTGGTACGGTCTAAATAGAAGGCCAAGGCCCTGCGCACGTCCAACTTGTGAAGACGCCTCTCGCGATCAGAGGTGTGTGGTTTTAGATAAAAAACTGGAAGGAAGATATCCTGGTTCATGTGGAATTGTGACACCACCTTAGGGAGAAAGTTGGGGTGAGGGCTCAGCTGAACCTTGTCCTTAAAAATAATGTGTAGAGGGGTTCTGACGATAGGGCCTGGAGCTCCGATACTCTGCGGGCCAATGTAACAGCGATAAGAAAGGCCACTTTCCAGGATAAATGGAGCAGGGAGCAGGAGGCGAGCGGTTCAAAGGGGTGTCTGGTTAGCCTGTCCAAGACCAGGTTCAGATCCCACTGTGCTACTGGACCGACGGGAACAACATGTCCAGGCCTTTTAGGAAGCGCTTTATCATATAGCCTGAAAATAAGGAGCCCTCCTCCCTTCCCTCGTGGAAAGAGGAGATAGTCGCCAAGTGCACTTTGATGGAGGCCCCGGCCAGGCCTTGCTCTCTCAGGGCCAAGACATAATCTAAGATATTGGGTAGAGATGCAGATGGAGCATGAAGTCCCTGCTCCCTCGCCCATGTGGAAAACCTCTTCCATTTAGCCTGGTATGTGGCCCTTGTTGACGGCTTCCTACTGTTAAGGAGGACTTCCCGCACTCGTGCTGAGCATTGTAGCTCATTATCACTCAACCACGGAGGAGCCAAGCCTTGAGGTGCAGTGACTTGAGGTTGGGGTGCCTCAGGGACCTGTGTTTCTGTGTGAGGAGATCTGGATAACAAGGTAGGGTGATTGGGTCCCGGGTCAAAAGGTCTAGTAGGGTCAGGAACCAGTGTTGGCAGGGCCACTCTGGGGCGACTAGGATGACCTCCGCTTTGTCCCTTTTCACCTTCAGGAGCACTTTGTGCAACATCGGAGTAGGTGGGAAGGCATATCATAGGTGGCCCGACCATGGGATCAGGAATGCATCTGCAAGAGACCAAGGGCTGTGGTTCTGGAAGGAGCAGAACACCTCGCACTTCCTGTTGACATCTGAGGCAAACAGGTCCATCCGGGGAGTTCCCCACTGTTGGAAGATGGAATTCAGCACATCCTGCTGGAGGGACCACTTGTGGCTAGGAACTTCCTGCTGAGATTGTCCGTGAGGGAATTCAGGGATCCTGTAAGGTACGCGGCTGTTAGGTGAATCGCATGCCTGATACAGAACTCCCATAGCAGGCGGGCTTCCTGACAGAGGGGAGAGGAGCGAGCTCCATCCTGTCTGTTGATATAGTGCATGGCTGCTGTGTTCTGTTTGAACCAGCACTGGGTTGCCCTTCAATCTGTCCCTGAACACAATGCACGCTAGACGAACTGCTCTTAGCTCCTTTACATTTATGTGTAGGTGTAAGTCCTCCCTGGGCCACTGACCTTGTGTCTGAAGGCTGCCTAGATGTGGTCCCCACCCTGTGTCCGACACGTCTGTGACTAGGCACATCTTGGGCTGAGGCACTTAGAATGGAAGGCCCCACCTACATTCTCAGTGAGGCACCACCGTTCCAGGGATTTTAGGACCTCTCGGGGAATACACACCAAAGTGTCCAGCGGGTCTCTGGTTGGACGATACACCGACCCCAGCCACTCCTGGAGGGGACGCAGTCTTAGACAGGCAAACTGCACCACAAACGTGCAAGAGGCCATGTGGCCTAGCAGTTTGAGGCATGTGTGGACTGAGGTCAGTGGGTGCTCCGTCACCGATCTGATGATTTCCGATAGGACTAAGTACCTTGAATGAGGGAGAAAGGCTCAGGCTTTCCTCGAGTCCAGGGTGGCCCTTATAAATTCTATACGCTGCGTAGGAATCAGCGTGGATTTCTTTTCGTTTATCATTAGGCCGAGCTCGGAGAAGGTGGTTTAGACCGTCTGCAGGTGCCTTTGTACCTCCTGATACGAGTGACCGTTGATCAGCCAATCGTCCAGGTATGGGAATACCCGGATCCTTCGCCGCCAAAGGGATGCTGCCACCACTGCTAGGCACTTTGTGAAAACTCTGGGCGCAGCCACTAACCCAAAGGGGAGGGCCACAAATTGGTAGTGGTCCTGGCCCACTAGGAAGTGGAGGAAACGCCTATGACGAGAGAGGATGGTGATATGAAAGTATGTGTCTTTCAAGTCGAGGGCGGCGTACCAGTCTCCGGGATCCATAGATGGGATGATGGAGGCTAAAGAGACCATGCGGAACTTTATCTTCCGTAAGTACCTGTTCAGGCCTCTTAAGTCCAGAATGGGGCGCATGCCTCCTTTTGTCTTGGGGATTAGGAAGTAGTGTGAGTAGTAGCTCCGGCCTCTCCTCTCTACTGGCACCTCTAGTACTGCCCCTGATGTGAGGAGGGCATGGACTTCATCGCTGAGTATCTGTTCGTGAGAGGGGTCCCTGAAGAGGGGCAGGGCAGGGCGGGGTGGGTATGAGGGAGGTTTGGATGAAAACTGGAGGGAGTACCCCCATTTCACCATGCCTAACATCCATTGGTCCGATGTAATGCAGGATCACGCATGGTAGAATCGGGATAGCCGGTCTCCAAAGGAGGGGAGCAGGGGTCCCGGTCTGTGATTGGTGCGCCGTCCTCGGGCCCCATATCAAAAGTTCTTTTTGGTTCCGGGTTGATTATGTGTCTGGCCTCTGGTCGACCCAGACGGTCTCCTGTTTGACCTGCGGCCATTACGGTTCGGGCGTCTAGAATGGTCTGACTTCTGCTGATACGGCCGGGAAGGGGGTTAGGGTCTAAACTGGTGCATCTGCGACGCTGGTGTGTAGAGGCCTAGGGATTTTAATATCGCGCGGGAGTCCTTTAGTGATTGTAATTTCGCATCTGTCTGTGTTGAAAATAGGTCCTGGACATCGAAAGGGAGGTCTTGGATAGTATTCTGGACCTTCTGTGGCAAGCCGGAAGCTTGGAGCCAAGAGCTTCTTCTCATCGTGACTCCCGACGCCATGGCCCGTGAAGCAGCGTCCGCCGCATCTAGAGCCGATTGGAGGAGGGCTCTGGAGACTACCTTTCCCTCTTTAACCATGGCTGATAACTCCACTCGCATGTCCTGGGGAACTGAGTCCGCGAACTTCTCCATGGCTGCCCAGGAATTGTATGCATACTGGCTGAGGATAGCCTGTTGGTTAGCTATCCTCAGCTGGAGGCCATCTGTGGAATACATTTTTCTTCCGAATAAGTCCAGCCTTTTACAGTCCTTAGACTTGGATGTGAGTCCTTGGTGCTCCCTCTCGTTGGCCACCTCCACTACTAGAGAGCTTGGAGAGGGGTGGATATAAAAATGCTCATACCCCCTTGGAGGGAACGAAATATTTGCGTTCCACCCTTTTGGCTGTGGGGGGAATGGATGCTGGGGTGTGCCAAAGGGATTTAGTTGTATCCTTGATTGTCTTTATTAGGGGAAGGGCAACCTTGGCAGGACCTTCGGGGACCAGTATATCCACCATGGGATCGGTGTCCTCGGCCACCTCCTCCGCTTGGAGACCCATATTGCACGCCACATGCCTGAGAAGCTCTTGGTGCAACCTGCTGTCATCCGGGATCGCTGCTGGGGTTGACCCTGCTACTGCCTCATCCGGAGAGGAGGAGGAGAACTCTCCTTGGGCTTCCTCCAGGCCTTGTTGAGCTATATGTTGGGGGGGCCCTTGGTTGGGAACTGTCCCCTTCTGGACCTACACTTACAGAGTCCATCTCCGAGTCCGTTCCTCGGTCAGGGGGGATGCTGATCGAGCGAGGGGGCTGGGATCTTGCCCTCGTGGAGGCATAAGAATGGCTGGTGAACGATACCTGAGCTTGATGGTAGGCCCAGGGAGTCCAGAATGGCCAGTGGGGGGGCCCCTGCCATTGCTGCCATGATGGATGATGAGGGAGTAGCCCGATCTACCCTTGTCTCCCTTGGCTGCCCGCGAGGTGAAGGAGCCCTCCTCCGAACCTGATGAAGCCTGGCTGCAGGGGGACCATGGCGGGGCTGTACCGCTTGGTGAGTCTACGGTACCGGGTGCTCTCCTCAAACGAGGGAGCTCCAGCTGCTGCTGTTACTGCCAGAGGTACCGGGGGCCGGTGCTGGGCTGGGGGATCTGTAGCCGGTGCCGGTTGAGAGTGCTCCAGTGGTGAATGCACTCTGAGGGTCGATCGCGTTGTCTGATGGTGCCGAAGTGAGGGGGGCCTCATCGTCGTTGGTTTGCCTTTCAATTGAGCCTTCCTCAGTGCCAGCATGAGGGCTGGGTCCCCGTCTGTTCTATGAGGCCCCTGGCCACTTTGAAGGTCTCCAGTGCCAAGGGAAGCTGGAGATCCTCTTCCAGAATATCTCGGGTTGGAGACTGTTTGGACACTGGACTCGACGGTTCCGCCACTGGGGCCGGAGTCAACGGTGCCGGAGGGTGAGGCCCTTGGATCGAATGGCCCACCTCGGGACCCACTTTGGATCCTTCCCTCACCAACTTAGTAGTCGGGGAATGTCCCTTCTCCATCTTCCTCCTGGAGAGTGGGAATGGTGCCGATGTTTTTCCTGTTGTGGGGCTGCTGGTGCCGGGGACGCTGGGGAGCCGAGGCTCTTTGCTAGAGTCCTGGGCTTTCGCCATCGGTGGTGCGCTTTATGCCCAGGTCTCTGAGTCGGATCCTCAGGTTTCCGCAGGCCGGAGGGCTTCCTCCATCATGAGGAGCCTTAGCCTCTGTTCCCTCTCTTTTTGGGTCCTCGGCTTAAAGCTGCGGCACAGTTTGCACTTATCCCTTAAGTGCAACTCATCCAGGCACCGAAGGCACGACGAATGAGGGTCGTCTGTTGGTATGAACTTCTTACTGGAGATACAGGCTTTAAAGCCAGGCATGCCCCAGTAGGGACCGGGGCACGGGAGACTCCGTATAGGAGTCTCACTATTAATTACACTCTCGACGAGATTTAACACTAACTACTACTAAAGACTAGAATTAGGGGATAGCTGGCTTAGCTAAGCGAGCACTGTTCCAGTGACCATCAGGGTGGTAAGAAGGAATTGGAGAGGCTGGGTCGGCTGCGGTAGATAAGACTGGGGTATTCTAATTTGTACAGTCAGTGATAAAATAGAACCTTTTATTATGGTTTGATAAGGAAACATGAAGTTGATTTTCTTAAGGCACTCTTAGAAAAGTCAGTTTATGTGTTTTGTTTGCAAAATGCAACCTTGCCATTGGGAGTTTTTAAATTCAAGCCTTCTTCTTAAAAGGCAATATAAACTCAAACTGCTGGTATGTGCCTGAGAGCTCAACTTCATCTGAAAATTGTGTGATGAAATTTCCCTTAACGTTTTTTAAAATAGTTATAACGTAGGAGTAGATGCAAAAGAAAATTAGGAGAGTGCTCCCATTTCCATTTACCCCTATGCTCCCGGCAGTCCCTAGCATCCAACAGCATGGCACCCATTACTCCCACCCACACCCCCAATATTCTCACATCCCTTTACCCAGGGACCCAATTAATTAATGGGGTTACCAGGTCTAAAGGGGTCAAAATTAGGAATATAAATGTCTTTGAGCAAGGTGTGCCCAGGAGTAGCTCAAGGGTAACAGGAGGAAAACGCAGAGGCAACCATTAGCATTTCTCTCCCTTCTCCACCTGACAAACTTTCTCTAGTTCTCAGTAGTGGGACTGCCCTCTGACAAACCACAGAAGAGTCACTGGGTGAAAAAGGCAAGATAGCAAGAGTGTCTCCTCCCTGATTGTGACTTCTGAACATTTTAGCTGCTCTAGAACACCACCATCTCTCCTTGGACAATTTTGCTACTGGCAGGAGCTCATCAGCAGTGAAACCTTCATCTCCTGACCTTTCCCCACATTGTGAGCTTAGGATGCTCATCAAGGACCACTGCCTTTTCATCTTTGCTATTCTTAGTAAGTAGGCTGAAGATGTCTTCCTCTAAAACCTTAGAAGTCCCATTATCCTTAAACAAGACAGAGTTGGTTCCTGAATGCTAAATGTCTCAAGATAGGCTAATCAGGTTTCCAGTGAGCCCCAACAGGCTTGCCTGCAACAAAGAAATCTCCTAAAGCCTGTTATGAGCCTCCCCATGTGCAGAAAGTGGTGAGCTTTCAATGATCCTAATGCTCAGCGGGGTATGGCATGGCCCCAACAAGGTTTTTGGGAATCACAAAGACAGCCAATGATTTCTGAAACTTACTACATGGATTCTCACCACTTCAATAGAAAGGGGAAGAGAAATATCCCTGATCTTCCACATATTCTCTCCACCCTCTGTGGATCTTCCACAGTCTGCAGGAATTAGGAAACTGGGGGGAAATAGGGGATTAGCAGGAAGAGGAGTATGTGGGGAACCACAAGAAACTCTGGATGGACATGTGATTAGGCAGCTGAGACAAAATATTAAGTACAGTTTGATAAATACAAGACTTTTTTTGCCAATACTTATTAACATGATTATGGGCTCCAAACTTGCAGGATCTTTTAAAGATTTTGGTATCTTGTACAGTCTCGGTTACAAAAGCAAATAACCAAACATCCTATGTTACAACTTCACATCCCTGCTTTGGGAGCCTTGGGAATCTCATGGGTAAAGAAATCCTGGCATCTCAACCTCAAGTTTTTAAATTTCCTTTTAAAGTTTTTAAAAACAATGATGATACTTTATCTCCCAGTTAGATCCCCATTTGCAAGCTGGAAACTGAACGTGGTCCTAGAACAACTGATAGATCAGTCTTTTGAGGCTGTCTACTTCTTTTCCTTACAATTAAAAATGCCTTTTTGATTGCAGTCACTTGCACCAGCAGGATCAGAGAATTAAGCTATGGTGTGTATTAAAAGTCTCTTCTGCATTTCTTTTGGACAAAGTGGTATTCACATGTGCTTCTGAGTTCCTGCCTAAAGTGATTTCTCTAACTCAGTCATCCCAACACTTTTCCATTGTTCTGTCCCAAGTTTCAGTAGATCAGATGGCACAGGTTCAATGTCTGGAGCGTGATCAATTTATACACAAGTAGAACTAAGCCCTCCAGGAAATCAAATGCTTTGTTTATCTCCTATGCTATGGGGGGTGAGGCGGAGGAATCTCAAAACATCTCCAGGTGAGCTAGATCTGGTATTTCAGAAACACATAAGACTGGACCTCCCATTTCTCAGAGCACAGAACCTGGGATATGCCTACACAACTGGGACTGCTGGGATGAATGCACTGGGATCAATTGAGTGGTTATGGAGACTTGCTCAATCAGTACTAGAGTGCCCTCCAGTCGATGCTATTAATCCACCTCCCCAAAAGGAGTAAGGCTGTGTCAACCGAAGAATGTCTCCTGTTGAGGTACGGCAACATAAGTATGTCAATGGAAGATAGCTTGGGTATCTCCTGTTTACCACTGGTGGCACTACAGACCAGGCCCCAGATGCTGAATGTAGCTAATAGGTCCTACAGCCTGGCGTTTGCTCAAACTTTTATTATTCTATTCTTTCTCCTCTCTTTTCTAGGTGGACTGCTTGCTACTGCCCATCAGTTGTTCTCCAGAGAATGCTGTGTGTATACAGATCTATGGGAAAGGACAGACAATTTAGAGGTGCTGAAAATATGTCTTTTCAGAGCAGAAGAATCCTCAGGTATGGAACTTCTGCCAGACCTGTAAGCTGTTTCTGTTTATATTTCTAATTAGTCAATAGTTCAAACTAGCACACTATATACAAGAAGCACACATCCCATTACCAATCTTCTGCCACATCTAATAGCCCAATTCTTTACTTCCTAAAAAGAGTCTAATTCTATATTTCATTTCAGAAGCTTTGTTCTGAGAACAGAATATTTGAAGATGAGAGAGCAATAGGTTAGTTCTGCGTGACAAGGCCTTAGGGCACTAGGAGCTATAACTCTTTTTACCAGCAAAAAATCCCAGAATTTTTCTCAAATAGTAGAGGCAACAAACAACACATCTTTCTAGAGCTTGCCTAGAGCCTTTACTTTTAAAAATTAGAGGACAGAAATATGTGAATCTGTTCTTTCAATGTATTCTGTTCTATCTAGGTTCTTATGCCACATTTACTGTCATGGTATTTGACTGCTCTCCAGTACTGTATTAAGCAAGATGACTACACAACTGCTATGTTTTTGTTCTTTCGCTCCCCGGCATGAGACACATGCAATGAAGAGTCTTGTTTTGGTGGTTTTTTGCTGTTGTTTTTGCAATAGATTTGCTTGTTTTGTTTTAAAATATACATGTTGCTATTATTTAAGTTAGAGAAGGCAAGGCAAGGCAAAGAAATGCACTTTGTATTTGGAGTGGAAGGTGATAAATGTCCTTAATTCTTGTAGGAGTTCATTTTACAGTTTTGGACTTGCGTAAAAAAAGTTCTTTATTCCACATAGTTGAGTTTTATCCTTGCTATAGAGTTCAGTTGTGCTAGGACAGCATAGTTATTGACCACGATCTTTATCCTGCAGATGCAGGTGGCCTTAAAATATTCTGAGTCCAGTGCATGAAGAACCTTGAAAAAAAGAATGAGATTTTGAACTTCTTGTATTATTCTCTGAGAACACAGTGTAGAGGGTGGACAGCTTTGATGTAATCATGGTAGCTTTTGCTGCTGAGGATATGCACTGCAGTCTTCTATATGGATTGGCATTTCCTAAGCGCTGAAGGCATCATGCCTATGTATTTCTCATTGCTGTTATTCAGGAAAAAGGTGAGAAAGGTGTGAATAAGAAGCCAGACCATTATCTGCCAGAATGAGACAGGATCTCCTGGACGTGATCTCCTGGCAACTGGAGGTGACAGAACACAACTTATGGATGCTGCTATGTGACAGCTTAGGGTCAACAAGGATACTCAAACTACAGATGGAACAGAAGTGAACCTTCAACTGAAGGATACCGCACTGAAGATGCAAAATTCTTCAAAATACTTCCCTCTCTCACCTCTGTTATGCTTCGATTCAGCTTTAGCCAGCTGTTTTTCCTCCATGAGCTGATCTCATCCAAGCTCTGAGCCATCTTGGTTTTAATGGCATGGTCACATATACTGAAGAATGGGTAGAGCTGTGTCATATTTACATATCGCTGGCATTTGAGTCCCATGTCACCTGACCTGTTCACCTAGTGGTTTTAGGTAGATGTTGAAAAGGATCAGAGAGAGAATTCTCTGTTTTGGGTAGTGTTCACCATCACTAATCATTGGGTGCATCCATCCAGAGAAGACTCAGACCACTTTAATGTATTTCAGTAGCACACTAATCAAAGTGAACATGTGTATTGTGTGAATTCTTGTCACCTCTCTCAGATGAGAGAATAATATCTTCTGGTCAACAGCACTAAATGCCACAGAGATATCCATAAGGAGGAGAATGGGTAGTGACTCTCTGTCCACTGATAGCAAGAGATCATCAATGAGTACCACTAAAATGTAACCACATTTTCATAAAGACAAAAGAGTCTTGTGGCACTTTTAAAGACTAACAGATTTATTAATCGCATGAGCTTTCGTGGGAGAAAACCCCACTTCGTCAGACGCGTCTGACGAAGTGGGATTTTCTCCCACAAAAGCTCATGCGATTAATAAATCTGTTAGTCTTTAAAAGTGCCACAAGACTCTTTTGTCTTTCTACAATAGACTAACATGGCTACGCCTTTGGAATTTGACCACATTTTCATTGTTACTTCATCTCTACCTTCAGACATAAAATGCTAATTTAGGCCCATGATAAAAAATCTGAGTTGCCCTCTACCCTTCTCATAAGCAAAATTCTAAAGTTACTTCTTTTTATCAAAATATCATTTGTGGAGCATGAGAGAGGGAAGAAAGTCTTGTGGTTAACTCATCTCCTTTCTTTAACTCTAGGACGCCAAAAAATACATGTTATTGGACATCAAAAGTTTTTCAAGGTTTGGAATTTAAAATAAAGGACTGTACCAGACCCCTTATTGGGAATTCCTAATGTTTGTAAATTCTCAAATTGTGCTGAGTATTATTTTAATTTCCACAACATTGAAGTCTAATTGAGAGTCCTGGACTTTGGTCCCATTTCCTGATTGTGAAACCCCTAATAAAGCCAGGGGCCCACCCCAGTTTTTGCACATCTTGAATAAGAACTTTAAAAATGCAGTCAGAAAGGTGTATTTGTAGAAATGGTTCTTACTTTTACAACAGATCTGGTTTCTGCATTATTTAGAGTCCTATCTTTGGCTGCCAAATATACATGTTTTACAACATAGAATCAGCACCTAGAAGACAATTTCAATGCTAGAAAATGTATGCCCTATTTTTCAGTACTCATACAGCTGCACCAGAGCAACCAACACTATAAATTCTACTGTAAATGAATGGAGAAATTTTTCTTACTCTGCCACCTAACCCAGGGTCTATATTACAGGTTATTCTGTTAGTAGCACTGTTCAGCTGCATCATTACTGAAAAATAGTTACGAAATTTCGAGTGTAGATCCACCCACAAATATGAAGTATCAATTTGTTGTCTCTTGTGTTAATACTGTAAGCTCTTTACTGAACGGTCTGTGTCTCTACTCTCTGTTTGTACAGAATGTAGTACAAGGGGCCTGGAGACTCTAAGTGGTATCACAGTACAGAAAAATAATAATCTTTATCTATTGTAAATCTAATATTCTTATCTGCCATACTAGTGACTACAGGCGTAAAAATACGTAGACTAATTTCAAAGCAGCTAAATCATAGAAGTATAATTTTAAAAATGTAAACTTGTCATATACCTATCATATGCAATTTCTTTTTCTGTCAATACTTGAAAATACATATAAACTCTTTCCAAATAGAAATGTATGCCTATGGAGAAAGATGAATGAAATCTCAGTAGGCAGAAGGAATTAGCAACAAATTATCATGTTAGCAACAAATGACTGTGTCCATTATGCATAACTAATATTCATATTCCACTAGAAATTAAAAACAGATTGTTTTATGTATTTTGATACTTAAGTGAATGAAAAGGTAAACAACATACTATGTATTTTTAGCTGACTTACAGAACATTATTAGGGATTAAAAGAGGAAGAAAAATATAGAAGTAATAAAAGAAATACAAAAAATAAGGGGAAAATAGAGAAGTAATAGTAAGGTTTAATTATTTTAAAACATAATGGTGAACCCATCTTTACTTGTTCTTGCATTGATTAAAAAGTAGCAAATTTAAAATAAAGAGTTTTGGCGAGCTACAAAACAGAACACAACAGCTTAATGGCTGATGAGGCATGTGATAAAAATCTTTAGAATAATTCTAAAAAGGCAGCTTCATAAACATGTTTTAAATGGTTCCAAGGATTATGATAAAAAGCACTCTTTATGTAAATACAAAAACATGCAATCAGCCATGTTTATGAAAATTCAAATACAATTATTTTAGGGAAAATAGGTATAGTAAAGGCCCCTGGAATTTCATGGCACTTAAAACTTTCTTTGTTTGTTTGCTTCAGGCTCATAATTGGAGAAAAATAAGAACAGATAGGAGAGATGATCTGACTGGTAAGATTAAGAGCTCTACTTTCCCAATCTTTTTAGGTAATAAAAACTGAACATGACAGTGAACTGCTCCAAGCTAATGCCAGTTGCTTTATTTCTGGGCTCTTGTATCTTTGCAATAAATTAATCACAGAATGAGAAACTAGATGCTGTTGGACTCTTGACAATGCTATTAAGCCACAGAAATTGGCATCAAAATGCCTCATTCTTTCAACTCAAGAATTTTTCCAAGATGCAAATTCTCCCTGTTTTAGCACCCTTCTTGTCTCTGAAGTCCCTCCACATGCAGAAACACTTCAATCCCAGTTCTATATTCCCTTCATCCGAGCAAACAATCTGTCCTCCAGCTCTCCTCCTGCCTGGAAACTCCTTGCCCATCCCAGCCACTTCCAACCCACTCCCTACCTATCTTTCATTTACCCTCTTTTCCAGCCCTAGCATGAAGGAATGCTAGAGAAGAAAACGGAGAGGAATGCCGGTAGGGCTTGTGCTACTCTAGACTTGCTGATTACCTCCCATGGGGGGCACTGCTATACTGCTTTCTGAAGATTAATCTGATTTTGTCCCATGGAAATTTGGAATCACCTCTGCCTGTGCTTCACAGACTCCTGGGCTGGAGAAACTTCAGCTGTACCAGACACCACGAAACCTTGCAGTAGCTCAGGGATGTCAAACCCATTCAAGAGAGATAACTAAATTCCATGTTTAATTATGGCCTGTGGTGTCAGAAATAAATTCCAGACTTCATAGTCCACATGATCCTCTGTGGCAAGTCCACTGGTGTCACAGAGCAAAAGAAAAATATGTAACATATAACACATTTTTACCTGTTTATTATTGATTCAATGTCTTTTTGTAACATTTAGCATCACTCAGTGGAAAAATATGCTACCTTTTAGGACTGTTATTCATGCCCTTTGTTTCTCTTCCTTCTCCATTTCTCTCCCATGATCTTGTCTGTGCACCCTCCCTCTCCATTTCCTTCCCAACGGAATGAACTACTTACTATCCTCATATACATTTTATCTGCTAAAAGCATCAACAATGGACTAGTTAATGTTGACAATTAATTATTATCTGGGTTTAGAGGTGGTACACCAGTGAGATTAATAGGAAAAAGAAAATTCACCACTCAGTCATTATTTCTCGCTGCTGCAGACACCATGATGTCAGTTATACTCTATTCACATTTAGACTTTTCCCTGTGCTGCCAAATAGGTTAGAAACCTAACTTAAAAAAAATGAAAAAACTTACATTGTTTAGGAATAGGTGTTGTGAGTCACAAATATAGTTGGCAGGACATGACACCCCACAGAAGATATTAGATAGGCCAATGATGTAATTGCCTACTATTGATGGGGATTAGCCCTAACAGGCCTAATGACAAGCCATTCCTGCTAACCTGCCTCTTAAAATAAACACACACACATGCCCTAGTGGATGGGTGTATTCTTTTAATAGAATTAAAAAAAAAAATCAATACACATGCCTACAGTATGCACATGAATACACATACCCACACTTGCACATGTCCCAGTGATAATTCTATGATAGAAAGTCGTACCTTTTTGCAGATTTGCTCAAAATTAATCTCTCTCCCAAGAGCCTGTTTGGTTACTTGATCCGGTTTTATTTCCTGTGGAAGAAAAATATTTACTCTTCTTAGACATGTGTAATAACATAATTATGTTTATGCAGAAGGTATATCTTATCTTAGAAAGGCTTAGGCTATGCCTACACGATCAGATTACAGCGCAGCTTCTGAACTGCGTTGTAAGAAGCACGTGGATTTTATTGCGCTTTACCTTGTACACACGTCGCTCCTTGAGACGTCACAGGATTCCTTGCTGCAATGCGCACTAGCGCTCTGAATTCTGGGCACGTATCCCAGCGTTCCAATTTCCCTGTGTACTTGCTTGCAATCATGTGATGAAGGAAAGGAGCACAAAGCACCATGGGTACACCGGATGTTTCCCATGCTGCATTGCGTTTCCCTAGCGTCTTCCTTGTTGCCAGTAGCAACTCGCGCCTGTTTTCAATACTGTTTGCATGGAGCGCGCAATTGGATGGAAACAAAATCTACGTTAGAATGGATCCTGCTCTGGTCTCCACTCTCGCCCTCCACATGCTGAATACATCTCGGATGGTTGCTCATTATGTTTTGAGCTCCCTGCCAGAGGATGACACAGAGGAGCAGGGGCTGATCGATGGCCTGCAGATCAACTGAGAACACTGCTGCACTACAATGCACTCCACGAGGAAAACACCAGGAAGTGAAAGTAACTAAATGTTTGTAAATCCCGGGAGTCACCTGTAGGTGGGGACTGTTTCGTCACTGTCATAGAGAGGGTGAGGGGAAGTACAGACAGGACGACTTGGGAATGCTGGGACAGTTCCGGACTCCAAACAATGCGCAGAGACAGTACTGATGAGCAGAAACGCGCAGCAGATGATCCGGAACAGCTGTTACCACTCTCGGCGGAGTGGTGGTTGGAATGCGGAGCAAGAAAGCGCTTAGTGCGCAGGAAAAACATTTCACGTCTGTACAGTTCGCTTATTAACGCGCGGTAATGATTTTTAATGCGGATTACGGTGCTCGTGTAGGCAAGCCCTTAGTAAACTTTGACTACTCCCACTAATCTGAAAGAGAACAGGCTCAGTCCTTCGACAATGGCATAGACACTAATGTTTATTTGGATTTAAAGACAATTTTACTGCATTTAATTCCAAAATATTGCCTTACATATTTACAAACTGATTCTTCCTAATCTGTATATTTATATCACACCCGTCACAATAGTACCTGATTACATTAAAGTCAATGGGAGTTTTGAATGAGTATAATTCACAGAATGAGAATATTATTTTTAGAAACATTCAATTGCCTGAATTTGTCACTTAAAAATAGACTATGGGAGGGTTATAAAAACAATTTTCAGAGAGTCAAATCACACCGAGACTTTCCAGCATAAATACATATATTTGATTACATCACTGAAATTGAGGTTGAAAAGGAAAATTATTTACCTGTAATTCTGCTTCCCTGAGGTTATCGTCTATGCAGGATTCTCACTTCAGAAGGGAGAATCCAGCATAGCAAGCATCTTTAGAGAAGTATATTTTAAACTAACTGAGATCACATTTAGGACAGATATTGTATGTATAAAAAAGAATACTTAAATCCTCATTCATCTTAGCAACTGTAAATATTTAATAGCTATTTTAGAACTTATATCAATTAGGCTGTGTCTACACTTGTAAATTAAGTCGACTTAAGCTTGCTTAAGTCGACTTAATTTACCCTGCGTCTACACTACAGTTTCCTTAAGTCAATTTAAGCAGCTTGCTTAAGTCAACTTAAGGAAAATAAAGTCGACTTAATTAAAATTAAGTCGACTTTATAAAACCTACTTTTAATTCGATTTAATGCTTAAGTCAACTCCCTAGAGTCGACTTAAGCTAGTGTAGACGTGGGGTAGCCCTAAGTCGATTTAGGGCTACCCCAGGACTACAGCAATGCCCTCCCGGCCGGGGGGGGGGGGGGGGGGGGGGGCCCCGGGGGGGCCCGGCCAAAGGGCAGGGCAGAGCCCTGCCCACCCTGCCCCTATGCCCTGCCAGGGTCCCTGTCCCCCTTTGCCCCATTGTACACAGTACAATGGGGCAAAGGCTGAGTCCCCTGGCATTGGGCAAGGGGTGCCCCTCCCTGCCCCCGTGGACCTACCCTAGGACCCCTAGCCGCACAAAGTCGACCTAGGCGTCCAGTGTGGATGCTCTAGGTCGACTTTGTAAGTTCCCCTTTAAGTCGACTTTAATTTTAAGCGTTGACTCACTAAGTCGACTTAGTTAAAGTCGACTTAAAATTACAAGTGTAGACATAGCCTCTGTGTCTGGGTTTTTTTTTTTATGGGTACTGAAGAAAATAAATTACATTATAGACTAAACATTGCCACATAGCTATTTTAAAACAGACTTTATATTAGATTACACCAGTAAACCCCCGATTCTCTAAAGAATCGCAAATTGAAAAATGGTAATCACCGCTGGGTGGGAGGGACGGCGGGCAGCCGTGCGCGTGAGCTATCTAATCCACAGGATTATGCACGTGGATTCAGCTGCTGCGCGCGCACAACTGTGTCAATTATATACGCGCACAGGAGCTGCGTCCACATCCCGCCATGCATATATACAACTGTGGTTTAGTTATATAGATGGACTGGATCCCCACGTGGGAAGCGGCCGAAGAATCAGCCCCTCCATTCCAGCTGCAGGATCCGTCCCTGGTACAGAGGACCCAGCTGGATGGAGGGGGCGGGGGGGAGGAAGGCAGGTCCTAGGCGGTGGCTCTGTGCAGCCACCGCGGAGAGCCAGTGAGTAGCACGCTTTCATCGGGCCCCTGGGAACTCCCCATCCTAATGGACCCCTTGTGTGGGGGGGGCTTTCTGCACTCCCGGCATTACAGACTCCAGGCTGCCCCCAGGCGAGAGCAATGAGCTTGGAGACGCCGAGGGACCCGGACACGCACCTTCCCCATTACACCCCGGCTGCCCACGTTGGCTCGGCCGGTCCACGCAGCCAGGCGGCCTCTGGTGAATGTGGCGCCTCCTGCAGCTCTCACACCGGGGCAGAATCCGTCACCCCCCATCACCTGCCCCCCACATCCTCCTCAGCGCCCCCCAGCTCCCCACTCCCTCATCAGAGCCCCCATCACCTGCCCCCCACTCCCTCCTCAGCGCCCCCATCACCTGCGCCCCACCCCTCCTCACCGCCCCATCACCTGCCCCCCACATCCTCCTCAGCCCCCCCAGCTCCCCACCCCATCACCTGCCCCACACTTCCTCCTCTGTGCCCCCCAGCTCCACACCCCATCACCTGCCCCACTCCCTCCTCAGTGCCGCCCAGATCCCCATCTCGTCACCTGCCCCCCAGTCCCTCATCAGCGCCCCCCAGCTCCCT